>OZ025254.1:26406612-26857536 GCA_964019135.1 Arenicola marina | reverse complement strand
GGATAAGCCCAGGGTATGCCTGATTTATCAACTGTTTTACTCTGACGCCGTTAGGGTTTATGTGGGATAAGCCCAGGGTATGCCTGATTTATCAACTGTTTTACTCTGACGCCGTTAGGGTTCATGTGGGATAAGCCCAGGTTATGCCTGATTTATCAACTGTTTTACTCTGACGCCGTTAGGGTTTATGTGGGATAAGCCCAGGGTATGCCTGATTTATCAACTGTTTTACTCTGACGCCGTTAGGGTTCATGTGGGATAAGCCCAGGGTATGCCTGATTTATCAACTGTTTTACTCTGACGCCGTTAGGGTTTATGTGGGATAAGCCCAGGGTATGCCTGATTTATCAACTGTTTTACTCTGACGCCGTTAGGGTTTATGTGGGATAAGCCCAGGGTATGCCTGATTTATCAACTGTTTTACTCTGACGCCGTTAGGGTTTATGTGGGATAAGCCCAGGGTATGCCTGATTTATCAACTGTTTTACTCTGACGCCGTTAGGGTTCATGTGGGATAAGCCCAGGGTATGCCTGATTTATCAACTGTTTTACTCTGACGCCGTTAGGGTTCATGTGGGATAAGCCCAGGGTATGCTTGATTTATCAACTGTTTTACTCTGACGCCGTTAGGGTTTATGTGGGATAAGCCCAGGGTATGCCTGATTTATCAACTGTTTTACTCTGACGCCGTTAGGGTTCATGTGGGATAAGCCCGGGGTATGCCTGATTTATCAACTGTTTTACTCTGACGCCGTTAGGGTTTATGTGGGATAAGCCCAGGGTATGCCTGATTTATCAACTGTTTTACTCTGACGCCGTTAGGGTTTATGTGGGATAAGTCCAGGGTATGCCTGATTTATCAACTGTTTTACTCTGACGCCGTTAGGGTTCATGTGGGATAAGCCCAGGGTATGCCTGATTTATCAACTGTTTTACTCTGACGCCGTTAGGGTTTATGTGGGATAAGCCC
This sequence comes from Arenicola marina, assembly GCA_964019135.1. Taxonomy (NCBI): domain Eukaryota; kingdom Metazoa; phylum Annelida; class Polychaeta; family Arenicolidae; genus Arenicola; species Arenicola marina. Next base: position 26,856,566 of record OZ025254.1, on the reverse strand, counting down.
AGGGTATGCCTGATTTATCAACTGTTTTACTCTGACGCCGTTAGGGTTTATGTGGGATAAGCCCAGGGTATGCCTGATTTATCAACTGTTTTACTCTGACGCCGTTAGTGTTTATGTGGGATAAGCCCAGGGTATGCCTGATTTATCAACTGTTTTACTCTGACGCCGTTAGGGTTTATGTGGGATAAGCCCAGGGTATGCCTGATTTATCAACTGTTTTACTCTGACGCCGTTAGGGTTTATGTGGGATAAGCCCAGGGTATGCCTGATTTATCAACTGTTTTACTCTGACGCTGTTATGGTTTATGTGGGATAAGCCCAGGGTATGCCTGATTTATCAACTGTTTTACTCTGACGCCGTTAGGGTTTATGTGGGATAAGCCCAGGGTATGCCTGATTTATCAACTGTTTTACTCTGACGCCGTTAGGGTTTATGTGGGATAAGCCCAGGGTATGCCTGATTTATCAACTGTTTTACTCTGACGCCGTTAGGGTTTATGTGGGATAAGCCCAGGGTATGCCTGATTTATCAACTGTTTTACTCTGACGCCGTTAGGGTTTATGTGGGATAAGCCCAGGGTATGCCTGATTTATCAACTGTTTTACTCTGACGCCGTTAGGGTTTATGTGGGATAAGCCCAGGGTATGCCTGATTTATCAACTGTTTTACTCTGACGCCGTTAGGGTTTATGTGGGATAAGCCCAGGGTATGCCTGATTTATCAACTGTTTTACTCTGACGCCGTTAGGGTTTATGTGGGATAAGCCCAGGGTATGCCTGATTTATCAACTGTTTTACTCTGACGCCGTTAGGGTTTATGTGGGATAAGCCCAGGGTATGCCTGATTTATCAACTGTTTTACTCTGACGCCGTTAGGGTTTATGTGGGATAAGCCCAGGGTATGCCTGATTTATCAACTGTTTTACTCTGACGCCGTTAGGGTTTATGTGGGATAAGCCCAGGGTATGCCTGATTTATCAACTGTCTTACTCTGACGCCGTTAGGGTTTATGTGGGATAAGCCCAGGGTATGCCTGATTTATCAACTGTTTTACTCTGACGCCGTTAGGGTTTATGTGGGATAAGCCCAGGGTATGCCTGATTTATCAACTGTTTTACTCTGACGCCGTTAGGGTTTATGTGGGATAAGCCCAGGGTATGCCTGATTTATCAACTGTTTTACTCTGACGCCGTTAGGGTTTATGTGGGATAAGCCCAGGGTATGCCTGATTTATCAACTGTTTTACTCTGACGCCGTTGGGGTTTATGTGGGATAAGCCCAGGGTATGCCTGATTTATCAACTGTTTTACTCTGACGCCGTTAGGGTTTATGTGGGATAAGCCCAGGGTATGCCTGATTTATCAACTGTTTTACTCTGACGCCGTTAGGGTTTATGTGGGATAAGCCCAGGGTATGCCTGATTTATCAACTGTTTTACTCTGACGCCGTTAGGGTTTATGTGGGATAAGCCCAGGGTATGCCTGATTTATCAACTGTTTTACTCTGACGCCGTTAGTGTTTATGTGGGATAAGCCCAGGGTATGCCTGATTTATCAACTGTTTTACTCTGACGCCGTTAGGGTTTATGTGGGATAAGCCCAGGGTATGCCTGATTTATCAACTGTTTTACTCTGACGCCGTTAGGGTTTATGTGGGATAAGCCCAGGGTATGCCTGATTTATCAACTGTTTTACTCTGACGCCGTTAGGGTTTATGTGGGATAAGCCCAGGGTATGCCTGATTTATCAACTGTTTTACTCTGACGCCGTTAGGGTTTATGTGGGATAAGCCCAGGGTATGCCTGATTTATCAACTGTTTTACTCTGACGCCGTTAGGGTTTATGTGGGATAAGCCCAGGGTATGCCTGATTTATCAACTGTTTTACTCTGACGCCGTTAGGGTTTATGTGGGATAAGCCCAGGGTATGCCTGATTTATCAACTGTTTTACTCTGACGCCGTTAGGGTTTATGTGGGATAAGCCCAGGGTATGCCTGATTTATCAACTGTTTTACTCTGACGCCGTTAGGGTTTATGTGGGATAAGCCCAGGGTATGCCTGATTTATCAACTGTTTTACTTTGACGCCGTTAGGGTTTATGTGGGATAAGCCCAGGGTATGCCTGATTTATCAACTGTTTTACTCTGACGCCGTTAGGGTTTATGTGGGATAAGCCCAGGGTATGCCTGATTTATCAACTGTTTTACTTTGACGCCGTTAGGGTTTATGTGGGATAAGCCCAGGGTATGCCTGATTTATCAACTGTTTTACTCTGACGCCGTTAGGGTTTATGTGGGATAAGCCCAGGGTATGCCTGATTTATCAACTGTTTTACTCTGACGCCGTTAGGGTTTATGTGGGATAAGCCCAGGGTATGCCTGATTTATCAACTGTTTTACTCTGACGCCGTTAGGGTTTATGTGGGATAAGCCCAGGATATGCCTGATTTATCAACTGTTTTACTCTGACGCCGTTAGGGTTTATGTGGGATAAGCCCAGGGTATGCCTGATTTATCAACTGTTTTACTCTGACGCCGTTAGGGTTTATGTGGGATAAGCCCAGGGTATGCCTGATTTATCAACTGTTTTACTCTGACGCCGTTAGGGTTTATGTGGGATAAGCCCAGGGTATGCCTGATTTATCAACTGTTTTACTTTGACGCCGTTAGGGTTTATGTGGGATAAGCCCAGGGTATGCCTGATTTATCAACTGTTTTACTCTGACGCCGTTAGGGTTTATGTGGGATAAGCCCAGGGTATGCCTGATTTATCAACTGTTTTACTCTGACGCCGTTAGGGTTTATGTGGGATAAGCCCAGGGTATGCCTGATTTATCAACTGTTTTACTTTGACGCCGTTAGGGTTTATGTGGGATAAGCCCAGGGTATGCCTGATTTATCAACTGTTTTACTCTGACGCCGTTAGGGTTTATGTGGGATAAGCCCAGGGTATGCCTGATTTATCAACTGTTTTACTCTGACGCCGTTAGGGTTTATGTGGGATAAGCCCAGGGTATGCCTGATTTATCAACTGTTTTACTTTGACGCCGTTAGGGTTTATGTGGGATAAGCCCAGGGTATGCCTGATTTATCAACTGTTTTACTCTGACGCCGTTAGGGTTTATGTGGGATAAGCCCAGGGTATGCCTGATTTATCAACTGTTTTACTCTGACGCCGTTAGGGTTTATGTGGGATAAGCCCAGGGTATGCCTGATTTATCAACTGTTTTACTTTGACGCCGTTAGGGTTTATGTGGGATAAGCCCAGGGTATGCCTGATTTATCAACTGTTTTACTCTGACGCCGTTAGGGTTTATGTGGGATAAGCCCAGGGTATGCCTGATTTATCAACTGTTTTACTCTGACGCCGTTAGGGTTTATGTGGGATAAGCCCAGGGTATGCCTGATTTATCAACTGTTTTACTTTGACGCCGTTAGGGTTTATGTGGGATAAGCCCAGGGTATGCCTGATTTATCAACTGTTTTACTCTGACGCCGTTAGGGTTTATGTGGGATAAGCCCAGGGTATGCCTGATTTATCAACTGTTTTACTCTGACGCCGTTAGGGTTTATGTGGGATAAGCCCAGGGTATGCCTGATTTATCAACTGTTTTACTCTGACGCCGTTAGGGTTTATGTGGGATAAGCCCAGGGTATGCCTGATTTATCAACTGTTTTACTTTGACGCCGTTAGGGTTTATGTGGGATAAGCCCAGGGTATGCCTGATTTATCAACTGTTTTACTCTGACGCCGTTAGGGTTTATGTGGGATAAGCCCAGGGTATGCCTGATTTATCAACTGTTTTACTCTGACGCCGTTAGGGTTTATGTGGGATAAGCCCAGGGTATGCCTGATTTATCAACTGTTTTACTCTGACGCCGTTAGGGTTTATGTGGGATAAGCCCAGGGTATGCCTGATTTATCAACTGTTTTACTCTGACGCCGTTAGGGTTCATGTGGGATAAGCCCAGGGTATGCCTGATTTATCAACTGTTTTACTCTGACGCCGTTAGGGTTTATGTGGGATAAGCCCAGGGTATGCCTGATTTATCAACTGTTTTACTCTGACGCCGTTAGGATTTATGTGGGATAAGCCCAGGGTATGCCTGATTTATCAACTGTTTTACTCTGACGCCGTTAGGGTTCATGTGGGATAAGCCCAGGGTATGCCTGATTTATCAACTGTTTTACTCTGACGCCGTTAGGGTTTATGTGGGATAAGCCCAGGGTATGCCTGATTTATCAACTGTTTTACTCTGACGCCGTTAGGGTTCATGTGGGATAAGCCCAGGGTATGCCTGATTTATCAACTGTTTTACTCTGACGCCGTTAGGGTTTATGTGGGATAAGCTCAGGGTATGCCTGATTTATCAACTGTTTTACTCTGACGCCGTTAGGGTTTATGTGGGATAAGCCCAGGGTATGCCTGATTTATCAACTGTTTTACTCTGACGCCGTTAGGGTTTATGTGGGATAAGCCCAGGGTATGCCTGATTTATCAACTGTTTTACTTTGACGCCGTTAGGGTTTATGTGGGATAAGCCCAGGGTATGCCTGATTTATCAACTGTTTCTCATTGATAGGAAGCCTATCACTTGGTATACAGACGCTTGTCCTCCATTTACTAGAAAAAGCAATACAGTCGATAATGAAATTCTCAGAACAACTTCATGACGTACCACGTGGACGAATTAAAATGTACAGACACACCGATTCGCGGCGATTATACTAGTTATAATGGTAAAAATAGTTAAAATCTAATGTACGGCGAGGGATGCTGGACCGAGGCCGGCTGAGAGGACTCTGAGGACGAAGGCGACCCGGCACGACCCAGCCGCTGACCCTCCAGCTCTCTCGCCCGCTGCTCCACCGCCAGGGCCCTCTGCAGCACGGCATCCATCTGGCGGCGGTGGCTGTCATCCTCGGCCACCCGTCGCTTCCGCTCCTCGTCAACCGCCTCCTCGGCCTCCAGCGCACGCCGACGGGATTCAGTGAGGGTGTCCTGCCATGCCTTCTCAGCATCCGTGAGATAGCGGTTGCCGCTTCCAACAGTTGACGCCGAAGGCTCTCCATCTCTTCTCGGGCTTGATTTCCCGCTGCCGCCTCCTCGCCAGCCTCTTCCACGGAACCTGACTTATCCTTTTTGGGGCCCATTCTGCCCGACAGATGCCTGTTTTTCTTCTCGTTTATCTGTAGCCTTCGTCCGTGAACCGCTCCCCTCAAAGGCCAGCCGAGTGAATAATGAGATTCACACCCATCTTCTCGTGGCTCAGCAGGAAAAACACAAATGCCAGCATCACTCGCTCATGCCACGCGGTGTATTCCACCTTTTGCATGGACACAAGTGAGAGTAACCCGGCAAAGGCAGCAGCACGACACAGTCACCGAATTCATAGGCATGGAAATCCAACATGTTCCTGCTAATCCGCAAGTGAAAGCCAATCCAGAAGTATCCAGTGCGTGTTAAAGATCAGATCCCACTTCTGACACCAGTTGTTAAGTTCTTCTGACACCACTTTTCGGTTCTCTCGTCGGGCCGCGTAGTGAAATTCAACACATGTCGTTCTTTTCTCAGCTTTATTCCACAATAATATTCCATGCCACACGAACCGTCTCTCTCTCTCTCTCTCTCTCTCAAGTCTCCCAAGTCCCCTCGTTCTCCTGGTCTTCCCTTATTTATGCGTCTCTCTCTCGCCCCTCCCCTAAGTTGGGGGTACCACCCCAACCCAGGGATTCACCCCCTCGCTAAGATGGGGGTACCACCCCAACCCAGGGATTCACCCCCTCGCTAAGTTGGGGGTACCACCCCAACCCAGGATTCACCCCCTCGCTAAGTTGGTGGTACCACCCCAACCCTGAGCTTCCCCCCTCCCCCTATCCGAGAGCGTCCGCCCGCCTGCGCTGATCATTCCTGCATGCTGCCGCCGCCTTGACCCCAGTTTATGACCCCGCTGCCCACCACCGCTCTACCTACTATTGCTACTCCCCCATGATAACCCCAATCCCCGTCTAGCCCTACCAAATACCTCTACAATATATATATATGGATATAAAAATCGATGATTGGTTCACGATATACCACGATATATAGACGTATTCATGTGTTAGCACAAAACCCACTCCACAAAAGGGTAACACGTGATTGAAACACCTGAAACAGTTTGAAACGGTTTACCAGAGTCCGAAGAGAAAATTACCACTCACCAGTCAGTAGTGAAGTCCTACTAAATTTCTTCTGGTTCTGAATACTGCCGCAAGGGGCGTGAGAGACTACGACCAAAGGGCGTTTTTCGTGCGTCACCGGCACCATTTTTATGCATAGAAACCCTGTCATGTTTTTAACTTCTTTGGTAGGGTGATTTTATCCCGACATATAGGGGCCACTTGATAATTGCATCGCTTCCTGGTTGCCTCTGCATAGGTCATGGACCATGGTCCATGACATTGACATATCAGCCACGGCACGATTTTTCTCTTAAAAGTGGCCTAACCCGTTGTTGCCTGCGACAATTGCTGACTTGTTGACAAAACGTCATTTCAATTGCCCTGCCTCATACCAAACTCCGCCGTGTGGCGGCGCCACTGCAACAATATAGCTAGAGGTAATTATTATGTCTAAAACATTTGCGTCGACAGATTTATTTTTCTTTACATAAGTATTGTTTATGGATCTACTTGAAAACGTAATAAAAAACATATGTTATTTTGCTGAAAAAAAGCTGGCCATTTTTATCAAATTGACTTAACATGGCGGTCAATGGAAAGAAGCTTTAAGGTAAGCTACCCATAATAAGCCTCGGCGATTTTGAGCAGACCTCGGTAAACATCGGCAAACATCGGCGGGCTGTAGCCCTGAGATTTTACGCAGTCTTAATGAATCAAAGCTCGAATAAAACACATAGTATAATAACTTCGGCGATTTAGAAAAGACCTCGGTAAACATCGACAAACATCGGCGGGTGTCAGTGAAAGGGGAATCCCCAACTCGTTACGTCATTCAAAGGGGATTCCCCAATTCGTGACGTCATTCACAGGGTTTTCCCCCGAGAATGGCTCTTCGTGATAAATTCGGAAAATCAAAGCAAAAGGCATCGAGAAAACTTGTAAATTGTTAAGAAAACATTCGTATGGATTATAATTATATCGGAGACCCTTATATATAACCAGATTTATTAAAATGTGAGCACAAGGCGTAAATTACTGATAATTGATGTGACATAAGTTGCACCAACAAATATTTGTGAAATAACATTTTCAAGTTTCAGGACGTGTTTCTCGGGAAATTTGCACGGCTAGCTATATTTTTCTTTATTTTTGTTACAAGAACGATGTTTTAGAAGTTTTTAAAAGTGCTTTGGTGTCCAGATTTGAATGGTTGATGAAATGATAGCCAATTTTGTGAAGGTGGGGATTTCGAATTTTGGTAAAAATTAACTGTCCTGATTTTGCATAATTTCACTTTATTATAACCATTCTGTTATTTTTTGTGGCTACTATTTACATTTTTGAATATCATTCCTGTATTGCACTAGGTTTAAGAGCTATTACTGATAATAATGAATTAATATTGAGCTGAATTGTAGCCCAATTACATATTCGTGGTAGGTGTCAAGCTTCGGTCAGTTTGTGAAATGGGGGTATACTTGGAAAATGGAGAATATTTTTTTAACCAGAAGGTGTTTAATTTGGTATACTTTCATAAAATAATCACAAATACAGAGTTCTTTTACCTTGCTATTATGGGTAGCTTACCTTAAAAAACGCCTATTTTTCAACATTTTGAAGTCCCCTAAAAAAACTGGACGACAAACTTCCCCAAAAAACTGCATGCTGAAGCCTAGTACCATGATGAATACATAAATAGGCCAACATGATATGTTACTGAATTAACTTAGCGCCATTGTAACCAAAATAGGTTATGATTTATCACAATTTTGCCTTTCGGCGCGTATATGCAATCACTGAATATTTTGTGTATTGGCCTGTAATACATAACATACATGCAAATTTGGTGGAGGAACTAATATGTTATATGATATGGATTGATATTGGTTGTCATTGGAACCTCAAAATGCAAAAGAAAAAAACGTTGGTTTGTTTCTGGAAAAATCCCACAGGACATAGCCTGTGAGCTATCCGGAGAGAAGTAAAGTTATTCACCGGAGCAGAAGTTGGTGGCCGGCTTTATATCCCTGCGCGCCTGTTCGCTGTTCGGTATTCTGTGTGATGTCGACCGCCGCTCGCTATGACGTCAGCGCGCGATATAAATAAACCGCGCAGTTCTATGTCGAAGTTTTTAAAACGCATAAATTGAAACCTGAACACATCACCCCCCCCCCCCCACCCCCACCCCTGGAATCGCCAGTTTCTGTCGAGTCACGCAGTATAAAGTGATACTGTTTGTTTTCTATGCCGTTTGGTGGCGCCACGGCTGGTAAAACTTGGCCAAGAAACCGGTCGGTAGGATGAATTATGCCTGGTTGGTGAATGGATGATGAATGGATAAAGCATGCCGAACGGGTTAGGTGCCAGGGGCCGGAGATTCACACTCTAGAACTGTGGATCTCAGGTCTACCGTTGCCCTAGGTAGCCCGGTCTCGATTGGTTCCCCTCTTACAGCCACATAACTGGGGCTACCGCTACACCAAGCAGTCCCTTCCCCCCAAGAAACATCTGATGTGTTTTGTCGCGAGAGTATATTTAAAACACTACCATGGCATCGTCTGTACATGAATACTCATCTCATCTCAAGTAACGTCATGACGTCATGGCTCAGTTGGTGAACAGGCTAAGCTGCAGATCCATATGTAGCATCTGATCCAGGGAATGTTTTATCTAACCCCATTCAGCGTCTTCCTAACCTTTATATGCACAATTTACGCGGCCTAAATTACGTCATTACACATTTTATTCCCACGATGACTCGCTGCCATTGCATAACAAGTTATGGCTCGTTGCCGTTGTATCACATGTTTTCGTTGAATTAATTTCTCAGCCCCAATTATAATTACAATTATAAATGTCACTTACGTGATACTGCCTTTTTTCGGTGTAACAGTCTCAGCAGCAAGTCGATCAATTCGAACAGCTTCGTACGAACTTGATGTTGTTGTGGTCTGGTGTAGCAGTGAAAACCCGGAACTAGAGGGAGCGACGAGCTGTGAGGTCATATTGTCGTTCCGATCTCCGCCGCCAGGTGTTACAGGCTACGGACCCGTGGGGTGACGTGTTTGCTCCGAACCGGATCTCGCGCGGCGCGGCACGTGTGTGGGAGTGGTGGGAGGGGAGGAGGGGGGGGGGGTGTATAGGATATAAAAGAAAAAAAGGTTCGAAGAGTGTATACGTGTGTTGTTGTCGATTGTTTGCGAATTCAGACCCGAAGGCAGTGGACAAAGAAGTGCTGCCCATTTTTGTCGAGACTGTTGTTGGGAGCATTGAAGTTTATAAGAGTTTTGTGGCACCGAAACGGTCAAACCAGCTCTCTCGATAGTTTCAAGGGTTTCGAGCAAACCGGTTTTGGTTTTTCTCCTGTCGTCAGTTTGTCAAACCGGTTTTGGTTTCATGTTTCATTTTTGGCTCCCTAAAAGATACTTCACGTACATAATTCATTACAAATAACCACATTTATTTTTAATCCCATTTCTGCGTTGAAACCAAATATCGTTGACTGCGAAAAGAGACAACTGGGTGGTTTCGCTTCCCTGAAACATTGATTAGATTCTCCTAAAGAACGGATTTCATGTGCCAAACAAATACATTTCCGGCTGTACAGAACATTTTATTTTACATTGTGTCCCATGTTTATACACGCGAGCCAACTTATGTTTGTTCCATTGTACTAAAAAGCTCAGGTGTTTGCTGCTGAACATCCATTTGATTTTTCCCAAATATCGCTATTTTATTATTATCAACGCCCAGGAGATCGTTCCCAGAATCCCCTGCGTGTGTGATGTCATATTTATCCCTGGAATGGGTCTTCATACTATTGCTTTTACATGCTTTATGCCCCGAGAGTTGTTTGGCCTAGTTTAACCCATTTGTGCACCAATATGGCCTGAAACATAGAAAAAACATGTAAGTACATGCGTATTCGCCATAAGATGCCGTTTTCTTGCTGATGCGTTTCTTCTCATGATCCCAAACATTTGTTTTCCTAAAAGTGACACTGAGAGACCGGTACAAAATACGGCGCCTTCCTCGATTGAGACATGTTGCAGAAAATAGACGAATTGTGCTTCCACAATATTGCACTGGTACCACGATGAGATTGCGCCTTGTGCCGACAGCGTGTCTCTCAACTCAACTCCCAAGCTCCCATTCGTTAGGTGACGCTAGGCAAGCTCCGCCCTAGAGGAGTGAGTCAAAGGCAGAGAGTGCTCAACTGGCATTCCCCGCAGAAATTAATCAATCATAACGCAACCAAAGAAGCGTTTCTGTTGACATTCTACTTTATTATACAGCAGTGGCTCGGGTTTACATACTATAAGAATAAAAACATGATACCTTGGTGTTCTACAGAAATTAGTCTGAAGTCAGGGAATACTTGTAAATTGTATATGGTGCCTTGTTATGTTTAGCAGAACCTCTAAATATCATCTTCGGTCAAATGTGTTCTCAGGTTTAGCATTTCTAATGATATTATATGTAATTGCTGCAGTTCATGTTTACTGGAACATTCAAACTAAATCGACAATTTGTGCTTCTAATACCGAGTACTAGTGCGTAAATGCGACGACATCGCTCACACCATATGACATCATTGGGTCAAAAATGGTAAGCGATAAATAGACGCAAAAAAAAACATACATACAACATACTTAAAAAGTGTTATTACGTCTACGAAAAGCATGAACAAAATATAGTGTGGCTGCTAGATCCCCGTGGCGCATTCCATTATTTCCCCCATCATGCGAATGTTGTTTTAAAGTATTGAGTAATGCGTTGACCGAAATGTGCAAGAAGTAGGGAGCAAACTTTAAAATGAATGCATCCTATGGTCCAAGTAATGTCTAAAGAACAGGGTCGAGGCGATATAAAGAGGTAGGTTCGTCGTCATAATCGACAATGATTCATCGAAGCGAGCTGGGTGATGCAATGCTACTTTTTTGACCATGTGTATGGCATGGCCCTTACACCCCCGTTAGGGTTGAGGTCGTGAGGGTCATGCGTCAGGGTTACCATGCCACCTGGCGGTCAAGCTTGACGATAAACTTGGCGGCAAAGACGTGCGTCACTGATCCGCTACTGCCGAGAAAGCAGCTAACTCAATTTTGATGACAACAGCAATTCTGCTTTATGTAAGGATCTGATTAATTTTATGAAGGTTCATGGTATATACAGCTATGAAAAAATTACCTCAGTTGTGTACAGATATATTCACTTTGGCAAAAATGGCCTGTTGAAATGAAAGTTGCTGTCTCGCACGAGAACTCGCGGAGCAAAGAGCTCGCTATCGGAAGTGCATTTGAGGTAAATTATAAAATGAAATTAATGTAAACATTGGTAGAACATTGCGTTTTTGGACTTATTTCAAGTCAGTGGGTAATTATCTTTGAAATAAGTTCTAATTTATTACATTTAGTGGCCTTAATAGAAACGATTCAACATAAACAGCGAAATGATCCGCTACTGCCTGTGATCCGTTACTGCCCGCCAAGCTGTAAGTATGTTAAATGTTGCGGTCAATGCCAAGGGTAGGAAGAGGATACAATATGGCCTCTCGTTTTCCTTATATCTGTTTGCACATACTTCCCTTAACATTTCCTATATTTGCGACATGTAGTCCTATATTGGCGGTAGGCTGCAGATAGGTCTGTAACTAGGTAAACACCTGCCCGGGACAACGAAGTCCAAATAGTAATGTCTGTATTGGCCTGGACTGGTGTGCAACGAATCATAACTTGCCGTACCACGTGGACGAAGTAGCATGTACAGACACACCGATTCCCGCGCGATTATACAAATGATAGCGGTAAAAATAGTCAAAATGGAATGTACAGATATATAGCTTTTCTGCGATTATACACATTATATTAATAAACACAGTTAAGAGATGATCATTTCTTTAACCGTGCAAAAAATCCTTGAACTACACATAAAGATACCATCCAATGTTTCCTTCAGATGTCAGGGGAATTGGTGTTTTAATACATGCCATGACAATAGACAGATCCACAGTCCGACACTAAGCCCCGCCCACGCTTGAGTCCTTTTGCCTTAAACGAGAGTGTGAAATTGACAATTATAGCTGATGGTAGGTACAGGTGAGCAGTACGCATCTCTCAAACTGACAACAAAGTGACATGCTGCTTTGTTTGTCCAACTTGTTTGCCCGACATAACGCATGTGGAAGACCTTTTTTCACCACATGATTGGATAAAAGCAACAGTGACGTCAGCGAATGAGTGACAGCCTGGCTCGGTCTATTGATGCAATGGTCACAGTTCTGCTTAAGCTGAATGCTAATCTATCATTTCCACATGATACGTGGAACTTTGCGGGAATTTGGATCAGAGTTCTGGATCTGTCAGGGATCTGGATCCACAGTGTATTTATCGTTGATGGCTTTCGTCAGCTGGTCCCAGAAGAGCTTTTTGCCGTCCACATCCTCCGTCCACTTTAGGTAAGTCTTCTTCTGTAATAATCGGGCCAACGTCCTGGTGACGCCCTCTGTTGGGAGATCTTCCAGAAGGACAAATAGGATGACGTCAACGCCGTCCATGACGATCCTCTGCCGCGCCATCTTGAACTCGAAGTTGCACCAATCGCTCTTGAGGAAGTTGGGGGAGAGGACGACCACGGTTTTCCTGCTCTTGTTGATGCTGTCGACGATCGTGTCCTCGATGTCGTGGCCGGGAATGAAGTCGCGGAAGTGGATACAGAGGCGCATTCCGTACTCATTTTCCAGAGTTTTCAGGAGAGTTTCGTGAACCCAACTTCTGTCGTCAGCACTGTAGACGACGAAGGCGTCGAACTGGTATATGTGACCTTTAGCGACGCGGTTCTTGCGGACGAGGTTCATCCAGCTTTCCCTGGCGGCGTGTAGATGGAATCGGATCGTCCACCGCTTCCTGTATCCAAAGACAACGAGACCAATGGCGCCAACAGCGGCAAGCGTGCATACCACAGAAATCGTAATCAGATTTTCGTATGAAGGGAAGCAAAACTGTTCCAGATCTGAAACGGCCAGTTTGTTGACTGATACGGAACCCAAAAGTGCGTGACTGCACAGCAAGTCGTCAAAAGAGACCAGCGTTACATTGGTGTTCAGCAACCAGCTGAGGAAAGCGATATCTTGACAACTACACCGAAGACGATTCTGCGACAAGTCAACGAGGATCTCATGGTCGGTAGCGATGGCATCTAGCATCCTGGTAAAATTCCCAGGCAATACCTCAATCTCGTTTTGACTCAGATTTAGAAGTCGGAGTTTCTTAAGATTGCTTATATCAACATCGACTTCCCTCAACGCATTTCTACTGAGATTCAACACTTCTAGCCAGGGCAGCATATGAAATTCAAGCCTTGGAATGAAGTTTATGTTACAATCCTGGAGGTCCAATGTTTCAAGTTTTGTGTTCGTCTGGAAAAAGCGTGATTTAACATCCAAATCCAAACGCACCGTGTTGCCTCCAATCAGCAAATATTTCAAATTAATGTAGTACTGGAACAGAGTGAAAATCTTGAACTCCGCTCGATTATTCTGAACGTTAAGGACTCGCATGTGAGTGAGACCTTTTAACGTGGGTAAGCCCGGTGAAAAGGAACCTCCCAGTTGGTTATTAGACAGATCTATGTACTGTAAACTATTCTTTTTGTTCAGACACATCGTTTGATTGTTCTTCTGACCGAGTAGGTTGCCGTAGAGACTCAACGCGGCGTTGGCAAACTGCAGCTCCTCCAGTTGTGGAGGCAACGGGAGCCACACTGACTGGTAACACTCAGGGTCCTCCAGGTCAATGATTTCGGCGATCGGAGGTACATACTCGCATGGTATATCCGTATACTGCGAGCAGATACAATGGACCCATCGACAGGCAATGTGTTCACCCTCGGATCCGCCGCCAGTTCCGTAAAAAGCTTCCTGGAAGCACTCGCTGTCCTGGTAGAAAGAATCAGTAAAGGTATCGCGCCGGTAGCGGCCCGGAGTGTCATTGGCTCCGAAGCTCATGCGTTTGATGGCCGGGTGCAACAGGATGTCGAGGGTCGTACAGCGCCAGAACGGTCCAGTGTTGCTGTCGATATTGCCTCGAGAATCCAGGAACTGCAAGGATAGTTAAAAGTTAGAAATGAAAGGAGTGGTTTTTTGACAACGGGAAACAAAATAAGGAATACAGTATTCAAGAACGCAACATGACCATTGACTGGTGCTTGTCTATCACAGTATCATCTAGACATGTGTTGGAGCCGAATCCGGGGTAACCACGAAACTGGGATCACTTCATCCGGGGAAAACTTCACAGTCCCTCTTTACTTGAGAGGCTAACGAAAAATGAGATTTAAAATTAGTCGCAGCAGACGACTTCGCAATTATACGCCATATTGGGAAGAGAATATCTGGCGCAAGGAGTTCTGGCAAATATTTTGGCGTTATCTTGAATTTGTCTTAAATAAATACCAAATCTCCAATATTATTGCCAAGGCATGGATCAAGTTAGTGAGACTGTCGAAGTTATATCCAGATTACATAATTTTCCTTTACGTAGATGACATACCGCAGGTTTAATTGTCTATAGAATATATGACGCCATCTTGCGATGACGCCATCTTGACATCTCGACCAAAGACCAAAACAATACCCAGAATGCATTGCACAGGCAGTGGCGCACAGTGGAGTAATCTGATCTATGATTCGTCTATAGGGCTATTATAGGCAGTTAGTGTTCAATTAAATAGGGCACAAACAACATTATTGCTGGGGGAAGTGTATTTCTTATTCGTGAATTATACATGTCGTGACCTCGGTTTAGAAGGATTTGTTTGCTTCGCCTGGCCATCTGCTAGTGGAACGGAGGCTATCTGGACTCATCCTTGACGTTTTCACATATTTAACTAGTCTTGTTGCACGGTTAGAGGAAATTATATAATTATATATTGTATTTTATTGTAATAAAAGGGAACAGGCCGACATGACAACATGAAAACATGCATACAATAGGTCATACATTTCTGTTGTAAAGCTTAGCTTCACGTTTAACATGTAAACTCTCGAACTTGAGCCCTAGGGTTATTGCTGTTTATCTAACTTTCGGCTCCAACGTGTTTCTCTGGTTCACCTTGTACCGGCTGAAGTTGTCATGTGTTCAAACTCACCTGTAACTTTGGCAGGAACTCCGTGAAACCCGGATTGAAGACAACTAAGCCGTTGGAACCCAGGTCAAGGTCCTCGATAGGGACGCCCTCTAGGTGACGGAGAATGTCCTCTCGCGCGTCCAGGACCTGGTCCGGACGCTGGGGACTGGGGTGTTGGATGTTCCGGATCCCTAGTTTTCGAATCGGGATTCTAAAGCTGCGAATTGCCTGCAGGATTGGCACTAAATTCCACTTCTTGAGGTAGCGGGTGTGCGAGAGATCGAGCTCCGTCAGATTGTTGACGTAGCCCAGAGCATCAGGGTTCACGTAATCTAATGGTATATGGAGCTTGAGAATTCTCAGGTTGTTTAATCCTTGAAATATGTCACTTCTTTTGATCGCCGCGGGGTTGTAGTCGTAAATATTGGTGTCCACCGAAGACAGCTCCAATGTGTTGAGGTGCTCGAGGTGTTCGAAAGTCACCTTTGTCTCATCAAATCTATCGCTCAGCAAGTACTTCAAGCTGGAGATTTCTGGCGGGAACTGTCGTATGACGGCTACCAAGTCGCCATCTTGACACGTGACGAACAGGCCACGTGAGTCTGACTGACACGAGCATGGCGCGGGACACGGGGTGTTCTCCGTCGTTCCGCTGATATTTGGCAAACCAGTTGCGTTCTGGAAACGACTCCAAATCAAGCCACACAAGACCAAGAACACGGACCTTAAATCAGTTGCCATGGCGACGTCATGCGATAGGAGTCAGAATATTGAAGCATCCGGCGCTACGGCTTGACCTTGACCTTGACTGCTTACGGCTTGATCTGAAATGTAACTCACATTGAATCGACTCCAGAGTCTGATGCAAAATAGTTGACACGCTAAACATTTTTTACTCATATTATTCGCCAGGCAGCTTACATTCCTGAATCATAATACTTCTGAGTGGATGTCATAGCTTTCTTGTTGCATTTTAAGAGATGACATTTACGTGATAGAGAACAAGGAAACGTGCTTTAATATTAGGATTCTGAATTTCACTTTTCAAGTGAAATTCGACAACAGATGTACAAGAGAAAAGTTAACATTTTAATCTTGTAACGTATTAAGTAATTTCTAAATATTGACTATATGCAATGTTCCCATAAACAAAGAAGTTGGACTCTAGATGTGCAACATAGCAGAAGATCACTCCGTTCCATGTCATTGCCTACTTCAGTGCACTGTATAGTACATTGCTGTCCTCTACGGATCGAGTCAATCAGTCACCCACAGGGCAGACTTCCGTACACAGTATAGTACACTGCTGTCCTCTCCTGACCGAGTCAATCAGTCACTCAAGTGGCAGACTTCCGTACACCGTGTAGTAATTACAGTGCTGTCCTCTACTGAAAGAGTCAATCAGTCAACCTTCGGGGCAGGTTTCCGTACACAGTATAGTACACTGCTGTCCTCTACTGACCGAGTCAATCAGTCACCCACGGGGCAGACTTCCGTACACCGTATAGTACACTGCTGTCCTCTATTGACCGAGTCAATCAGTCACCCTCAGGGCAGACTTCCGTACACCGTATAGTACATTGCTGTCCTCTACTGACCGAGTCAATCAGTCACCCTCAGGGCAGACTTCCGTACACCGTATAGTACCCTGCTGTCCTCTACGAACCGAGTCAATCAGTCACCCTCAGGGCAGACTTCCGTACACCGTATAGTACATTGCTGTCCTCTATTGACCGAGTCAATCAGTCACCCTCGGAACAGAATTCCGTACACCGTATAGTACGTTGCTGTCCTCTACTGACCGAGTCAATCAGTCATCCAAGTGGCAGACTTCCGTACACCGTGTAGTAATTACATTGCTGTTCTATACTGACCGAGTCAATCAGTCTCCCTCGGGGCAGACTTCTGTGCACCGTATAGTACATTGCTGTCCTCTATTGACCGAGTCAATCAGTCACCCTCGGGGCAGACTTCCGTACACCGTATAGTACATTGCTGTCCTCTACTGACCGAGTCAATCAGTCACCCACGGGACAGACTTCCGTACACCGTATAGTACACTGCTGTCCTCTACTGACCGAGTCAATCAGTCACTCAAGTGGCAGACTTCCGTACACCGTGTAGTAATTACATTGCTGTTCTATACTGACCGCGTCAATCAGTCACCCTCGGGGCAGACTTCCGTACACAGTATAGTACATTGCTGTCCTCTACTGACCGAGTCAATCAGTCACCCTCGGAACAGACTTCCGTACACCGTATAGTACGTTGCTGTCCTCTACTGACCGAGTCAATCAGTCACTCAAGTGGCAGACTTCCGTACACCGTGTAGTAATTACATTGCTGTCCTCTACTTAAAGAGTCAATCAGTCAAACTTCGGGGCAGGCTTCCGTACACAGTATAGTAGACTGCTGTCCTCTACTGACCGAGTCAATCAGTCATCCACGAGGCAGACTTCCGTACCCCGTATAGTACACTGCTGTCCTCTATTGACCGAGTCAATCAGTCACCCTCAGGGCAGACTTCCGTACACCGTATAGTACATTGCTGTCCTCTACTGACCGAGTCAATCAGTCACCCTCGGAACAGAATTCCGTACACCATATAGTACGTTGCTGTCCTCTACTGACCGAGTCAATCAGTCACCCAAGTGGCAGACTTCCGTACACCGTGTAGTAATTACATTGCTGTTCTATACTGACCGAGTCAATCAGTCTCCCTCGGGGCAGACTTCTGTGCACCGTATAGTACATTGCTGTCCTCTATTGACCGAGTCAATCAGTCACCCTCGGGGCAGACTTCCGTACACCGTTTAGTACATTGCTGTCCTCTACTGACCGAGTCAATCAGTCACCCTCGGAACAGACTTCCGTACACCGTATAGTACATTGCTGTCCTCTATTGACCGAGTCAATCAGTCACCCTCGGAACAGAATTCCGTACACCGTATAGTACGTTGCTGTCCTCTACTGACCGAGTCAATCAGTCACCCAAGTGGCAGACTTCCGTACACCGTGTAGTAATTACATTGCTGTTCTATACTGACCGAGTCAATCAGTCTCCCTCGGGGCAGACTTCTGTGCACCGTATAGTACATTGCTGTCCTCTATTGACCGAGTCAATCAGTCACCCTCGGGGCAGACTTCCGTACACCGTATAGTACATTGCTGTCCTCTACTGACCGAGTCAATCAGTCACCCACGGGGCAGACTTCCGTACACCGTATAGTACACTGCCGTCCTCTACGAACCGAGTCAATCAGTCACCCAAGTGGCAGACTTCCGTACACCGTGTAGTAATTACATTGCTGTTCTATACTGACCGCGTCAATCAGTCACCCTCGGGGCAGACTTCCGTAAACTGTATAGTACACAGCTGTCATCTACTGACCGAGTCAATCAGTCACCCTTGGGGCAGACTCCCGTACACAGTATAGTACATTGCTGTCCTCTACTGACCGAGTCAATCAGTCACCCTCGGAACAGACTTCCGTACACCGTATAGTACGTTGCTGTCATCTACTGACCGAGTCAATCAGTCACTCAAGTGGCAGACTTCCGTACACCGTGTAGTAATTACATTGCTGTCCTCTACTTAAAGAGTCAATCAGTCAACCTTCGGGGCAGGCTTCCGTACACAGTATAGTAGACTGCTGTCCTCTACTGACCGAGTCAATCAGTCACCCACGGGGCAGACTTCCGTACACCGTATAGTAGACTGCTGTCCTCTACTGACCGAGTCAATCAGTCACCCACGGGGCAGACTTCCGTACACCGTATAGTACACTGCTGTCCTCCATTGACCGAGTCAATCAGTCACCCTCAGGGCAGACTTCTGTACACCGTATAGTACATTGCTGTCCTCTACTGACCGAGTCAATCAGTCACCCTCGGAACAGAATTCCGTACACCGTATAGTACACTGCTGTCCTCTATTGACCGAGTCAATCAGTCACCCTCAGGGCAGACTTCCGTACACCGTATAGTACATTGCTGTCCTCTACTGACCGAGTCAATCAGTCACCCACGGGGCAGACTTCCGTACACCGTATAGTACACTGCTGTCCTCTACGAACCGAGTCAATCAGTCACCCTCAGGGCAGACTTCCGTACACCGTATAGTACATTGTTGTCCTCTATTGACCGAGTCAATCAGTCACCCTCGGAACAGAATTCCGTACACCGTATAGTACGTTGCTGTCCTCTACTGACCGAGACAATCAGTCACCCAAGTGGCAGACTTAAGTACACCGTGTAGTAATTACATTGCTGTTCTATACTGACCGAGTCAATCAGTCTCCCTCGGGGCAGACTTCTGTGCACCGTATAGTACATTGCTGTCCTCTATTGACCGAGTCAATCAGTCACCCTCGGGGCAGACTTCCGTACACCGTATAGTACATTGCTGTCCTCTACTGACCGAGTCAATCAGTCACCCACGGGGCAGACTTCCGTACACCGTATAGTACACTGCTGTCCTCTACGAACCGAGTCAATCAGTCACCCTCAGGGCAGACTTCCGTACACCGTATAGTACATTGCTGTCCTCTACTGACCGAGTCAATCAGTCACCCTCGGAACAGACTTCCGTACACCGTATAGTACGTTGCTGTCCTCTACTGACCGAGTCAATCAGTCACCCAAGTGGCAGACTTCCGTACACCGTGTAGTAAATACATTGCTGTTCTATACTGACCGAGTCAATCAGTCTCCCTCGGAGCAGACTTCTGTGCACCGTATAGTACATTGCTGTCCTCTACTGACCGAGTCAATCAGTCAACCTTCGGGGCAGACTTCCGTACACAGTGTAGTACACTGCTGTCCTCTACTAACCGAGTCAATCAATCACCCACGGGGCAGACTTCCGTACACCGTATAGTACATTGCTGTCCTCTACTGACCGAGTCAATCAGTCACCCTGGGGGCAGACGTCCCTACACCGTATAGTACATTGCTGTCCTCTACTGACCGTGTCAATCAGTCACCCTCGGGGCAGACTTCCCTACACCGTATAGTACATTGCTGTCCTCTACTGACCGAGTCAATCAGTCACCCTGGGGGCAGACGTCCCTACACCGTATAGTACATTGCTGTCCTCTACTGACCGTGTCAATCAGTCACCCTCGGGGCAGACTTCCCTACACCGTATAGTACATTGCTGTCCTCTACTGACCGAGTCAATCAGTCACCCTGGGGGCAGACGTCCCTACACCGTATAGTACATTGCTGTCCTCTACTGACCGTGTCAATCAGTCACCCTCGGGGCAGACTTCCCTACATCGTATAGTACATTGCTGTCCTCTACTGACCGAGTCAATCAGTCACCCTGGGGGCAGACGTCCCTACACCGTATAGTACATTGCTGTCCTCTACTGACCGTGTCAATCAGTCACCCTCGGGGCAGACTTCTCTACACCGTATAGTACATTGCTGTCCTCTACTGACCGAGTCAATCAGTCACCCTGGGGGCAGACTTCCCTACACCGTATAGTACATTGCTGTCCTCTACTGACCGAGTCAATCAGTCACCCTGGGGGCAGACTTCCCTACACCGTATAGTACATTGCTGTCCTCTACTGACCGAGTCAATCAGTCACCCTCGGGGCAGACTTCCCTACACCGTATAGTACATTGCTGTCCTCTACTGACCGAGTCAATCAATCACCCTCGGGGCAGACTTCCCTACACCGTATAGTACATTGCTGTCCTCTACTGACCGAGTCAATCAGTCACCCTGGGGGCAGACGTCCCTACACCGTATAGTACATTGCTGTCCTCTACTGACCGTGTCAATCAGTCACCCTCGGGGCAGACTTCCCTACACCGTATAGTACATTGCTGTCCTCTACTGACCGAGTCAATCAGTCACCCTGGGGGCAGACTTCCCTACACCGTATAGTACATTGCTGTCCTCTACTGACCGAGTCAATCAGTCACCCTCGGGGCAGACTTCCCTACACCGTATAGTACATTGCTGTCCTCTGCTGACCGAGTCAATCAGTCACCCTCGGGGCAGACTTCCCTACACCGTATAGTACATTGCTGTCCTCTACTGACCGAGTCAATCAGTCACCCTGGGGGCAGACGTCCCTACACCGTATAGTACATTGCTGTCCTCTACTGACCGTGTCAATCAGTCACCCTCGGGGCAGACTTCCCTACACCGTATAGTACATTGCTGTCCTCTACTGACCGAGTCAATCAGTCACCCTGGGGGCAGACGTCCCTACACCGTATAGTACATTGCTGTCCTCTACTGACCGTGTCAATCAGTCACCCTCGGGGCAGACTGCCCTACACCGTATAGTACATTGCTGTCCTCTACTGACCGAGTCAATCAGTCACCCTGGGAGCAGACTTCCGTACACAGTATAGTACACTGTCCTCTACTGACCGAGTCAATCAGTCACCCTCGGGGCAGACTTCCCTACACCGTATAGTACATTGCTGTATTACTGAGAACAGTAATTTGTCTCTGGAGGTAACGTACGCATCGCGGGAATTCTGGATGATGTTGGCAAGGACTGTTTCGAGGGTCTGGGGGAGCGTGCCCGGGGGAGGGAGATTGATTTCGCTGGGAAATACGGGTAATCTGCCGAAGAGAAGAAAGAAAGGGGCGTGTCCCGGGCTGGCTGAGACCGTGGTGTTCAGCGCGAAGCATACTGATGGCAGCCAAATGTCCCAGTCACTCTGATTCGCGGCAATGTATGTCCGTAAGAGTGTGATAATGGACCTGTTTGCCCTCTCTGTGATGCCGGATGTTTGGGCGTGATCGCTGGAGGCGAATTTTTGGTTTATGCCGTATATCTTGCAGAGCTCTTTAAAAAGGCGTGATACAAAGGCACTCCCGTTGTCTGAGACCATGTGTCGTGGGCAGCCATGTTTGCATATGACATTGTCATAGTATTGCTTGGCCATGACTGCCGCCGAGACAGAGGGCGTGGCCCACGTGATGACGTAACGACTGTAGTAGTCCGCTACCACCACTATGTATTTGTTCCCGGCGTGGGATTCCTTCATCGGCCCCATCCAATCGATGCAGACCTTTTCGAAGGGTGCGTGGGTTATTTCATGTGGGTGTAAGAGCGGTTTCACTTTCTGGGTCGATGCCTTAGAACGATTGCATGTTTCGCACGAGGATACAAAGTTGTATACGTCTGTTGGCATGTTTCTCCAGAAGAAACGATCTCGGAGGACGCTCAGCATTTTGGTTGCTCCCACGTGGCCCGCAAAACTCGACTCATGGTGAAGTGTGAGTATTTGGGCCTTCAGGCCCTGCGGTATGACCAGCTGAGCCTGAGCCTTGTGGATCTGGCTGCCGTGGCTGGTGAAGAGGTGGTACAGTATTCCGTCTATTACGAAATAGTCCCCTTCTCGTAGCACCAATGCACGGGCTTCCGTGTCGTTGCGGGGTAATATCCCGAATTGGACAAAATTGAAAATTTCCCTACATTCAGGGTCGGCCTGTTGGGCATGTTGTACCGCAGTGGGAGTCAGCTCGATGTCCCTTAGCGTGTCGGGGGCGGTATCAGCCATTCTTTGCTGATATTTTTCGCGTCGCTTGTTTGCTCGGGGGTAGGATTGGCGGGGTGGGGGCACTGTTGGCGTCTGGTGTTTTCTGGCCATTGCCCTAGTGGTGACTTTGTTGACTTGGGGGTGCTCACGGGAGGGTGGGGTATCTCTGTGGTAGGCAGGGGATGGGGTAGGGTCGGCGGCTGCGGCAGCGAGGGGGAAGGCGACGAGGAGGGTTGTGGCGTCTGGGGTGGCAGCAAGGGGAGGGGTGAAGAGGGGGGTGGGGGTATCGGTAATGTTTGCACTGGGGAGGGTGACGAGGGGGGTGGGGGTATCTGTAGTAGCTGTGAGGGCGCAGGATGACGAGTGGGGTAGGAGTATCTGTGGGGGCAGCGAAGGGGAGCGGGAGGGGGGAGGGCCCATTGCCTGGCAGAAGGAGGGGTCGTCTGGGAAAGAATCGATGATGTGATCCTCCTCCGTACGGGTTGTGAGAGGTGGGGCGCGGCTCAGAAAATCGGGGAGGACATTTAATTTTCCAGCAACATGTTTGGCTTGGAAGGATAGGCTCTGAAGCATAATGCTCCATCGTGCTAGTCGGCCCGTGAGTTCCTTCTTCTTCAGAAGCCAGGTTATGGGGGCGTGGTCAGTGTACAGCATGAAGTGATGACCTTCCAAAAAGATCCTAAAGTGTTGTGTAGACCAGATGATAGCAAGCAATTCCTGTTCGGTTGTGGTGTATGACTTTTCCGCCTGTGAGAAGGAGCGTCCAGCGTACGCTATGGGGAGGAGAGTGCCGTCTGGTGCTTCCTGGCAGAGGGCTGAACCGATCCCAGCGAGGAAGGCATCAGTGCACAGGCAGAATTCCCTATTGAAATCAGGGTATTGGAGGATGGGGGCCTCTAATAATGCATCTCTCAGGGTTTCGAATGCCTTCTGACAATGGGTTGACCATGTCTTTTTTCGTCAAGTCGTACAAAGGGCGGGCTATGAGACCGAAACCTGGAATGAATCGCCGGAAGAATCCTACCAATCCCAAGAATGATCGTACAGATTTCACCCTCGTTGGTGTTGTGAAGCTCCGAATAGCTTCTGTTTTTCTTTCATCGGGCCTCAGTCCATCCGAAGTGAGGACGTGCCCTAAGAACTCTAGTTCCGGAGTTGCTAGCGTGCACTTCGTGGCCTTCAGTGTTAGGTTTGCCGCACGGAGGCGGGTGAAGATATCTCGTAATGTTGTGATATGTGCGGCAAAAGAGCTGGTGGCAACGCAGATGTCGTCCAGATAGCATTGGACGTATCTGTCCTGGATTCCTGACAGAACCTTGTCCATCAGAAGCTGGAAGGTGTATGGGGCTGATGTTAAACCCTGTGGCATACGTCTATACCTGAACTTCCCATGTGAAGTGAGGAAAGCAGAGTAGTCCCGTGAATCGGGGTGGAGACTGACCTGGTGGTAGCCATTGTTCAGGTCTAGGGAACTACAGAATCGGGGCGAGTCGCGGCCCAGATCATCCAGAGTATCATCCAGACGCGGGATCCTCAGGAATTGCGGGATTGTGTTGGCGTTTAAATGCCGGAAGTCAACTACGAAGCGATAATCGCCATTTTTCTTTTTGACCAGTAAGACAGGGGAAGGCAGGGTTCGATGATGCCTTGCTCCAGAAACTCCTCCACTTGTTTATCGATCTCCTTTCGGAGATGTGGAGAGCACCTATATGGTGGTCTGGAGATAGGTCGAGCGTCCGGCTTCACTTTGATCTCGTGTTGGATGAGAGGTGTGAAGCCAAGGGATCCAGATGTTGGGTCGGGGAAGAGATCCGAAAACTCCCTGACTAAGTCGGTGATCTGGGTTGTTTAGTCTGGGGACAAGTTGGGGTCAATGATGACAGGTGGGGTTTGGTCTGACTTATCAGTCGGCGTGGCGGGTTGGGTGTGCATAGTTGCCAGCTGTGGTGTGTTTGGGCCTGGGGTGGGTATGTGGGTGTTTTCGCGTACATCTGTTGTGTTTGACCACGGTGTGAATGTGGCGAGGCGTGTGCCTGCCTTGATGGTGAGGGGGGTGGATGACAAATTATATAATCTGATTGGTACACAGTTGTTCTGTATTTGGACGGCTGCTTTTGCGGCAATGAAGCGGGCGTTAAACCCATTGCGGGAGTGGCATTCACCTTGTACCCCGTTAGGGTACCTGACGCCTTTCGGCAGGTGGGCTTGGCAGATGGCTTCCGTGTGAGGGGGTATGATGTATTGCTTTGTGCACAAGCCGGGGCGGGTTGACGAAGGGATATTTTCTTTGAGCCAAAATCAATGATCGCTTTGTATTTTTGTAGAAAGTTGGTGCCCAGGATCATATCCTGCGCTAGTGAGTCTAGCACAGCGAACGTAACGTTGCGTGTGACGCCGTCTATTGCTATTGGGAGCGTCACGTTGCCGAGAACATCGGCCAGTTTGCCATTGGCGATCTGCACGTGTTGGGTGCTCGATGTAGTAATGGCGGGTGACTTGCTGAGGGTTGAAAGGAGTGGTGCCCCGATGGCACAAATGGTAGCACCCGTATCAATGAGAGCATGATACTTTTGTCGAAAGACATATACAGGAATTATGTTCTCGACAAAGGGACGGGTGGCCGCAGTATGTGCGGAGTGCGCGCTGGGTTGGGATTGACTCCCAGCACGGGCAATTAGTTTCCCGAGCCCTGGTTTGGGGTGGGTGGGGCAATTAACTGTTGGGGCCCTTGGCTGGAGTGAGACCGGGCTGGTTCTAATCCATTGTTGCGGGTGGGGTTTGTTTGAGACTGTTGTGACAGGCGGCGTCGGCATTCAGCCCATTTGTGGCCTTGAATTCCGCAGAAGTTGCACGTCACTGAGGGCCTCGTGGTTACGCAAGACTTAGTGTAGTGACCACCACCGCACTTTTCACATTTGGGCCTGCCCGTATTGCCCTGCCTCACCGTGCATGAGAGGGAGAGATGGGGGCCGCCACAGTTATAGCAGGAGGGTGTGAACTCGGGATGGGTGGGGGTGGTAGGGGGGTTAGCGGAAGGGCAACGGGTTTGTTGATGGGCACCCCCACAGTAGGAGCAGCTTGGGGAGGGGGCTGGTGAAGCTGTCGCCCCGAGGGTGGGGCACTGGACGGAGTAATGGCTTTGACTGCAATGCTCGCAGCGCGGTGAAGGGTGGGGGGCGATGGCTTGTATCTGGGCTGGTTGGGGTGGTATGGGGTTGGCAGAGGGGCAACCGGTGCGCTGATGGGCACCCCCGCAGTATGAGCAGTTTGGGGAGGGGACTGGTGATGCTGTCGCCCCGAGAGTGGGGCCGTGGGCAGAATAGTGACCTTGTTGGCAATACTCGCAGCGTGGTGAGGGGTGGGGGGCGATAGCCTTTACATGGGGTGGTAAGGGGTGGAGCCGGTAAGGACAGGTTTTAGTGAAGTGGGGGTCCCCACAGTATCCACATTGGGGTCCATGTTCTATACTGGGCGATAAGGTGGTAGGGGCTGAGCGGTTCATTTTTACTGTCAAATCGTGAAATTGTTGTTCAATTTTGGTCAGTGCGTGGACGATAGCGTCCGGGGGATCGAGAGGGCTTTGGGGTTTCGTTTCCTGTGTTGAGGGGTGGGGTTTATTTAATTGCTGGTGAATCAGCAGCGAGGTGTCCACCAGATCCCCGGGGGGGGGGCACTATATTGTAACAGTGGTGGGGGTGTGGGGCCCGGGTCATGTATGGCACATAGAGAGCGAGAGAAAAGGGCGGATTTTTCGGTCCTCGAGAGAGAGTATTTTGGTGAAAAAATGGCATCCAAGTTAGGCGCTGAAAGATATGCAACGTATATAGAGGTTTATTATTACGGCATACACAGTAGTGTACGTATGGATACGGTTTTACAAACATTGTAAGCATTTCTGGTCAGTTGTATGTTTGTTATGCAAGCCATTTCATATGGACCATTTCTTTCCTTGGGGATGGAGAGAAATTTTGAGTCTCAGATAGGCGCATTGAGAGAAAAAGCCCGTTTCTGTTCCGACGAAAGAGAGAAAACAAGCGAAAAAAGGGGTCATTTGGGCGGCACATATGTGTATAGCCAACTACATGTAGTGCCCCCCCCGGGACCAGATCCCGTCGTTGTAGACGATGGATCTTCTCTCCTTTCTCCGCCAGCTCCATGGCCTGGGTGAGAGTGGCCGGCTGGTGCTCGTAGAGATAGGCCTGGTAGTAGGGCTGGAGGCTACGCATATATATCTTTAACTTCTCTGACTCGGGCAGAGCTGTCAGGGCGAAACGGGATTTGATATCCGCCGTGAAGGCGGATACAGATTCATGGGGCTGGTGGGAGCGGCTCAGGAGTTCCGCCTCACGGAAAATGTCTAGGGACCTGGGGCCAAATTTATCCAAAAACGTTTGGCACAGGGTGTCCCATACCCCTGTGGTTGTCTGAGGGAGGGTTTGATACCATAACTTCACTTTACCCTTAATTATGAGGGGGAAGAGGCGGCATTTCTTTTCCTCGTTGAGGTTGGGGAACAGGGCAAATTGATTGAAATCCGTTATAAATTGTTGTGCGCTTTCATTGGCCGTGGCCGAGAATGGTTTGGGTAACAGGTGTATATATTGACCCAGTGTTTGTGTCTGCATGTCTTCTTGGATTGTTTTTAGTGATTCGTCTGTTGCTGTTGTGTATGTTGTCATTGTGTTGTTCATTGCTGTGTGGCTTCTTTCAATTTCGTCTTTCACGTTTTGGATGCCGTTGTACAGTGCTTCAAGATCGGGCATCGTGGCGGTGCTGGTGTGTGTGCGTGTTTTGGGGTTAACGCGGGCGGACGAACGTAGCTTACGACCCAATTTAGATGAGGAAAGGGACATAGATATTCAAAACATGTATACTTATCCACAGTATGCACATAAATGGAAGGGCAAGTTGGGGCAATATGTGACGAAACACAGGCAACAGACTGGAAGGGAAACCAAGTATGTGAAAATCCAAGTAAATATGTTGGCCGATAAAGTCAGGCTAGCCGATCGGGGTCGTCCGAAACACTGTTTATGTTTCGGTCAAGAATTCTGCACCAATGTTAACTTTGCTATTCGGGGATCGGGGATTAAGCTAGTGGGTGTTTAGCAGCCTGGGGAATTAGCTACTAGGGGAGTTAAGCAGCCTGGGGAATTAGCTACTAGGGGAGTTAAGCAGCCTGGGGAATTAGCCACTAGGGGAAGTTAAGTAGCCTGGGGAATCAGCTACTGGGGGTAGAGCGGTCGGGTACAGCTAGCCTGGTAAACTGCCAACGTATATACAAAATCAACACAGTGGTAAGTTTAGATATAATATATTTCGTAAGATTAAAACTATGTGGGTTAATGATACAAGAACTTATGGGCTATACCTTGCGGTCTGTCGTGGGTCCTGGAGTCGTCGGGGGAGGGAGAGTCGTGTCGTCTTCAGGTCGTCGCACAGGCACAGTAAGTCAGTGGAGGGGGGAGGCCGGGGGCGGGGGGGGTCGGGGGCCCCACAACGCATACTAAACACACAAGGTGTCCAACTCCCGCTGGAACTGAGCGACAGGCACCCGCTTCAAATCCCAATATCGCACCTTTACCGCGCTTGACGGGGACCCTAGATGCCTAAGTCCGATATCTAAGTAAATTATTTATTTCATCAGTAAGTAAACGAGACCTGTACTGCCGTATAGTCGCGACAAATAAAGAATTATGCAACGACAACAACCAACTCCAGAACAGATTGAGCAAAAATGGCTGACATCAGTCAGCGAGATGAATCTGATTGGTTGGCAGTCGAAAAATGTGTCACGTGACACAGGGGATGCAACTTCAAAATTTGTTGAATCGGGACGAACATTAGCATAGCATCTCCCTATGATGATATTAATCAAAATGACAGATTTTAGGAGTACCTCCCCACATGAGCGTCATGTGAAAGCTGACCAATCGTCATATCGTGCACTGTGCCTGAGATCTCGCAGGCGAATTCTCGCGATGTCAGCCATTTTTGCTCAATCTGTTCCGGAGTTGGTTGTTGTCGTTGCCTAATTATTTATTTGTCGCGGCTAGACGGCAGTACAGATCTCATTTACTTTTTGATGAAATAAATAAATTACTTAGAAATCGGACTTAGGCATTTACGGGGCCCGTCAAGCGCGATAAAGGTGCGATATTGGGGGTTGAAGCGGGTGCCTGTCGCTCACTTCCAGCGGGAGTTGGACACCTTGTGTGTTTAGTATGCGCTGTGGGGCCCCCTACCCCCCCCCCCGGCCTCCCCCCTCCACTGATTTACTGTGCCTGTGGGTCGTCGGTCCGTGGAACCCCGAGTTCCTAGCCTTTGCCCTTTTTGTACCCGTTCGGACTGACCAGTGTGGGCGTGGCGATACCCCTCATTGGTCAGTCTGCCCGAGGTCACCGAGCTGGTGATTGGCTGCTTGGGCCGCTAGTCGGCCACCATGCGTGTCCGCCCCTGCGGGTGGATCAGGCCCCGCATGGCCTCGCTGAGCCGTGTAACACCAGGTGTAACACAGGTGTGATATTTTAGGAATGGGGGGGGAGTGTCTTTAGTTTACTTGGTTCAGTTTCAATGATTTATTAAACACCTTAACCCAAATAAAGACAAGTTACAACTCCGTAATCGGTGTCACTTACCTGGCAGCAATTGGTAGAACTGCTGCCAGCCCCTTGCTCCGCAGGGCGGTTATCCAAGAACTCAAAACTATTGCTGCCTAAAAAAGTGCGACCGTCTCGCTCGCTGCCTCCCCGCTGACTCACCGCCCAGACCCTATCGCTATCGCAACGCTCGCGAGACTACACTCGGGGCCAAAAGTATGGGCACCCGAATACCACACAGGCGCCACCCGCTCTCGACCTTAAAGTAATATATTCTGTAATTAGTTGTATTACCAACCTCTTCCCCATGTCAAATAAGTATTTTCTGTCTTGAATTTAAATCCTAAAAGCCTGTGAGCTATCCGGAGAGAAGCAAAGTTGTTCACCGGAGCAGAAGTTGGTGGCCGGCTTTATATCCCTGGGCGCCTGCGGGCCTGTTCGGTATTCTGTGTGATGTCGACCGCCGCTCGCTATGACTTCAGCGCGCGATATAAATAAACCGCGCAGTTATATGTCGAACTTTTTGTTTTACCGAGTCAACGAGAGATAAACGAGAACGTCAAGCGTAGCTTGAGAAGGGAGACGAAAATCTGGGGATAAGTGCAACTGGAATATATATATAGCGAGTGCCGACTATGTACATGAATTACGGACAGAGTATAGGCCGAAATGTCAACGCGCCGTTTTTTGCTTTTGTGTGTGCAAAGCACTGGTCTGATTTGAATGGTATTTGGCACACATGATGTCAGTAATATTGGTACCTATTCCACGACATACAGGAAGTCTACCTGCATTTATGTAGGCACAGCGATTTTTCTCCATTTTTATTCGGGTCTAATTTAACCATCCAATAGCTCAAAAGCTATAATGTGAGGTGAAATCTGAGACCACATTTCTTTTGTGCCTCTCTCAGAAGAATACTTTGAGACAAACCGCGGATCTCTAGAGCCAATATTAACGGAGCTACGAAGAAAAACATGATTCGTGACCTCGACCTTGTTGTGACCTTGACCTTGGAAGCGTGACCTTGATCAATATAGTAATTTGCGCCCAAATACTAATGTCATGTATCGCGCAAGGTGTCGTTTGTCTGACATGTCCCCTTTATGGAGAAATTGGGGAGGCCATTTTCCGGCCAAAATGCTCCCGTAGAGTCCCATGTTAAACTTTGGGAATTTTTAGCGGGAAAACTATTTGGACGATTTGCATCAATAAAAAACGATATAGAAGGCACGAATGGGCCCAATACGTGACATAATTTGCAGCGTGATTAAATAGAAACTGCGAACGTTATAGCGGCTTTTCCGTTTTTTGGTCCTATCTTTCAATGGTTAAGCGAAGTTTGAAAAATTTCTGTGACCTTGACCTTTGACCTACATTGCCCATCTACAAACTTAGCCTGACGGTGGGCCGTGGCATTGTCTGTGCAGAAGGCGGAGTCGATATCTCAAACTTTATAAAAAAATAAAAGAATCCCAAACTTTCAATTTTCAAGAGGCTGTGGCGCGAAAACTTATCATCCTACATGAAATCGGAAAGCCTTTGAGGAGCTGAGTATTTTGACACTAATTGCGGCTCTCTAGCTGCAATATTAAGAGAGCTAGAGCGGAAAATGTGTTTTGGACGTATGACGTCATCGTGACGTTGACCTTTGAGTTATATTGCCCATCTACGAACTTGACCTGTCGATAGGCTGTCGGAATGTTTTGGTAAAAGAAGAGAACGATATCTTTAGGCACTCGACAGATAAGGCTCCGATAGACAGACAGACAGATAAGATGAAAATTGAAAATTTTCGTCTTAACAAACCGAACACACCGACATAAGACGAAAATCGTAGAATCATAAGTTTGACAGATACTATATCAAAAATCTAAGATGGCGCATGTAAGTAGGCTGCTTTAAGGTCCAAAAGCGTCGACCCAACGCGCAGCGGGGGTGTCATCGCTCGCATAAATTGAAGCCTGAACACATCCCCCCCACCCCCACCCCTGGAATCGCCAGTTTCTGTCGAGTCACGCAGTATAAAGTGATGCTGTTTGTTTTCTATGGCGTTTGGTGGCGCCACGGCTGGTAAAACTGGGCCAGGAAACCTGCCGGTATGATGAATTATGCCTGGTTGATGAATGGATGATGAATGGATCAAGCACGCCGAACGAGTTAGGTGCCCGGGCCGGAGATTCACACTCTAGAACTGTGGATCTGAGGTCTACCGTTGCCCACCCGATCCGCCAGCATAACAGATATATTACCCTGTTCACAGGAGAGTTAGCGTTGCACAAAAAGGCCTGTCCGACAGGGATAACATATATGTTGTGCCTTTTAAAATATATGTTATCCCTGTCGGGAGGAGAAAGGCAAGCAGTGCTGCCATCTACTGGTGTGTTATAATGGCTGTAGGCACAAGTGCTACCATCTTGTGGTCTGTTTTTCTGTTGTGCGGGCTAGAGGCACCAGTGCAGCCATCTGTTGAGTTATTTAAACATTATTACACACAAGTGGGCGCCGCCTTGTGGAGAGTGTTTTGTCTGTGGTAAGAGCATGTGATTTATCCATTTATATTTATTTATATCATTGTGATTATTTAAGGGATCTGTTTTACTAGTATTTGGTTTCATTATTCTTCGAATGTTAATCGTTGAACATAATAAAGGAAGAATGACAGGGAAACCGTTTGTTTTAGTCTTATAAGATCATCTTTGTGTATGTACCCCTTTTATCGCCCATCCATTGCATTGGCGCGAAAGTGGCAAAACTGAAACTGCATGGGAGCAGTCTGCCGGCTGGGAGATCGCTGGTGGAGGTCAGCACTATTTTAGACCTAGCTGTAAAAAATGTCGTCAATATATACATTACGAACCTTCCCAGAAGTTACAGCATACTGCCTTCAATTATTCATTTAGTTGTTGCGATTGTCAATGTCAGCTATGCCTATGTATGCCAGTAGGTATGGGCTATGGCTATGGGGAAAAACTCATTTGAATTGAGGTCGGAACTGCTCTAGTCTAGGCAAAATTGAAGCTTGGGAAACTATTGTAAGATCCTAATCTGTTATTGTTAAGGATCAGAGTTAAATTGCTTTATTCCGATTAGACATGTACAGATGTAGCCTGTTGGCCTTGCATGTTCCTATACATTCTAAGAAGACCTGCTGAACTAGCATGATTAACCGGCCATTACATATAGCCCCATTTGATTTGATGGCGTTTATGGTTGTGGCAGACTGATGGGCCATCCATAACCCTGTTTAGCCATGGCCTCCAGGTTTGTCCGCTCGCAAGGAGATGGGTAGG
The DNA here is from genome assembly GCA_964019135.1 of Arenicola marina. NCBI lineage: Eukaryota > Metazoa > Annelida > Polychaeta > Arenicolidae > Arenicola > Arenicola marina. Next base: position 26,823,869 of record OZ025254.1, on the reverse strand, counting down.
ATGGCTTGTCAGATTTTTCCCGTATTAACAGCCATGAACAGGGCTAGCTAGGCCATCTATACCTATGGGTGTGTGAACGAATTCCTGAAAGAGAGGGCCCAATCAATTGTTCCACAGTAAAAATGGAAACAAATTGTGTGTAAAAGCCTGAGAAAATAACCATGGTGCAAGTTATGTAGACCTAGGCCTGGGTGACATTTTCGAGGGAAAACACCTATTCCGTGAATTGATACAGCTATAGCTTTAATTTCCAGACCATGGGGTGTCCAAGTGAAATAACTGTAACTATTTCATGTTGTCCACTGACAACTTGTGCTGTCTTATTGTCAGAGTATTAGCCAGAATTTGTGTTTTGCCAGCCAAAATTTTGGCTGAAACAAAACAATAATACCAGCCGTTCAGGTCTCATTTTGAGCCTGTAATTTACACTTATCAAAAACAAAAGTAGTTATCGATGTCATATAACATTGTGATTTTCTTCTTAACCTCCTGACAAAAAAACCTTTTTTGAGCAGGTAAATAGCACCTGATCGAGCCAGCCAAATTGAAAATCTGCCCAGGAAATTAAAACTACCTGCCCATCTGGACCTCTGGCTATTTCCCCGCAAACACCTTACGTTATGCTAACGTTACCCGAAAGTTATCACTTCGTTATCGTTATAACGTAACCTTCCAAAAACGTTTTGGGAACGTTAATTAATTTTAGGTTGTAATGTAACCTTCCAAAAACGTTTTGGGAACGTTGAATAATTTTAGGGTTATAATGTAACCTTCTAAAAACGTTCTGGGAATGGTGAATAATGTTAGGTTATAATGTAACCTTCCAAAAACATTCTGGGAACGTTGAATAATTTTAGGGTTATAATGCATCCTTCCACAAACGTTCTGGGAACGTTGCTTAATTTTAGATTATGATCTTTCCTTCCAAAAACGTTTTGGGAACGGTGAATATTTTAAGGGTTATAACGGATCCTTCCAAAAACGTTTTGAGAACGTTGATTATTTTTAGGTTATAATGTAACCTTCCAAAAACGTTCTGGGAACGTTGAATAATTTTAGGGTTATAATGTAACCTTCCAAAAACGTTTTGAGAACGATGAATAATGTTAGGTTATAATGTAACCTTCCAAAAACGTTCTGGGAACGTTGAAAAATTTGAGGATTATAATGTAACCTTCCAAAAACGTTTTGGGAACGTTGATTAATTTTAGGTTGTAATGTAACCTTCCAAAAACGTTTTGGGAACGTTGAATAATTTTAGGGTTAGGATGCATCCTTCCAAAACCGTTCCGGCAACGTTGCTTAATTTTAGGTTATAATCTTTCCTTCCAAAAACGTTTTGGGAACGGTGAATATTTCAAGGGTTATAACGGATCCTTCCAAAAACGTTTTGAGAACGTTGATTAATTTCAGGTTATAATGTAACCTTCTAAAAACGTTCTGGGAACGTTGAAGAACTTTACGGTTATAATGCATCCTTCCAAAAACGTTCTGGGAACGTTGCCTAATTTTAGGTTATAATCTTGCCTTCCAAAAACGTTCTGGGAACGTTGCCTAATTTTAGGTTATAATCTTGCCTTCCAAAAACGTTCTGGGAACGTTGAATAATTTTAGGGTTATAATGCATCCTTCTAAAAACGTTCTGGAAATTTTAGGTGATAAGGGTACCTTCCGTTTTGAAGGTTTTTTACGTTTTGGGAACGGTGATTATGTTAAGGGTTATAATAACGTTGATTAATTTTAGGTTATAATATAACCTTCCTAAAACGTTCTGGGAACAGTAAATATCGTTGGTGTGTTACACGTGACAACAAATGTGTCTGTCTGCTCTAATACGAAGTCTGTCCACTTAGGATTAGATTAAGAAATATGCCGAATTGACCAGTGTGTCTGAATCGATATTGACCAGAAGAAGATCGCATATAATAAGAGACAATGTGACCTTGAGAAATCAAATTTAGCCAAAAATGATACAAATCTTTAAAAAAAAGCGTTTTTCAACACTTTCGATGCTAAATCAATGATGTGAGGGCATGATATATACACCATAAGAGAGCCTGTGAGATTTACTGCATAACTGTCGATCAAACCGGAAATCTCAAAATCACCATTTTCCGGCCCAAAGTTGATTTTGGCGGGAAAATAGTGTTTATGTCACTTTTTATGGCTATACTAAAGATATTTTCACCAATGTTTCGGCATGATGACGTAGTCCAGATAGCTGTCTCATATATCTTATACTTTCTCGGATGTTACTCGGTTGATTTTGATCGTGACGATGAAATATATCCTGTTTTGGGATCAAAATAGTGTCTTGTTTACCTTAGTTTAAAATGAAGGTCATTGAAGGCAATATAGGACCGTATATCCACAATATGAGGCCATGGAATGCCAAATTCGATAAAAGAGACCGCAAGTCTCCATCTGCAATATTAAGGGCATACGTGGTCATTTGAAGGGGGCCTCTAAAACGACCGGAAATCTATGTTTTTGATATTGAGAAATGAAGGCGTCCTAATTTGGCCCAATTGGTGTCAGAATAATGTTGTCTTCATGGGCAATTATTTTGCTATGTTCTTTCAACAAATAGGAGCTTATAGCCAATTTGAAATGGTTAAAATGTCTTATTTCTCAATATAGAAATAACCTTAAGAAAAGCCATTTTTGATGCAAAACGCATTATTGTGGTGCAACTGAGCAACTTAGACATGCAATACCACAATATAAAAAAGAAGATGTGGCCACGCGCCATTCGGTGCATTTGACCCCAATTCCTATTAGAAATCAGGTCGCAGTCAATGTTAGAACGTTGTGTCAAAATGTGTACGACAAGAAGAGTGACTGTATCGCATATATGAACTTATTTGTAATTTTGCTTTTCGTTTAAAATCTAATAGCAACCCTGTATAAAATATCCGAAAATGGTCAGAACATTTTCCGTAATACGAATCTTACTGAAAGAAAATGCCCAAAATGTTGTACAAAGTGGAAACAATCAGATTTGTTTTATTTCATAATAGTATTTGTGTGATTTATTTGTATTTTAACAAGTGTATAGGTGTGCATAAGTGTGTGAAATATGAAAGTGATAGGTGGAGTAGAAGGGTTATCTGCAAATTGTGGGTAAGATGGGAAAGTGAGTTTTCAGGTTTCGACATTTTGGGGCCGGATTGTAATTCAGGGTTATAAAAGGTACAGTAAAACCTCTCTAAGTCGACCGAGGACGGGACTGCCGCTCATCGATCGACTTAGGGAGGTGGTCGGGTTACAGAATATCAACCAATCAATATAGCAAAAACTGTTGATTTTCCGATGCCAAAGATATCAGCAAGCTGTTTTGATTGATCTTGCCCTCGCTCGTATTGACGAGTTTTACCTTCCGTGAAAGTGGAACCTCTTTCTCATAAGACAATATCCATACTATATATAGCCGCTACTTGTATCTCACGTGTGTGTGAAAACAAGAGGGAGCTTTGTGAACAAGTTCATCAAAGCTCATGCCGTTCAGTAAAACCTCTCTAAGTCGACCGAGGACGGGACTGCCGCTCATCGATCGACTTAGGGAGGTGGTCGGGTTACAGAATATCAACCAATCAATATAGCAAAAACTGTTGATTTTCCGATGCCAAAGATATCAGCAAGCTTATTTGATTGATCTTGCCCTCGCTCGTATTGACGAGTTTTACCTTCCGTGAAAGTGGAACCTCTTTCTCATAAGACAATATCCATACTATATATAGCCGCTACTTGTATCTCACGTGTGTGTGAAAACAAGAGGGAGCTTTGTGAACAAGTTCATCAAAGCTCATGCCGTTCACAGCCGGTATATCGCCCGAACATGCAAACATGCTTCACACATTTATAGAGTGCTATCCAGTTCACAGGCGTTATGGCCTGAATGTGTGTGTTCTACTAATTGCAATCAGCCGGTGACACTAATCCTTCCGCTAGCCGACAACCGATCGACTGAAGGAATATGAAATGGGGCTTTGGGACCAAAATGATCGATCGGCTTACAGAGTAGGGAGGTGGTCGGGTTATAGAATACTGTTGCAATGCTAACACATATGCCGACTTTCGGCACTCGAAAAAATCGATCGAGTTAGGGAGGCGATCAGGTTAGGGAGGTGGTCGGGCAGGGAAGTTTTACCGTATTACAAAAGATAACAAACGCAAATGACCCCGCGTTGATGCATTTAGCCCACGTTGCTGCACTGGGTCCCATATCTAACTTTATTTATCGTCCCATTAGGCCCAAATTGTGCCCCTGTACTGTTGCGACATTCCTTTCCATATAGTTAAATGTGTTCGTCGATCTGCCCTAATACGAGGGGTTTCCACTTAGGATTTGATTAAGAAATATCCCCAAACAGCTCCCTTATGAAAATGTACCATGGTATACCATGGTAAATAGGCATGGTACTTTGGCGGAGGTATATACCATGGTATACCATGGTATTTGATACCATGATTTACTATGGTATATCATGATATACCATGGTAGTTTGGCGGAGGTATATCAAAATATATCATGACATTGCATACCATGGTATACCATGGTATTTTGGCAGAGTTATATCATGATATATCATGACATTGCATAACATGGTTGTAGATACCGGCACATGTACTCAAATAAACCGGTAGACCCAATTTTTTTTCTTTTTCTAATAGATAAATTCTAAGATAGAACTGAATGTAGGCCTACCCAGTAGATGAAATCCCAACTAGGCAAGCCTAAAGCATGGAGCACAATTACTGACACAAGTTTGAATCTGTGCAAGTCTCTCACCATGCCCAGTCATGACCCCAGCATTTACAACTCCCATTAATTCGGCCAGCCCCACTACCGCTGTATGGGTCATAAAACCCTGCCTCCCCCCCAACTTTGTCTATGGACAAGGGAAGTCCTTTACTCTCTGACTGCATTGGGCGCGAACCGACCCCGCCGGCCTCGAACCCCTCCCTCTGTGCGCTTCGCTACATCTTGGGATACACGACGGGTAGCATCCTGTCCCACCACCCCTATCTCTTCACACATACACACTTCTCTAAGAGCGAAACAAGGCAACCTACCTGTTTCAATGTCGCACCACATCGCGTCCTATTGCTAGGGGGTGGGGTGGGGCTCGGGGGCGAGGGGGGGGGGGCGTATCCCTCTTCGCTGCCTCTGCACAGGCCTTCACGTTTATTCAGCTAGTTAATTTCCTTAGGTTTATCTTTGGGTACAAACTGACTATATATATCCTTAGTTTGCTTTCCGTTGTTAAATTGATTTTACAAACTGATAAGAACTATGTGTCTAACTACATTCCATAGAACCCATTAGCCAACAGACACCATGGTATATCATGACATATCATGGCATATCATCGTATCTTTTGGAATACCATGATCTATCATGATATTCGTTTCGGTGTTTCACTCTCGCGCGGCGCTTAAATAAGAGATATTGCTGTCGGTGTTCAGTCGACAGTCGTAAGTGTGGAAGGGACGGCATGTTTAAAAAAAAAATATTTTCAAAAAAATGCGATCAACGTAGAAAGCGAATAGCAATTAACTGAACAGTCAATGCTCAATTGAGTCAGGCTCAATACCGTGCACAAGCATCTTTGACGTATCCTCGCCCGATAACTGCAAAATCTGAGATATGCATTCATAGCGGAAAGAAGATATTTAGGTCATTCTTTGGGCTCTGAAACTGACGGCCAAAATGTTAGAAAGGCCACTTATACGCTGTTCCGCAAACATTGATAGATATGTAGGTTTGTTCTGGTGACGTAATGCGCATCGGGTTACGTTTACGGATACGTTCAATCGCCAAAAACGTAGTGCAATAACTCCCTGTCGTCATTTCTATGATATATTATATATGGTATTAACATATGACCAGAGCGCTACAGCCTCGGAGGGCGCCGCCGGCTGGTCCGACAAGTCTGGTAAACCAATTAAGTTGTACGTCGAGTGGGGTGGTGAAGGCGGGGGTATGAACTGTAGGCTAACCGGCCTCTGCGGTCCATGTAGGTCTCGACAGGCGCTATCAGCTACAACTCCCAAGGGAAGTGCCCAGCGTGCTAGCCAGCCCGTACGCATCTCTTATCTGATCGCGGCACATCCTTCAATCGGCCCATGTCTAAATGTGCACACCTCACCCATTGCTGCGTACGCTGGTATACCACAGAAACAACTGGACCCTGCTGCCTCCCGTCTCCAGCGATAATGGTACCTAATCGCTGACAATCGCTTGGGTATCACATCGCTCACATATTGTTTAGTCGGTCCTGAACTAAGGTGGTTCTTGAAATAATACACCCATTGCAATTTCAAAAGACTACATATCTTGCATTTAATCACTTTAACGCAAGCGATCTTTATCCCTAATATTCCGGGCATATTCTCATATGCTGAATATAGCCATGACCAAGTGTTCCCTTAGCTAACCTTGGAATTACCGATCGATCCAAGTGGGTTAAGGAAAAAGGCGAGAGGGGGGGGGGGGGCTGAATATAGCTATGACCGAGTGTTCGCTATGAATTAGGGGGTTACCCCGATCCGTGGCTCCGCTGTATGTGTTGTTCGCTCAAAATACAAGCTATGTGTCCTCGCACAGACCGGCGCTTATTAGAGATCAGGACACCTGACTGAAGTATTCAATTAAATACTGAAGTTATATCAATATGTTTATATATTTATGTTGATTTATTTATAATATGTATATAACACGGTCGCACGATATCAAACGAAAATAAAGATTAAAGCATGCCTTTAGCCAACACATGTACAGATATGTATTTATATAGATACTTATATATTACAAGTTATAATTAGTTAGTCTCGCTTAAATTTAATGCGGTCATAAGCATTTGTTGGTACGCGTTTGCTGGGGCTTCGTTAGGTAATCCCCCCCGCCCCCCCCCCCGCCCCCCAATCCCCCCCGCCACCCCCCCTTATATATTATAACTTATAATTAGTTAGTCTCGCTTAAATTTAATGCGGTCATAAGCATTTGTTGGTACGCGTTTGCTGGGGCTTCGTTCGGTAATCCCCCCGCCCCCCCCCCCCACCCTACATGTGTATGCTACCCTGCGCCATAATGCTGAGTGCTGATAATGAAGGACTGATCATCGACGCATGTTTCATGATATTCAACTACCATGCATGCAAATTAGCGAACCGTTGACCTGTTTCCCGCCCTCTGCACTGGCTGACCTGCGTCCGATGTCCATCTTATCTGGATAGAAAGGTGGCGGCCGGCGGCAGACGCGCCAGACAGAGAGTACGCTACATGACACAGGGGTCTCTACGGGGCTGCGTTTCATGCGTGAAGCACTTTCTTTACTCCCTGCGCGGCGTGAGGGGTAGGGGGGGGGGGGGCGGGGGGCAGCTATTATAGCGTGTGTATGGTTTCAGGCGAAGGAGAGATGGGGAGTTGCGGGTGGGAGGGGCTATTATAAAGGGTTGTATGGAATGGGGCGGGGTTGGGAGGGGCTAAGAGAGCGTCTAGCTGGATTATGTTTCCTCTGATCTGGGTGTCAGGCGTGATCAAGCTACTACAGGAGTGAGTGCATCAACCCTGAAAGAAAAGGTCATAAGCCACACAAGCTAGGCCTCCAAGATCCTGGTGACTTGAGCTCTAGCCAAATTTTAATACACCCCTTGATTTGTATACACTTTGCCGCACACATTGCACACGCATTGCACACAATCAGCACACAACCCGCGACAGAGAAAGAACCTTGCTATACGTTTAAACTACGCGGATGTGGGTGTGTGGGTGTGTGGGTGTGTGGCCAGGTGGTGACATTTAAATATGTGAATGTTCGCGCTGGCTGAAGTAACTAACAGCGGGGGGCTATGGGGATTACATTCGGGCTGGCAAAGCACAGATAAGGGGCTAGGGAGGGTTATCAGGTTCTTTAATTGGATATTCATTAGCTGCACGTGCTGCACGGGCTTAATTGCTTTTGGCCTTGCGAATGTACCTTTTCTCGATATACATTATTAACCTTTATACTCTGTCCATAACGTCGATCGTTAAATTTTAGTATATGTGGCATATTATATCCCAGATATTACCGTTTTTCATTTACAGTAATTGCTGCAATTAGTTAAGCAAAATATGAAAGACAATACTTTCTTTAGAGAAGCGTCGTTTTGGCGTCAATTAGGGCGTGGCCGAGAAATTATATCAGCGGCATGGGTTTTATTATACCTACTTATGAAATCATAGTGATGGTAGCTGTTGCCTAAGTAGGTGAAAATGAACCAACTGCACTATTTGCTCCAGTCACGAGAACAATATTGAAACGGAAGTCAACATAACGTATAATAACAGAGCAATAGACTACGCAAATCTGGAATGTCATATATTGCGCTATCAGCCGGAAATATGCACGCTATGCGCGCTATTTAGGGTTACGATTGTCGTTTTTTGTGCATATTGGGACCCCATGTTCTACATTAGACTGTGACCTCATTTGTTATAGAATGAGGGCCCAAATACATTGGGCGGCCAAAAAGTATTATTAAACATACTGTGAAATTACTTGTTTAACTGGCTTACTTTAGTTACCATAACGCATTTTCCATTAATAAAATTGTTCTATCCAGAACATGAAGAGATAACTGTGTTACCCTCATAATTATGGGTCTTTTATCTCTTAAGATCCACAACACCTATGTTCAGTCATTTGCATGGAGTGTCCCACGGCTTAAAACATGGGCAAAATAATTATTTTTACTTAACATAGGGGTCCCCTGTAAATAGCCACAGCGCCCTTAATATTGCCGGTAGAGACTTCATGTTACTTGTACCACTCTTGCCATGTTCTGGCCCTATACCATGTTTATAATAGTATTCCTCATTGTCATTTAGCACTTATAATGTGTAAAGTAAGCAATAAATGTTCGTAGAAAAAGATATATGTTTCCTTTTCCGAGGGGTCAAATACGTTCAAATGAGCCAAAAAGCATCCGGAAATACATTAAATAGGTAAGAAGGTAATGTCTACTACAATAATCGACGAAAACATTTGCAAAAATATCTTTAATGTAGCTATAAATAGCAAAGACAATACTTTCCCGCCAAAATCTAGGTTTGGGCGGGAAAATGGAAATTCTTGATTTTAAGTCTTTTCCTCGCATATTTGGGTTGTACCCTATAGGCAGTTACCTAGTACGCCTTCCTAGCGTTCTGTTCATGCATATATAATACGCAGACGAGCATTATTTCATATCGAACGGATCGAAAACATGTTACTGATTTCTGAATTTTGGTCCATTTTTCACTGCGCAAGGTCAAATCGTGTCCGATTCCAATCGATATTGTTCTGATCGATATTGATTCTTACACGCAAGTCAATTGGGCATAGTTCTCAATCAAACCCTGTCCAAAACGAGGCGTTTATAGTGGCGAACAGACACATTTCATAGGCTGGGGGAGGTCAAAATTGGCCAAATCATCAAACAAATGTCACCAATTTTGGGAAATAATTCCCACCTGGGTATGACCTTCATCTTCGAGTATATCATTAACCTTGACCTATTAGATGACATACTAGAAGGATCACCGTCAAGGTCAATGGCAAGGGTAAGAACACATTGCAAATATCGTTCATTGTGCATATTGGGACCAATGTTTTACATTTGACTGTGACCTCATTTGTTATAGGAGGAGGGCTGAACTACTCACACTGGGCGGTCAGACAGTATTATTGAACATACCGTGAAATTAATTGTTTAACTGGCTGCTTTAGCTACCATAACGCATTTTCCATTTACAAAATTGACTTTCTTTGGACAATTTTCAGTGACAAAATTTGACTCTTTGACTTTTCATCTTTCATCAAACCTCATATTTTCAGAATGGGAACATGAAAAGACAGTGTTTTATCTAGAACATAAAAAAGATAACTGTGTTACCCTCAAAATTACGATATTTTTATTCCCTAAGATCCACAACACCTATTTTCGGTCATTTGGAGGGTCACACGGCTTAAAACATGGGCAAAATCGAAAGTTTACATAACATAGGGTCTCCTGTAAATAACCACAGCGCCCTTAATATTGCTGGTAGAGACTTCATGTTACTTGTACCACTCTTGCCATGTTCTGGCCCTATACCATGTTTATAATATTATTCCTCATTGTCATTTAACACTTAATATGTAAAGTAGGCCATAAATGTTCGTAGAAAAAGACATATGTACCCCTTTCCGAGGGGTCAAATACCTTCAAATGAGCCAAAAAACATCCGGAAAGGCATCAAATAGGTAAGAAGGCATTGTCTACTACAATAAGCGACGAAAACATTTGCAAAAATATCTTTAATGTGGCTATAAATAGCAAAGACGCTACTTTCCCGCCGAAAATCAAGGTTTGGGCGGGAAAATGGAAATTCTTGATTTTAAGTCTTTTCCTCACACTTTTGGGTTGTACCCTATAGGCAGTTACATAGTACGCCTTCTGAGCGTTCTGTTTATGCATATATAATACGCAGACGAGCATTATTTCCTTTCGAACGGAACGAAAACATACTGATTTCTCAACTTTGGTCCATTTTTCACTGCACAAGGTCAAATCGTGTCCGATTCCAATCGATATTGTTCTGATCGATATTGATTCTTACACGCAAGTCAATTGGGCATAGTTCTCAATCAAACCCTGTCCAAAACGAGGCGTTTATAGTGCGAACAGACACATTTCATAGGCTAGGGAGAGGTCAAAATCGGCCAAAATCATCAAACAAATGTCACCAATTTTGGGAAATAATTCCCACCTGGGTATGACCTTCATTTTCGAGTATATCATTAACCTTGACCTATTAGATGACATACCAAAAGGATCACCGTCAAGGTCAATGGCAAGGGTAAGAAAACATTGCAAATATCGTTCATTGTGCATATTGGGACCAATGTACTACAAGCCACATGGAATTATTTTTCTGGCGTGAGTTACCCAACCATACGATTATTGCACTCTCGCCTCAAGTACTTGTATTGGCCAACCTGTAGTAAATGTTTTTGCAGGGGGAGATATAGCATTAGAATAAGTAACACTGAACTAGCTGTGCCTTGCTTCTTCACCGATCTCTATGTGTATCGGGCGTTGAGAGAGCTTGTTAAAGAAAACAGTTTGTTCCTAAAAATGTCACAAAACCGGCAGAAAAGTTAGAAGGTCTAAATCGTTACAACTTCGTTAATATTCATCGTAGATCACTCAAATTAAGCTTAGCACCAATATTTTTCTCTTGACCAAATCTTTAGCGTGGTATATAGTTTGCGTGGTATTTCAAAGAAATAAAAAATGGCCTCCCTGCCATGTCGACCGGCGACCACCCCGATCGAATGTTAAACCGCTTAACTGGAACCACTCAATTAACACCCTGTATCGACTTAATCGTCCGACCAACCAACTGACCAAGCCCCAGCACAAACACCCCTACCCGCCGCCCCCGCCATCCACCCCCCTCCTCCACCGCTCTCCCCCAGCCGTCAACTTAATCGGCGTCCAGGTCGCACGTACACCGACGGAGGGCGGGGCGGAAGGGGTGGTGCTACTTAACTTAATAGGCTGATAACGACAGGCCACGACTTGATGTCAAGGTCCTGGTCTCAAAGAATATGGGAAACCCAATGGAAATAAGTGACACGGGCCAGATTTGAAACATGAAAACATTTCATTCAAATCCCAATTGTTTAAGAAATCCCACTTGAAATAATAAGGTGTTTATAGCTATAAAGGAAATCCTGGGATTGATAGATTTGTGGGTAGCGTTACCGGGGTGAGTAGGTAGTTTAGTAGTTGGCCTTTATTACGTCATTTTGTTGTCTTAATTGCTGCATATCTGCGTTTGCTGCTTGCAAGTAATAAAGGTCTTGTCTCCACTACTTGATGAGTGTGTTGGTTTTCACTGTGTTCCTTATGGAACAAGGTAAACACCACACACGCACCGGGTCCGCTGCACGGCGGTGGTGGGGACGTCAACGCACATAAGGCTGGATAGGGGGTCGGTGTGGGGTGGGGAGGGGGGGGGGGCTTCAGTAGGTTGGTGGCGGGTGGGTAGCGCCAGACGCCTTCTGATTGGCTAGTCCTGAGTCGGGTGCGCTGGCAGGACTAGCTAGTGCACTGGCTCTCGAGCTCAGTTCAGGTTGTGCGGCTTGCTAGCCAACCACGTGTTTTTGATCACGTATCGTGCACTCCGGGTCTACTATCCACTGAGATCCGAAGCGAAAGGACACGAACATGAGAACAACGCTGTGAACTGTGTTACCGTTGTTCATCATTCGCCCAACGTATTACAGGTACCTAGTTTTTCTCAGATTTCAATGTCCGTTGAATTGCTGTCCCTTGCATTTAGTGGTTTACACAGGCCGGCGCCGCTGCCCAAACTATATCCACAAAAATGTCAGCGCGGCCGATATTGAAGAAATTGTGGCCCACATAGAGGCAGAAAGGTAAGCCAAATACAAATTTTCTAAAATACCTTAACCGTAAACCGTAGCAAAACCTCGGTTACAGATTGTCTTTTCGTCTGCTGCCTTAGTAGTCTTTATAAGGTAGACTAAAGCGAGGGGTAATATATTTGCAGAAAGCAGCTGCGCAGACTGGCACGGCTGCCGTCGAATGAGCGGCTGCCTAAACATGAGCAGCTTCACGGGCCGGCGCGGCTGCCCACACAGGACGGAGCGGTTGCCCAAAATGGCCGGAGCGGCTGCCCACACTGGCCGGAGCGGCTGCCCACACAGGACGGAGCGGCTAGCCACATGACTGGCGCGGCTGCCCACACAGGCCGGCCCGGCTGCTCACACAGGACGGAGCGGCTAGCCACATGACTGGCGCGGCTGCCCACACAGGACGGCCCGGCTGCCCACACAGGACGGAGCAGCTGCCCACACTGATCGGCGCGGCTGCCCACACAGGCCGGCGCGGCTGCCCACACAGGACGGAGCGGCTAGCAACATGACTGGCCCGGCTGTCCACACAGGACGGAGCAGCTGCCCACACTGATCGGCGCGGCTGCCCACACAGGCCGGCGCGGCTGACCACACTGGCCGGAGCGGCTGCCCACACAGGACGGAGCGGCTGCCCACACTGACCGGCGCGGCTGCCCACACAAGCAGGCGGCTGCCCACACTGACGGGCGCGCTGCCCAAACTATATTGCCAGTTCTAGAGTTAATAAAGCATCAAATTCAAAACAATTTGATTTGTTTTTGTCTTTTACGAACGTTATCGGAACGTTCGGGGACCCTTATCGGAATGTTCGCTATCGGAACGTTCGGGGACCGTTATCGGAACGTTCGGGGACCATTTTCGGAACGTTATCGGAACGTTCGGGGACCGTTATCGGAACGTTAGGGGACCGTTATCGGAACGTTAGGGGACCGTTATCGAAACGTTCGGGGACCGTTATCGGAACGTTCGGGGACCGTTATCGGAACGTTCGGGGACCGTTATTAAAACGTTCGGGGACCGTTATCGGAACGTTCGGGGACCGTTATCGGAACGTTAGGGGGCCGTTACCCATAACGTTATCTGCTAACCTTCGCAGAACGTCAGGAAAACTTTCCCAGATAACGTTCTTGGAACGATATTTAATAACGTTTTCCTAACTCTGGGCTAACGTTCGGGGACCGTTATGGGAACGTTCGGGGACCGTTATCGGAACGTTCGGGGACCGTTATCGGAACGTTAGGGGACCGTTACACATAACGTTATCTGCTAACCTTCGCAGAACGTCAGGAAAACTTTCCCAGATAACGTTCTTGGAACGAGATTTAATAACGTTTTCCTAACTCTGGGCTAACGTTCGCATAACGTTCCGCGAACGTTATATTGTTAGCTGGGTAGTACCCTACTTGTTGTATATTATTGTCTTAAATGATACCCATTAATTGCAGGAGAAAGAAAAACAACCATTATACTGTGATTATTGGGGTTCAGCCAGCTTCATGCAATTATCTCCCACTAATATATAATATAATTCAAAAATCATATTTGCCATATCTTTATGCTTGCCGTTCGCTTAGGGATTAAGGATTGTGACTAACCGAAGCTCGTTGCCGAACAGAAACACACGAAGACTCTCCAATGGATCAATAAAAATATTACGTAACTTGATAAAAGTTACGCAATACTTTAATAATTATAGCGTAACTTGCGTATAAAATATATTACGCAATCTTATATTAAGAGTTACGTAATATGTACATAACTTACGCAAGTTACGTATAACCGGCCGGTAAACTGTCCGGCAAGGTGGGGGACAAAACGCCACACCCATTAAACAAAAACCACACACACTACAATTTAAAGAGATAAAGCCAACTAGTGACAAAACCTACCAGGGAGCCCGCTGGGGATGGTGGGTGGCTGAAGTTTTCGCCTGGCTCTGGAGCAGGATTTATCAGAAAGAGGCCGGACGGCCGTTACCACTGAAATTTATACCCCGGAACAGCTCCGGACTTGAACCAATCAGAGCGTTCCGGGTGAAGCGACATCTAGCAAAAGACGGAAAACAAAAGAACAAAACAAAAAGCAAACTACTTCACCACAGGGCGCTGGTATCGCGCCGTAGGTCGTTGCGTACTATATTTGCAAAAGCAAAACGCGCATGTTATGACAACCGCTTGTATGTACATGTCGCGGTTGAAGTGTACTAAGAAAAAGGCTGAGCCAACGATATACACACCCTTCTAAAAACAAGTTCTATTAGGACAGGTAGAAATGATATAGCATCAAGCGATCGCTACTACATACAGGATAACAGGCTACAACAATTCCTGTTAACCCACCCTTAGAGGCACCCTTGGCTGAACACTGCATAAAATCAGTTATCATCGTGTGATAACTTTCATTTATGATAAATTTAGCATTTTTCAACTCTCTTCGAGCCAGCAATTTATGTATCTAATTTTACAAGCAAAACAAAATCTTGATCACCCTTCTGACAGAGACCTGGGTCTTCCACTCTACTTTACACTCCTTGGCATGCCCTTACTTGACATTTTGAAGTTCATGAGGGGGGGGGGGGGTAGTTCTAATGCTTTATACCTGACATCTACCATCATGACCATGTCACATTGTTATTCTGAACCTATCCCATAATGCACTGTGCACCTCAAAGTGTCATTTGGTTTGCAAATAAAAAGATTATGGGTGGAAAAAACATACACTGGGTAGATAAAATTGGTCAAATCAGTGAAACTAACATTTTCTAAGTGGTATTCAGTGTGAGCTAAAAAGTTGTGACTTGCTGAAGGTAGTCGTCAGTGATGTCAATGCCTTGCGTGTGATTGGCTAACCCTGGTCATGTGTTCAAAACATGTTGACACCCGCTTGATGGGTGAAAATGTGTATTTTATACTGTTGAAGTTTGATTTTCTCGATTAACGGCAGATACATTTTATACCAACAGAGTTTTATTTTTATATCGCATTGCAGCCCTCCTGGTATTTTCTTTTAATTAAGTTACTGACATGATTGATGGGTTAGTACAGTTCTGTAAGTGCTAATACCCTCTGGATGCATTGGCGGTGTGGCGAAGGAAATGACGCTGGACTGAAAAAATAGAAGAGCTGCATGAGGTTCATTTGGCTGATGCCCACTGCACGCATCAGCGGAACTGCGACGGCACACGTTTGGTTCTGGCGGCACTTCGCATACTTCCGCCAATGGGCGCTAACCCTTGAGGGAGTTATAAATCCCTATAAAGTACTGAAATGACATGCATTTTTTTCACTAATATATATATTCCACTTACCAGTACATTGAATATCTGTAGACTAAAGAAATTAAGTAATTTGTTTGTTTCACTGCTGTGGTGACAGGCATGCGCCAATCTTGCGCCACATACAGTTTGCTTTCGCCATTGGCGATGTGGCGAATGGCTAGCGTGTACCCAGATATATGTGGCTAAAGAAATTGAAGGTAATTAGACACAGAGTGCGGCCAGGACCCCTCCCCCTACCGAATTAGTATAATAGTTCCCACCCCCCCCAGAGTTGTTGTAATTGTCACAGAGACTCAGTTGGCCACCTGTCCAGCCTGGACATTGTTAAACTGGAATGAACCAACCAGAATATATCCGCACCGAGCTGCTTGCTTGTGTAGTCATATGTGGTCTTTATATGTATATGTCTTAACGAATGGCATATGCATTTTTCACCAGCAGTATTGTGGGGTGGAGAGGGTCACTATATTACCATAATGGTAGGGGTGTGCCATATCCATGCTGCCCACTGGAGCAAATTGAGAATGAGAGAAAACATTTTGTGGTCATTGAGAGAGAAGTTTTTGGTTAAAGCCATCCAAAATAGATGGTGATCACAGTCCTGGCAAAGTAAATGGAGGTCAATCATTAAATTTAAACACTTTCAATATTAACTGGCATATATCAAATTTATCATACAAAAAAGAGAGCAATGAATATATAGCTTAGAATCTGTAATTGTAATATTATTTGATCACTTAATTTCAATATCCACTGGAATATGCAAGTTCAGTCCAGTCCTGGGCTTTATACAAAGACTATATAAGGTATTATACCAGTATTAACTGTAATTAATTTTGTCATTGCATGGTAATTAATATACCAACTGGTAATTATAAGCTACCATTTCCCAAAAGCAAATAAAGATGTTATTAGCTATGACTGCTATTAATCCATTTAATACCGATCTCATATGATCAAGGCTGTCACAACATATGTCATTGCCAAATGCTAAATATGATCCTGCAATGACATAATGGTATAATTATATTACTTTATGGGTTTTGATCTCCATATTTACTGAGCTGTTTTCAATGTTTTCTTTAGGTACAATACAGTTATGGGTGGCCAAAGGTTCTCGCTTCTGACCAAACGAGTGACTGTGGTTGCTGGTAACAAGAGAAAAAGAGTAAAGATTGGTGGGCCATTGAGGCAAAAGGATTCACCTCCTGCAGTCTGTATTGCGCCTGCTGTAGCATTGGATGCTACATTTGATTCTTCGAGGACAACTCTACCCACTGAAGCAGAAATTGGTAACAGTACTTTAGCAGCGGAAGACAACAATGGTTAGTCAATACGGTAAAATTGTACTTAGATCGCTGCTGTTGATCGAGAGTATGTGACATCAGAATGCACCTAGGGTTTAGTAATTGGTGGCGATGCAGTGATTAAAGCTGATGAGGAGACCTGCATTAGTTCAGGTCAATACTTCTAAATTGGAAAATGTGTTCTGTAGCCCACTCTACAACTTACAAATGTACCGGTACCCAGCTAACAATATAACGTTCGCGGAACGTTACGCGAACGTTAGCCCAAAGTTAGGAAAACGTTATTAAATCTCGTTCCAAGAACGTTATCTGGGAAAGTTTTCCTGACGTTCTGCGAAGGTTAGCAGATAACGTTATGGGTAACGGCCCCCAAACGTTCCGATAACGGCCCCCAAACGTTCCGATAACGGTCCCCGAACGTTCCGATAACGGTCCCCGAACGTTCCGATAATGGTCCCCGAACGTTCCGATAACGGTCCCCGAACGTTCCGATAACGGTCCCCGAACGTTCCGATAACGGTCCCCGAACGTTTCGATAACGGTTCCATAACGTTCCGATAACGGTCCCCTAACGTTCCGATAACGGTCCCCGAACGTTGTGATAACGGTCCCCGAACGTTCCGATAACGGTCCCCGAACGTTCCGATAATGGTTCCCGAACGTTCCGATAACGGTCCCCGAACGTTCCGATAACGAACAATCCGATAACAGTCCCCGAACGTTCCGATAACGTTCGTAAAAGACAAAAACAAATCAAATTGTTTCAAATTTGATGCTTTATTAACTCTGTAATGGCAATATAGTTTGGGCAGCGCGCCAGTCAGTGTGGGCAGCCGCGCCGGTTAGTGTGGGCAGCCGCTCCGTCCTGTGTGGGCAGCCGCTCCGGCCAGTGTAGGCAGCCGCGCCGGCCTGTGTGGGCAGCCGCGCCGGTCAGTGTGGGCAGTCGCTCCGTCCTGTCTGGGCAGCCGCTCCGGCCATTGTGGGCAGCCGCGCCGGCCTGTGTGGGCAGCCGCGCCGGTCAGTGTGGGCAGCCGCTCCGTCCTGTGTGGGCAGCCGCGCCGGTCATGTGGCTAGCCGCTCCGTCATGTGTGGGCAGCCGCTCCGTCCTCTGTGGGCAGCCGCGCCTTTCATGTGGCTAGCCGCTCCGTCATGTGTGGGCAGCCGCTCCGGCCAGTGTGGGCAGCCGCTCCGGCCAGTTTGGGCAGCCGCTCCGTCCTGTGTGGGCAGCCGCGCCGGCCCGTGAAGCTGCTCATATGTAGGCAGCCGCTCATTCGACGGCAGCCGTGCCGGTCTGCGCAGCTGCTTTCTGCAAAATATATGGCCAAAATATATTACCCCTCGCTTTGGTCTAACTTATAAAGACTACTAAGGCAGCAGACGAAAAGACAATCTGTAACCGAGGTTTTGCTACGGTTTACGGTTAGGGTATTGTAGAAAATTTGTATTTGGCTTACCTTTCGGCCTCTATGTGGGCCACAATTTCTTCAATATCGGCCGCGCTGGCATTTTTGTGGATATAGTTTGGGCAGCGGCGCCGGCCTGTGTAAACCACTAAATGCAAGGGACAGCAATTCAACGGACATTGAAATCTGAGAAAAACTAGGTACCTGTAATACGTTGGGCGAATGATGAACAACGGTAACACAGTTCACAGCGTTGTTCTCATGTTCGTGTCCTTTCGCTTCGGATCTCAGTGGATAGTAGACCCGGAGTGCACGATACGTGATCAAAAACACGTGGTTGGCTAGCAAGCCGCACAACCTGAACTGAGCTCGAGAGCCAGTGCACTAGCTAGTCCTGCCAGCGCACCCGACTCAGGACTAGCCAATCAGAAGGCGTCTGGCGCTACCCACCCGCCACCAACCTACTGAAGCCCCCCCCCCCTCCCCACCCCACACCGACCCCCTATCCAGCCTTATGTGCGTTGACGTCCCCACCACCGCCGTGCAGCGGACCCGGTGCGTGTGTGGTGTTTACCTTGTTCCATAAGGAACACAGTGAAAACCAACACACTCATCAAGTAGTGGAGACAAGACAAGAACTAAACTACCTACTCACCCCGGTAACGCTACCCACAAATCTATCAATCCCAGGATTTCCTTTATAGCTATAAACACCTTATTATTTCATTGACAAGTGGGATTTCTTAAGCAATTGGGATTTGAATGAAATGTTTTCATGTTTCAAATCTGGCCCGTGTCACTTATTTCCATTGGGTTTCCCATATTCTTTGAGACCAGGGCCTTGACATCAAGTCGTGGCCTGTCGTTATCAGCCTATTAAGTTAAGTAGCACCACCCCTTCCGCCCCGCCCTCCGTCGGTGTACGTGCGACCTGGACGCCGATTAAGTTGACGGCTGGGGGAGAGCGGTGGAGGAGGGGGGTGGATGGCGGGGGCGGCGGGTAGGGGTGTTTGTGCTGGGGCTTGGTCAGTTGGTTGGTCGGACGATTAAGTCGATACAGGGTGTTAATTGAGTGGTTCCAGTTAAGCGGTTTAACATTCGATCGGGGTGGTCGCCGGTCGACATGGCAGGGAGGCCATTTTTTATTTCTTTGAAATACCACGCAAACTATATACCACGCTAAAGATTTGGTCAAGAGAAAAATATTGGTGCTAAGCTTAATTTGAGTGATCTACGATGAATATTAACGAAGTTGTAACGATTTAGACCTTCTAACTTTTCTGCCGGTTTTGTGACATTTTTAGGAACAAACTGTTTTTTTAACAAGCTCTCTCAACGCCCGATACACATAGAGATCGGTGAAGAAGCAAGGCACAGCTAGTTCAGTGTTACTTATTCTAATGCTATATCTCCCCCTGCAAAAACATTTACTACAGGTTGGCCAATACAAGTACTTGAGGCGAGAGTGCAATAATCGTGTGGTTGGGTAACTCACGCCAGAAAAATAATTCCATGTGGCTTGTAGTACATTGGTCCCAATATGCACAATGAACGATATTTGCAATGTTTTCTTACCCTTGCCATTGACCTTGACGGTGATCCTTCTAGTATGTCATCTAATAGGTCAAGGTTGATGATATACTCGAAAATGAAGGTCATACCCAGGTGGGAATTATTTCCCAAAATTGGTGACATTTGTTTGATGATTTGGCCAATTTTGACCTCCCCCTAGCCTATGAAATGTGTCTGTTCGCCACTATAAACGCCTCGTTTTGGACAGGGTTTCATTGAGGACTATGCCCAATTGACTTGCGTGTAAGAATCAATATCGATCAGAACAATATCGATTGGAATCGGACACGATTTGACCTTGCGCAGTGAAAAAAGGACCAAAATTCAGAAATCAGTAACATGTTTTCGATCCGTTCGATAGGAAATAATGCTCGTCTGCGTATTATATATGCATGAACAGAACGCTAGGAATGCGTACTATGTAACTGCCTATAGGGTACAACCCAAAAGTGCGAGGAAAAGACTTAAAATCAAGAATTTCCATTTTCCCGCCCAAACCTAGATTTTGGCGGGAAAGTATTGTCTTTGCTATTTATAGCTACATTAAAGATATTTTTGCAAATGTTTTCGTCGATTATTGTAGTAGACATTACCTTCTTACCTATTTAATGTCTTTCCGGATGTTTTTTGGCTCATTTGAACGTATTTGACCCCTCGGAAAAGGAAACATATATCTTTTTCTACGAACATTTATTGCTTACTTTACACACTATAAGTGCTAAATGACAATGAGGAATACTATTATAAACATGGTATAGGGCCAGAACATGGCAAGAGTGGTACAAGTAACATGAAGTCTCTACCGGCAATATTAAGGGCGCTGTGGCTATTTACAGGGGACCCCTATGTTAAGTAAAAAAATTTATTTTGCCCATGTTTTAAGCCGTGGGACACTCCATGCAAATGACTGAACATAGGTGTTGTGGATCTTAAGGTTAAACAAGTAATTTCACAGTATGTTTAATAATACTTTTTGGCCGCCCAATGTATTTGGGCCCCTATTCTATAACAAATGAGGTCACAGTCTAATGTAGAACATGGGGTCCCAATATGCACAAAAAACGACAATCGTAACCCTAAATAGCGCGCATAGCGTGCATATTTCCGGCTGATAGCGCAATATATGACATCCCAGATTTGCGTAGTCTATTGCTCTGTTATTATACGTTATGTTGACTTCCGTTTCAATATTGTTCTCGTGACTGGAGCAAATAGTGCAGTTGGTTCATTTTCACCTACTTAGGCAACAGCTACCATCACTATGATTTCATAAGTAGGTATAATAAAACCCATGCCGCTGATATAATTTCTCGGCCACGCCCTAATTGACGCCAAAACGACGCTTCTCTAAAGAAAGTATTGTCTTTCATATTTTGCTTAACTAATTGCAGCAATTACTGTAAATGAAAAACGGTAATATCTGGGATATAATATGCCACATATACTAAAATGTAACGATCGTCGTTATGGACAGAGTATAAAGGTTAATAATGTATATCGAGAAAAGGTACATTCGCAAGGCCAAAAGCAATTAAACCCGTGCAGCACGTGCAGCTAATGAATATCCAATTAAAGAACCTGATAACCCTCCCTAGCCCCTTATCTGTGCTTTGCCAGCCCGAATGTAATCCCCATAGCCCCCCGTTGTTGTTTACTTCAGCCAGCCCAAACATTCACATATTTAAATGTCACCACCTGGCCACACACCCACACACCCACATCCGCGTAGTTTAAACGTATAGCAAGGTTCTTTCTCTGTCGCGGGTTGTGTGCTGATTGTGTGCAATGCGTGTGCAATGTGTGCGGCAAAGTGTATACAAATCAAGGGGTGTATTAAAATTTGGATAGGGCTCAAGTCACCAGGATCTTGGAGGCCTAGCTTGTGTGGCTTATGACCTTTTCTTTCAGGGTTGATGCACTCACTCCTGTAGTAGCTTGATCACGCCTGACACCCAGATCAGAGGAAACATAATCCAGCTAGACGCTCTCTTAGCCCCTCCCAACCCCGCCCCATTCCATACAACCCTTTATAATAGCCCCTCCCACCCGCAACTCCCCATCTCTCCTTCGCCTGAAACCATACACACGCTATAATAGCTGCCCCCCGCCCACCCCCCCCCCCTACCCCTCACGCCGCGCAGGGAGTAAAGAAAGTGCTTCACGCATGAAACGCAGCCCCGTAGAGACCCCTGTGTTATGACCGCATTAAATTTAAGCGAGACTAACTAATTATAACTTGTAATATATAAGTATCTATATAAATACATATCTGTACATGTGTTGGCTAAAGGCATGCTTTAATCTCTATTTTCGTTTGATATCGTGCGACCGTGTTATATACATATTATAAATAAATCAACACAAATATATAAACATATTGATATAACTTCAGTATTTAATTGAATACTTCAGTCAGGTGTCCTGATCTCTAATAAGCGCCGGTCTGTCCGAGGACACATAGCTTGTATTTTGAGCGAACAACACATACAGCGGAGCCACGGATCGGGGTAACCCCCTAATTCATAGCGAACACTCGGTCATAGCTATATTCAGCCCCCCCCCCCCCTCTCGCCTTTTTCCTTAACCCACTTGGATCGATCGGTAATTCCAAGGTTAGCTAAGGGTCTTGGTCATGGCTATATTCAGCATATGAGAATATGCCCGGAATATTAGGGATAAAGATCGCTTGCGTTAAAGTGATTAAATGCAAGATATGTAGTCTTTTGAAATTGCAATGGGTGTATTATTTCAAGAGCCACCTTAGTTCAGGACCGACTAAACAATATGTGAGCGATGTGATACCCAAGCGATTGTCAGCGATTAGGTACCATTATCGCTGGAGACGGGAGGCAGCAGGGTCCAGTTGTTTCTGTGGTATGCCAGCGTACGCAGCAATGGGTGAGGTGTGCACATTTAGACATGGGCCGATTGAAGGATGTGCCGCGATCAGATAAGAGATGCGTACAGGCTGGCTAGCACGCTGGGCACTTCCCTTGGGAGTTGTAGCTGATAGCGCCTGTCGAGACCTACATGGACCGCAGAGGCCGGTTAGCCTACAGTTCATACCCCCGCCTTCACCACCCCACTCGACGTACAACTTAATTGGTTTACCAGACTTGTCGGACCAGCCGGCGGCGCCCTCCGAGGCTGTAGCGCTCTGGTCATATGTTAATACCATACATAATATATCATAGAAATGACGACAGGGAGTTATTGCACCACGTTTTTGGCGATTGAACGTACCCGTAAACGTAACCCAATGCGCATTACGTCACCAGAACAAACCTACATATCTATCAATGTTTGCGGAACAGCGTATAAGTGGCCTTTC
Organism: Arenicola marina; assembly: GCA_964019135.1. Taxonomy (NCBI): domain Eukaryota; kingdom Metazoa; phylum Annelida; class Polychaeta; family Arenicolidae; genus Arenicola; species Arenicola marina. Next base: position 26,800,524 of record OZ025254.1, on the reverse strand, counting down.
TAACATTTTGGCCGTCAGTTTCAGAGCCCAAAGAATGACCTAAATATCTTCATTCCGCTATGAATGCATATCTCAGATTTTGCAGTTATCGGGCGAGGATACGTCAAAGATGCTTGTGCACGGTATTGAGCCTGACTCAATTGAGCATTGACTGTTCAGTTAATTGCTATTCGCTTTCTACGTTGATCGCATTTTTTTGAAAATATTTTTTTTTAAACATGCCGTCCCTTCCACACTTACGACTGTCGACTGAACACCGACAGCAATATCTCTTATTTAAGCGCCGCGCGAGAGTGAAACACCGAAACGAATATCATGATAGATCATGGTATTCCAAAAGATACGATGATATGCCATGATATGTCATGATATACCATGGTGTCTGTTGGCTAATGGGTTCTATGGAATGTAGTTAGACACATAGTTCTTATCAGTTTGTAAAATCAATTTAACAACGGAAAGCAAACTAAGGATATATATAGTCAGTTTGTACCCAAAGATAAACCTAAGGAAATTAACTAGCTGAATAAACGTGAAGGCCTGTGCAGAGGCAGCGAAGAGGGATACGCCCCCCCCCCTCGCCCCCGAGCCCCACCCCACCCCCTAGCAAGAGGACGCGATGTGGTGCGACATTGAAACAGGTAGGTTGCCTTGTTTCGCTCTTAGAGAAGTGTGTATGTGTGAAGAGATAGGGGTGGTGGGACAGGATGCTACCCGTCGTGTATCCCAAGATGTAGCGAAGCGCACAGAGGGAGGGGTTCGAGGCCGGCGGGGTCGGTTCACGCCCAATGCAGTCAGAGAGTAAAGGACTTCCCTTGCCATAGACAAAGTTGGGGGGGGAGGCAGGGTTTTATGACCCATACAGCGGTCTTGGGGCTGGCCGAATTAGTGGGAGTTGTAAATGCTGGCGTCATGACTGGGCATGGTGAGAGACTTACACAGATTCAAACTTGTGTCAGTAATTGTGCTCCATGCTTTAGGCTTGCCTAGTTGGGATTTCATCTACTGGGTAGGCCTACATTCAGTTCTATCTTGGAATTTATCTATTAGAAAAAGAAAAAAAATTGGGTCTACCGGTTTATTTGAGTACATGTGCCGGTATCTACAACCATGTTATGCAATGTCATGATATATCATGATATACCTCTGCCAAAATACCATGGTATACCATGGTATGCAATGTCATGATATATTTTGATATACCTCCGCCAAACTACCATGGTATATCATGATATACCATAGTAAATCATGGTATCAAATACCATGGTATACCATTGTATATACCTCCGCCAAAGTACCATGCCTATTTACCATGGTATACCATGGTACATTTTCATAAGGGAGCTGTTTGGGGATATTTCTTAATCAAATCCTAAGTGGAAAGACCTCGTATTAGGGCAGATCGACGAACACATTTAACTATATGGAAAGGAATGTCGCAACAGTACAGGGGCACAATTTGGGCCTAATGGGACGATAAATAAAGTTAGATATGGGACCCAGTGCAGCAACGTGGGCTAAATGCATCAACGCGGGGTCATTTGCGTTTGTTATCTTTTGTAATACGGTAAAACTTCCCTGCCCGACCACCTCCCTAACCTGATCGCCTCCCTAACTCGATCGATTTTTTCGAGTGCCGAAAGTCGGCATATGTGTTAGCATTGCAACAGTATTCTATAACCCGACCACCTCCCTACTCTGTAAGCCGATCGATCATTTTGGTCCCAAAGCCCCATTTCATATTCCTTCAGTCGATCGGTTGTCGGCTAGCGGAAGGATTAGTGTCACCGGCTGATTGCAATTAGTAGAATACACACATTCAGGCCATAACGCCTGTGAACTGGATAGCACTCTAGAAATGTGTGAAGCATGTTTGCATGTTCGGGCGATATACCGACTGTGAACGGCATGAGCTTTGATGAACTTGTTCACAAAGCTCCCTCTTGTTTTCACACACACGTGAGATACAAGTAGCGGCTATATATAGTATGGATATTGTCTTATGAGAAAGAGTTTCCACTTTCACGGAAGGTAAAACTCGTCAATACGAGCGAGGGCAAGATCAATCAAAACAGCTTGCTGATATCTTTGGCATCGGAAAATCAACAGTTTTTGCTATATTGATTGGTTGATATTCTGTAACCCGACCACCTCCCTAAGTTGATCGATGAGCGGCAGTCCCGTCCTCGGTCGACTTAGAGAGGTTTTACTGTACCTTTTATAGCCCTGAATTACAATCCGGCCCCAAAATGTCGAAACCTGAAAACTCACTTTCCCATCTTACCCACAATTTGCAGATAACCGTTCTACTCCACCTATCACTTTAATATTTCACACACTTATGCACACCTATACACTTGTTAAAATACAAATAAATCACGCAAATACTATTATGAAATAAAACAAATCTGATTGTTTCCACTTTGTACAACATTTTGGGCATTTTCTTTCAGTAAGATTCGTATTACGGAAAATGTTCAGACCATTTTCGGATATTTTATACAGGGTTGCTATTAGATTTTAAACGAAAAGCAAAATTACAAATAAGTTCATATATGCGATACAGTCACTCTTCTTGTCGTACACATTTTGACACAACGTTCTAACATTGACTGCGACCTGATTTCTAATAGGAATTGGGGTCAAATGCACCGAATGGCGCGTGGCCACATCTTTTTTATATTGTGGTATTACATGTCTAAGTTGCTCAGTTGCACCACAATAATGCGTTTTGCATCAAAAATGGCTTTTCTTAAGGTTATTTCTATATTGAGAAATAAGACATTTTAACCATTTCAAATTGGCTATAAGCTCCTATTTGTTGAAAGAACATAGCAAAATAATTGTCCATGAAGACAACATTATTCTGACACCAATTGGGCCAAATTAGGACGCCTTCATTTCTCAATATCAAAAACATAGATTTTCGGTCGTTTTAGAGGCCCCCTTCAAATGACCACGTATGCCCTTAATATTGCAGATGGAGACTTGCGGTCTCTTTTATCGAATTTGGCATTCCATGGCCTCATATTGTGGATATACGGTCCTATATTGCCTTCAATGACCTTCATTTTAAACTTAGCTAAACAAGACACTATTTTGATCCCAAAACAGGATATATTTCATCGTCACGATCAAAATCAACCGAGTAACACCCGAGAAAGTATAAGATATATGAGACAGCTATCTGGACTACGTCATCATGCTGAAACATTGGTGAAAATTTCTTTAGTATAGCCATAAAAAGTGACATAAACACTATTTTCCCGCCAAAATCAACTTTGGGCCGGAAAATGGTGATTTTGAGATTTCCGGTTTGATCGACAGTTATGCAGTAAATCTCACAGGCTCTCTTATGGTGCATATATCATGCCCTCACATCATTGATTTAGCATCGAAAGTGTTGAAAAACGCTTTTTTTAAAAGATTTGTATCATTTTTGGCTAAATTTGATTTCTCAAGGTCACATTGTCCCTTATTATATGCGATCTTCTTCTGGTCAATATCGATTCAGACACACTGGTCAATTGGGCATATCTCTTAATCTAATTCTAAGTGGACAGACTTCGTATTAGGGCAGACAGACACATTTGTTGTCACGTGTAACACACCAACGATATTTACTGTTCCCAGAACGTTTTAAGAAGGTTACATTATAACCTAAAATTAATCAACGTTATTATAACCCTTAACATAATCGTTCCCAAAACGTAAAAAACCTTCAAAACGGAAGGTACCCTTATCACCTAAAATTCCCAGAACGTTTTTAGAAGGATGCATTATAACCCTAAAATTATTCAACGTTCCCAGAACGTTTTTGGAAGGAAAGATTATAACCTAAAATTAATCAACGTTCTCAAGACGTTTTTGGAAGGATCCGTTATAAACCTTAAAATATTCACCGTTCCCAAAACGTTTTTGGAAGGAAAGATTATAACCTAAAATTAAGCAACGTTCCGAGAACGTTTTTGGAAGGATGCATTATAACCCTAAAATTATTCAACGTTCCCAGAATGTTTTTGGAAGGTTACATTATAACCTGACATTATTTACCGTTCCCAGAACGTTTTTAGAAGGTAACGTTATAACCTAAAATTAATCAACGTTCTCAAAACGTTTTTGGAAGGATCCGTTTTAACCCTTGAAATATTCACCGTTCCCAAAACGTTTTTGGAAGGAAAGATTATAACATAAAATTAAGCAACGTTGCCGGAACGTTTTTGGAAGGATGCATTATAACCCTAAAATTATTCAACGTTCCCAAAACGTTTTTGGAAGGTTACATTATAACCTAACATTATTCATCGTTCTCAAAACGTTTTTGGAAGGTTACATTATAACCCTAAAATTATTCAACGTTCCCAGAACGTTTTTGGAAGGTTACATTATAACCTAAAAATAATCAACGTTCTCAAAACGTTTTTGGAAGGATCCGTTATAACCCTTAAATATTCACCGTTCCCAAGACGTTTTTGGAAGGAAAGATCATAATCTAAAATTAAGCAACGTTCCCAGAACGTTTGTGGAAGGATGCATTATAACCCTAAAATTATTCAACGTTCCCAGAATGTTTTTGGAAGGTTACATTATAACCTAACATTATTCACCGTTCCCAGAACGTTTTTAGAAGGTTACATTATAACCCTAAAATTATTCAACGTTCCCAAAACGTTTTTGGAAGGTTACATTACAACCTAAAATTAATTAACGTTCCCAAAACGTTTTTGGAAGGTTACATTATAATCCTAAAATTATTCAACGTTCCCATAACGTTTTTGGAAGGTTACGTTATAACGATAACGAAGTGATAACTTTCGGGTAACGTTAGCATAACGTTAGGTGTTTGCTGGATGGCTTGTGTTAGTATAGGCTATATGAAGTGTTGCAAATTAAATAAATGTATCATGATATATGTGCATCATATTTAATGCCTGTTGCATTCCTAATGAGTGTAAAATGTTCGTTTTTTCAAGGCAGTCAACATAGGTCCACAGTGCGCTTTTGCGCGAGCGAACCAGAGGTGATCACCCTTTGTCGCCATGGCTACTGGCCTGGTTCTCCCACGGAACCAAAAGTGGCATTCGCTCTGGATCTCCTATGCCTTTACCGTTCTCTACTGTTGGAGTCCCAGGTATCGGTACATGGCTTCGTGAAGGCACTGGAGGTGTATAGGAAAGATGTGTCTCCCATTTGTGCCATGCTGACCAGCGAGGTAAGTACCAGTTATTATTTCCTCATCTGATATCCTGATATCAGATATCAATCCAAATTTATTTCGCCATCAAAATACAATTCCCTGTAAAACATTTCGGGAGTACTTTTTTGGAAATGTTGGCCATATAAGGCGTTAAAACATAAAAAAATTGTCAGATCCGATCGATCGACATTTCGTGACGAAAATGTAGGTTCCCCTTTCAAGAGGTTGAGCGCTGTACGTACGCATCAGGCGTACGGGCAGTCATACTATTTCTTTTGTTAAATATACTCTGTTACAAAACTGCCCAGGTTAAGACGCTATTTCAAATATTATGAAGTCGACGCATCGAACACTTACTGAAGAAGAGAGATAATGCCCGAGATTGTACAAGGGTTGTCATTAAAACAAGTCGCACTTAATTACCTCACTATGAGCCACATAACTTCACAACCACCCAGATTGCTTCAGTATTTACTCTTCTAGAAGAGTATATGTACCCACTGCTTTCTGTATATTATTTTAATTCGACAAAGCTGGCCTTTAACAAAAACGCAGGCCTAACTTCATTTGTTCACACCAGCTCATTATTTCTTATTTCAGGTAAAAGATCTGTATAAGGTGCTGGTTGGCGACACAGTTCAAGAATATTTGAACGCCAGCCACATTGTGCGCAAAGCCGGATCTGACAAAATGTGCTATGCTTGTCCAGAGGTAATGTTATTCAACATGCTATATTGAAATGATCGACTTATTGTAAAACCGTGACAAGGTCACTGATATGCAATCATGACATGACTTGACATGACATATTTTGGTAAACATCAATTGAATTATCCTGTGTATCCTATACGTCTGTATAACACGCCGGACTAATTTATGTCGCTTCAGATCTTCTTTGAAAACGATATATATCTGATATATATATGCCAAATGTTTTTTCTGTTAGTTGTTGTATTTCTGCATGAATATAACGCTCAAAGCCTTTGCGTGTATATTCAATTTAGTTGATTAATTGCAGACTGGTCCGACAGTTATCTCGGTGGATGCCAACTTTGGGTTGGTGCGTCGCAAGGCGTCGGGCACGAAATTGTCACAACCCTTGCGCCAGGATTTCTTTGCAAACCAGGCCGAGGTGGACGCCTTCGTCGACACGTACCAAACTGTGTCAAAGAAGGGTGGTGGGGTAATGTTTCTCTTAATTTTAAACCCCGATAAATAGTTTTATATCATCTTACAAATAACTAGTTAAATGTCGTGTCACAATGAGTAGACATGCACTTAAAATTAGGTTATGGCTACCGGGATATGTCCTGTTGTAGAATACATTAAAAATAGCAGTGGAAAAAAAACATCATGTCATAGTCATAATATGTCAATCTTTCAGGAATGCAATGACTTCCGAGCCGGTGACGACCTGCGATCGAAGTCCAAAACCAAGAAACTGGATGAAACTGCCGTCTTCGGTTCCATCTGCAGACAGGAGTTCCCTCAAACTTTCTTTAGTCTCAAGCACGGAGAGAGGTATAGCCAAGGTGTTATTTTGCTGTTTTAATATGTGTTTTTTTTCTGAATATATGGCGATCTAGTATAATAAGCGGAATGATAACAAGTGTGATATGTTACATTCTATGGGTCAAGGTATCCAGCGATGCTGCGGCACATATCCCAAGAGCATTACATTGTTTATTGCAGGTTGTCCTATGCAGTTCATCTGCTCAAGATGTTTAAGTCGACAGGCAGCGGCGACCTCATCTTGCTCTATGATATCGCCTGCACGTTGCGCACTTGAAGGTCAGTCCGAAGCCTGATATTTATACTTATTCCATTGCTGTAATGTCCTGTAAGGTTGTCTCTGCATTATACGGTCCCTTTCTTATACGACTCTTTCCGTTATCCGGGCTTTTCGCTGTGCACGGAACACTTTTGCATGTCAAAGCCCCTTTATTATGCTCCTTCCTCGCTAACGCGACTTACGACCGACATTTTTGCTCGTTATACGACCGGCACTAAAATTAATCCCTTTGTTTGCTGTCTGCGTGGTGGCGTGGTCTGGTGTGGCAGTCGACCCGGTTGGCTCTGAACAAACAACACATTGCGCTAATCTGACTGGTTGCTACAGAGCGCATGTCTTAGAAGCGCCCATCATTGTTATTGTTATTGTATTGTTATAGATCTATTGTGAACACTTGATATAACTAAGTAGTTGAATCAATACATGGACACAATAGCAGGACGCAATTAAGCAAACAGATTTTAACTTTGGAGCAGCGTGTCGATGCAATTAAACGGCACAGAGCGGGAGAAACCAAAATCAGCATGGCAGCTTTGTTTGACGGTGCTTAACACAGATTCAAACCTCCTTCTGAATGCTAAAGCTGTCCTGGACAAGTGGGGAAAAGGAGCCAGAGATGCCTTTACTACTCTGAAGCTCAATAAAACAACGTAGGATGAGCTTAACAGGCTGGTGTTTGACTGGACGGTTCAAGGACATTCCTATGACAGGACATAGATGACAATACCGCATGTTTAATTGTCTATAGAATAAATGACGCCATCTTGCGATGAAGCCATCTTGCGATAAAGGCATCTTGCGATGACGCCATCTTGACATCTCGACCAAAGACCAAAACAATACCCAGAATGCATCGTCTATAGGGCTATTATAGGCAGTTAGTGTGCAATTAAATAGGGCACAAACAACAGTATTGCTGGGGGAAGTGTATTTCTTATTCATGAATTATACATGTCGTGACCTCGGTTTAGAAGGATTTTTTTGCTTCGCCTGGCCATCTGCTCGTGGGACGGAGGCTATCTGGACTCATCCTTGACGTGTTCACATACTCAACTAGTCTCGTTGCACGGTTAGAGGTAATTATAGAATTATTTATTGTATTTTATTGTAATAAAAGGCCACAGGCCCACATTACTCGATGAACGCATGAATACAATAAGTCATACATTTCTGTGGTAAAGCTAAGCTTCACGTTTAAAATGTAGACTCTCAAACTTGAGCTCTAGGGTTATTGCTGTTTATCTAACTTTCGGCTCTAACGTTTTCCTCCGGTTCACGTTGTACCGGCTTAAGTTGTCATGTGTTCAAACCCACCTGTAACTTTGGCAGGAACTCCGTGAAACCCGGATTGAAGACAACTAAGCCGTTGGAACCCAGGTCAAGGTCTTTGATAGAGACGCCCTCTAGGTGGCGGAGAATATCCTCTCGCGTGTCCAGGACATGATCCGCATGCTGTGGACTGGGGTGTTGGATATTCCGGATCCCTAGTTTCCGTATCGGGATTCTAAAGCGGCGAATTGCCTGCAGGATTGGCACTAAACACAGCTTCTCGAGGTAGCGGGTGTGCGAGAGATCGAGCTCCGTCAGATTGTTGACGTAGTCTAGGGCATCAGGATTCGCGTTACCTAATGATACGTGGATCTTGAGAATTCTCAGGTTGTTTAATCCTTGAAATATGTCTGTTCTTGTAATCACCCCTGCCTTGTCGTACACCGTGGTGTCCACCGAAGACAGCTCCAAGGTGTTGAGGTGCTTGAGGTGTTCGAACGTCACGTTTGCCTCGTCGAACCTATCACTCAGCAGGTACTTCAAGCTGTATGTGTCTGGGGGGACTTGTCGTATGGCGGCTGCCATGTCGCCATCTTGACACGTGAGGAACATGCCACGTGAGTCTGACTGACACGAGCATGGCGCGGGACACGGGATGTTCTCCGTCGTTCCGCTGATATTTGGCGAACCAGTTGCGTTCTGGAAACAACTCGAAATCAGCCACACAAGACCAGGAACACGCGCCTTAAATCAGTTGCCATGGCGACGTCATGCGATAGGAGTCAGAAAACTGGAGCGTCCGGCCCGACGGCTTGACCTTGACCGCTTACGGCTTGATCTGAAATGTAACTCACATTGAATCGACTCCAGAGTCTGATGCAAAATAGTTGGTGACACGCTAAACAATTTTTAGCTCTAGATGTGCAATATGGCGCATGGTCACTCCGTTTCATGTCATTGCCTACATTGCCGTACACCGCATAGTACACTGCTGTCATCTACTGACCGAGTCAATCAGTCGCCCTGGGAGCAGACTTCCCTACGCCGTATAGTACATTGCTGTCCTCTATTGACCGAGTCAATCAGTCACCGTCGGGGCAGACTTCCGTACACCGTATAGCACATTGCTGTCCTTTACTGACCGAGTCAATCAGTCACCCTCGGGGCAGACTTCCGTACACCGTATAGTACATTGCTGTCCTCTACTGAACAAGTCAATCAGTCACCCTCGGGGCAGACTGTGTACTGCAGTTGTGTCTGCTGACGAATGCAACATACGTATAGACTTGCGCCCCCCATATGACTAAATCTTGGCAGATAGTCGCAGTCACACATGTACAAGATCAACCTGATCCTGTTACAGCATATTGTTAAGTTCTTCTGACACCACTTTTCGGTTCTCTCGTCGGGCCGCGTAGTGAAATTCAACACATGTCGTTCTTTTCTCAGCTTTATTCCCCAATAATATTCCATGCCACACGATCCGTCTATATCTCTCTCTCTCTCTCAAGTCTCCCAAGTCCCCTCGCTCGCCTGGTCTTCCCTTATTTATACGTCTCTCTCTCGCCCCTCCCCTAAGTTGGGGGTACCGCCCCAACCCAGGATTCACCCCCTCGCTAAGTTGGGGGTACCACCCCAACCCGGAGACTCGCCCCTCCCCTAAGTTGGGGGTACCACCCCAACCCAGGATTCACCCCCTCGCTAAGTTGGGCGTACCACCCCAACCCTGAGCTTCCCCCCTCCCCCTATCCGAGAGCGTCCGCCCGCCTGCGCTGATCACTCCTGCATGCTGCCCCCGCCTTGACCCCGGTTTATGACCCCGCTGCCCACCACCGCTCTACCTACTATTGCTACTCCCCCATGATAACCCCAATCCCCGTCTAGCCCTACCAAATACCTCTACACTATCTCCCACTAGCTTTAGCATCTCCCGATGACATGACACATACACACATGCACTATACAATTTCCATTGTTCGTTCCGAAAAATGTCTCAGCATCATCGAGCCGCGCCGTCGGTCACACAGTCAGATCAGTAGACCGGCCTATGTCCACCGCCTGCTGTCGTTGAGGGGGGTTGTATCGGTCTTAATCTGGCCTCACACCTGATGGCGGTCCTGGGCCCGGGGGCAGGGCTGTACCGTCGCCGCTTTGCATCCTGCGCCGCTCCCCGAAGCAGCTCGTACCCGCATTATCTAAGGTAGCTGGTGTGGATCTCCCACCAAAGGACAGACCTGGGCCTTTCAACCGCTGGTCCGCGTCATCCCGCTTCCGTTGCTGGCTTCCGTTCTCGACCGATCTCTCACGTAAGGTTGGTGCCGACCCTCGGGGTGCCACATCACGCTTTATGCGCCTCAAACCCCGCCAAATAGATCCACCACACCTCCGAACTCGACTAAACGAACCCTCCTCCTGCCCATCTCTCGCCTTCCGGCCGCTGGGTCCCACTCACCGACCTAGGCAGCTCAGCCAGACCACGACCATAGCCACTACACGCGCCCACCCAGAGCGCGCCACCTGCCCATCGCCGACCCGTATTGCCGATGCCTGAGACACGCTGACCCTCTGAGCTCCTAGCGGCTTCACGTCACCTAACTCACAGGATGACGACCGTGGTCGGTGCCTCTGCAAACCAACATCACATCCGCCGCATGGTAACTCGGTCAGCACCTTGTCTCCATCGAAGCAATCACACTCGCTCGGGTCGCACGGTATCCGTGACAACGCATCTGCGTCGCCGTGCTTTTTGCCTTGACGATGGACTACATCCTGCTGCCTTGTCCTTCTCGACATATTGCAGACCGGCGCCTTATCCGTCGTTAGCGAAAATCTCCCACTTAAAGATTGATGCAGGTACTCGGACATTCCGCCCTTTTGCCCACGCGTCACTCTTCGACATCCAGCCCGGTCCCGCGGCAGCACAGGTTTTTACTCCTCGGCTCGTGGCTCTCCTTCGCGGTGGATCTCCCACCTAAAGTCGGAGTAGGCCCACGGGGTGTCACATCGCGCTCCCTGCGCGTCATACCCCGCCACTTAACCTGACTCCAACGACAGAGCCGCCACACCCAGCCACCTCCCTGTGCGCCACTCCTCACAACCTCCTGGCCGCCAAATCTCACCCAGGACATGACGCCGCACCACCACACAAACACAAACAGCACAACAAACACAAACATCACAACAAACACACTTCTCCTGACGGGGCGCGCCTCGTCTGCGCCGTACGCCCGCGTTTTCGGCACCTGCGACATGCCGACCCTCCGTGCCTTTAGTGGCATATCCTCGTCTACTTCCCTGAAGGACGACCCCAACTCGTACCTTCCTACACAATCCTTCGAAACCGGGGCCGACGACTGGCCGGTAGGGCCGACCCCTTCTAGTTTCCCTGGTGGAAGGTGGAGCCGCTGGCCGGCCGCTCGCCGCGCCGCTCGCCGATCTCCTCGCCGCCACTTCCTCTCGGACAGGAGCGGGCGTAGTGACCCAGCTCCTGACAAGCGAAGCACCGCACCTCGGCCATCGGGGCGCCCGTCCTCGGCCGACTGCTCGCCCCTTGCCCTGTACCTTGCTTCAGCAGCCTGTCTAGCTGCTGCAGCTTGGCGTCCAACATGTCGGTGAGCTGTTGGCCAAACTGTTGGGGACGGGCCTCGGTCACGGAGGTGGGGCCCTCACCCCCTGGCGTTACGGCGCGTACCTTCTGAGCACGCCCCGCCTCATCTTTGAGGCTGCGGTACGTCTCGAAGGCCTGCTGTGCTTCCTCGATGGTCGCCGGATCTTTCATGCCGATGGAGAGCGCCATCTGATGGTCTGGCAGGCCCTTCAGGAAGTACCTCAGGGCAATCGTATCGATCGTCCTGAGGTCGGCCGTCGGGTATCCCTTCGCTGTAAGGCGCTTGACGTCAGCCACGTAATCCGCCGGCCTCTCATTCGGCCCCAGCCTCCTGGCCTCCAACTCCGCTAGGTAGGAGGACGCCGTGCGGCGCTCCTTATACCTGGCCGCCAACGCCTCCTCCAGCTGTGAATAGTGACTGGTGACGGCGGCGGGCAGCTGCTCGAACGCGAATTCAGCAGCCTCGCCCCTCAGGCTATTCCGCAGCCTGAAGAGCTTTTCTGCCTCGTCCCATCCGCATACCGAAGCCGTGGATCGGAAGGGTTGAACGAAGCTTTCCCATGACTTGCCTCCGTCGAAGCACGTCGGCTTGGGCAAAGGCACACTGTAGGCCACCCGCCCGGCAGGCGGAGCAATCCCCGCCCCCGCCATCGGCTGCTGACGCGGTGGCGGGGATAGCGGCGACGGCTGATGGCGCGGCGAGGGCTGCTGGACCGAGGCCGGCTGAGAAGACTCTGAGGAAGAAGGCGACCCGGCACGACCCAGCCGCTGACCCTCCAGCTCTCTCGCCCGCTGCTCCACCGCCAGGGCCCTCTGCAGCACGGCATCCATCTGGCGGCGGTGGCTGTCATCGTCGGCCACCCGTCGCTTCCGCTCCTCGTGAACCGCCTCCTCGGCCTCCAGCGCACGCCGACGGGATTCAGTGAGGGTGTCCTGCCATGCCTTCTCAGCATCCGTGAGATAGCGGTTGCCGCTTCCAACAGTTGACGCCGAAGGCTCTCCATCTCTTCTCGGGCTTGATTTCCCGCTGCCGCCTCCTCGCCAGCCTCTTCCACGGACCCTGACTTATCCTTTTTGGGGCCCATTCTGCCCGACAGATGCCTGTTTTTCTTCTCGTTTATCTGTAGCCTTCGTCCGTGAACCGCTCCCCTCAAAGGCCAGCCGAGTGAATAATGAGATTCACACCCATCTTCTCGTGGCTCAGCAGGAGAAACACAAATGCCAGCATCACTCGCTCATGCCACGCGGTGTATTCCACCTTTTGCATGGACACAAGTGAGAGTAACCCGGCAAAGGCAGCAGCACGACACAGTCACCGAATTCATAGGCATGGAAATCCAACATGTTCCTGCTAATCCGCAAGTGAAAGCCAATCCCGAAGTATCCAGTGCGTGTTAAAGATCAGATCCCACTTCTGACACCAGTTGTTAAGTTCTTCTGACACCACTTTTCGGTTCTCTCGTCGGGCCGCGTAGTGAAATTCAACACATGTCGTTCTTTTCTCAGCTTTATTCCACAATAATATTCCATGCCACACGAACCGTCTCTCTCTCTCTCTCTCTCTCTCAAGTCTCCCAAGTCCCCTCGTTCTCCTGGTCTTCCCTTATTTATGCGTCTCTCTCTCGCCCCTCCCCTAAGTTGGGGGTACCACCCCAACCCAGGGATTCACCCCCTCGCTAAGATGGGGGTACCACCCCAACCCAGGGATTCACCCCCTCGCTAAGTTGGGGATACCACCCCAACCCGGCGACTCGCCCCTCCCCTAAGTTGGGGGTACCACCCCAACCCAGGATTCACCCCCTCGCGAAGTTGGGGGTACCACCCCAACCCAGGGATTCACCCCTCGTTAAGTTGGGGGTACCACCCCAACCCGGAGACTCATCCCTCCCCTAAGTTGGGGGTACCACCCCAACCCAGGATTCACCCCCTCGCTAAGTTGGTGGTACCACCCCAACCCTGAGCTTCCCCCCTCCCCCTATCCGAGAGCGTCCGCCCGCCTGCGCTGATCATTCCTGCATGCTGCCGCCGCCTTGACCCCAGTTTATGACCCCGCTGCCCACCACCGCTCTACCTACTATTGCTACTCCCCAATGATAACCCCAATCCCCGTCTAGCCCTACCAAATACCTCTACAATATATATATATGGATATAAAAATCGATGATTGGTTCACGATATACCACGATATATAGACGTATTCATGTGTTAGCACAAAACCCACTCCACAAAAGGGTAACACGTGATTGAAACACCTGAAACAGTTTGAAACGGTTTACCAGAGTCCGAAGAGAAAATTACCACTCACCAGTCAGTAGTGAAGTCCTACTAAATTTCTTCTGGTTCTGAATACTGCCGCAAGGGGCGTGAGAGACTACGACCAAAGGGCGTTTTTCGTGCGTCACCGGCACCATTTTTATGCATAGAAACCCCGTCATGTTTTTAACTTCTTTGGTAGGGTGATTTTATCCCGACATATAGGGGCCACTTGATAATTGCATCGCTTCCTGGTTGCCTCTGCATAGGTCATGGACCATGGTCCATGACATTGACATATCAGCCACGGCACGATTTTTCTCTTAAAAGTGGCCTAACCCGTTGTTGCCTGCGACAATTGCTGACTTGTTGACAAAACGTCATTTCAATTGCCCTGCCTCATACCAAACTCCACCGTGTGGCGGCGCCACTGCAACAATATAGGTAGAGGTAATTATTAGGTCTAAAACATTTGCGTCGACAGAATTTTTTTCTTTACATAAGTATTGGTTATGGATCTACTTGAAAACGTAATAAAAAACATATGTTACTTTGCTGAAAAAAAGCTGGCCATTTTTATCAAATTGACTTAACATGGCGGTCAATGAAAAGAAGCTTTAAGGTAAGCTACCCATAATAAGCCTCGGCGATTTTGAGCAGACCTCGGTAAACATCGGCAAACATCGGCGGGCTGTAGCCCTGAGATTTTACGCAGTCTTAATGAATCAAAGCGCGAATAAAACACAGCAAAAGAAGTTGTGACAGAGGTAAAGTGAATAGAGCATAGTATAATAAGCTTCGGCGATTTAGAAAAGACCTCGGTAAACATCGACAAATGTCGGCGGGTGTCAGTGAAAGGGGAATCACCAACTCCTTACGTCATTCAAAGGGGATTCCCCATTCACAGGGTTTTCCCCGAGAATGGCTCTTCGTGATAAATTCGGAAAATCAAAGAATTAGGCATCGAGAAAACTTGTAAATTGTTCAGAAAACATTCGTATGGATCATAATTATATCGGAGACCATTATATATAACCAGATTTATTAAAATGTGAACACAAGGCGTAAATTACTGATAATTGGCGTGACATAAGTTGCGCCAAAAAATATTTGTGAAATAACATTTTCAAGTTTCAGGACGTGTTTCTCGGGAAATTTGCACGGCTACCTATATTTTTCTTTATTTTTGTTACAAGAACGATGTTTTTAGAAGTTTTTAAAAGTGGTTTGGTGTCCAGATTTAAATGGTTGATGAAATTATAGCCAATTTTGTGAAGGTGGGTATTTTCGAATTTTGGCAAAAACTGTCCTGATTTTGCATAATTCCACTTTATTATAACCATTCTGTTATTTTTTGTGGCTACTATTTACATTTTTGAATATCATTCCTGTATTGCACTAGGTTTAAGAGCTATTACTGATGATAATGAATTAATATTGAGCTGAATTGTAGCCAAATTACATATTCGTGGTAGGTGTCAAGCTTCGGTCATTTTGTGAAATGGGGGTATACTTGGAAAATGGAGAATATTTTTTTAACGGGACGGTAAAGTATCCTAAAAATTCACCAGAAGGTGTTTAATTTGGTATACTTTCATAAAATAATCACAAATACAGAGTTCTTTTACCTTGCTATTATGGGTAGCTTACCTTAAAAAACGCCTTTTTTTCAACATTTTGAAGCCCTCTAAAAAAAATAGACGACAAACTTCCCCCCAAAACTGCCTGCTGAAGCCTAGTACCATGATGAATACATAAATAGCCCAACATGATATGGTACTGAATTAACTTAGCTCAATTGTAACCAAAATAGGCTATAAAATAAAGCAAAAATGCAGATCTATCACAATTTTGCCTTTCGGCGCGTATATGCAATCACTGAATATTTTGTGTATTGGCTTGTAATATATAACATACATGCAAATTTGGCGGAGGAACTAATATGTGATATGATATGGATTGATATTGGTTGTCATTGGAACCTCAAAATGCAAAAGAAAAAAACGTTGGTTTGTTTCTGCGAAAATCCGCCAGGCGCCACCCGCTCTCGACCTTAAAGTAATATATTCTGTAATTTGTTGTATTACCAACCTCTTCCCCATATCAAGTATTTCCTGTCTTGAATTTGAATCATGAAAGCCTGTGAGCTATCCGGAGAAAAGTAAAGTTATTCACCGGAGCAGAAGTTGGTGGCCGGCTTTATATCCCTGCGCGCCTGTTTCGCTGTTCGGTATTCTGTGTGATGTCGACCGCCGCTCGCTACGACGTCAGCGCGCGATATAAATAAACCGCGCAGTTCCATGTCGAAGTTTTTGAAACGCATAAATTGAAACCTGAACACATCACCCCCCCCCCCACCCCCACCCCTGGAATCGCCAGTTTCTGTCGAGTCACGCAGTATAAAGTGATACTGTTTGTTTTCTATACCGTTTGGTGGCACCACGGCTGGTAAAACTGGGCCAGGAAACCTGCCGGTACTATGAATTATGCCTGGTTGGTGAATGGATGATGAATGGATAAAGCACGCCGAACGGGTTAGGTGCCAGGGGCCGGAGATTCACACTCTAGAACTGTGGATCTCAGGTCTACCGTTGCCCTAGGTAGCCCGGTCTCGATTGGTTCCCCTCTTACAGCCACATAACCGGGGCTACCGCTACACCAAGCAGTCCCTTCCCCCCAAAAAACATCTGATGTGTCTTGTCGCGACAGTATATTTAAAACACTACCATGGCATCGTCTGTACATGAATACTCATCTCATCTCAAGTAGCGTCATGAAGTCATGGCTCAGTTGGTGAACAGGCTAAGCTGCAGATCCATATGTAGCATCTGCTCCAGGGAATGTTTTATCTAACCCCATTCAGCGTCTTCCTAACCTTCATGTGCACAATGTACGCGGCCTAAGTTACGTCATTACACATTTTATTCCCACGATGACTCGCTGCCATTGCATAACAAGTTATGACTCGTTGCCGTTGTATCACATGTTCTCGTTGAATTAATTAATCATCCCCAATTATAATTACAATTATAAATGTCACTTACGTGATACTGCCTTTTTTCGGTGTAACAGTCTCAGCAGCAAGTCGATCAATTCGAACAGCTTCGTACGAACTTGATGTTGTTGTGGTCTGGTGTAGCAGTGAAAACCCGGAACTAGAGGGAGCGACGAGCTGTGAGGTCATATTGTCGTTCCGATCTCCGCCGCCAGGTGTTACAGGCTACGGACCCGTGGGGTGACGTGTTTGCTCCGAACCGGATCTCGCGCGGCGCGGCACGTGTGTGGGAGTGGTGGGAGGGGAGGAGGGGGGGGGGGGTGTATAGGATATAAAAGAAAAAAAGGTTCGAAGAGTGTATACGTGTGTTGTTGTCGATTGTTTGCCAATTCAGACCCGAAGGCAGTGGACCAAGAAGTGCTGCCCATTTTTGTCGAGACTGTTGTTGGGAGCATTGAAGTTTATAAGAGTTTCGTGGCACCGAAACGGTCAAACCAGCTCTCTCGATAGTTTCAAGGGTTTCGAGCAAACCGGTTTTGGTTTTTCTCCTGTCGTCAGTTTGTCAAACCGGTTTTGGTTTCATGTTTCATTTTTGGCTCCCTAAAAGATACTTCACGTACATAATTCATTACAAATAACCACATTTATTTTTAATCCCATTTCTGCGTTGAAACCAAATATCGTTGACTGCGAAAAGAGACACCTGGGTGGTTTCGCTTCTCTGAAACATTGATTAGATTCTCCTAAAGAACGGATTTCATGTGCCAAACAAATACATTTCCGGCTGTACAGAACATTTTATTTTACATTGTGTCCCATGTTTATACACGCGAGCCAACTTATGTTTGTTCCATTGTACTAAAAAGCTCAGGTGTTTGCTGCTGAACATCCATTTGATTTTTCCCAAATATCGCTATTTTATTATTATCAACGCCCAGGAGATCGTTCCCAGAATCCCCTGCGTGTGTGATGTCATATTTATCCCTGGAATGGGTCTTCATACTATTGCTTTTACATGCTTTATGCCCCGAGAGTTGTTTGGCCTAGTTTAACCCATTTGTGCACCAATATGGCCTTAAACATATAAAAAACATATACATGCGTATTCGCCATAAGATGCCGTTTTCTTGCTGATGCGTTTCTTCTCATGACCCTAAACATTTGTTTTCCTAAAAGTGACACTAAGAGACCGGTACAAGATACGGCGCCTTCCTCGATTGAGACATGTCGCAGAAAATAGACGATTTGTGCTTCCACAATATTGCACTGGTACCACGATGAGATTGCGCCGACACCGTGTCTCCAAACTCAACTCTCAAGCTCCCATTCGCTAGGTGACGCTACGCAAGCTCCGCCCCAGCGGAGTGAGTCAAAGGCAGAGAGTTGCTCAACTCGCACTCCCCGCATAAATTATTCAATCATAACGCAACCAAAGAAGCGTTTCTGTTGACACTCTACTTTATTATACAGCAGTACCTCGGGTTTACATACTATAAAAATAAAAACATGATACCTTGGTGTTCTACAGAAATTAGTCTGAAGTCAGGGAAACTTGTAAATTGTATATGGTGCCTTGTTATGTTTAGCAGAACCTCTAAATATCATCTTCGGTCAAATGTGTTCTCTTGTTTAGCATTTCTAATGATAGTATATGTAATTGCTGCAGTTCATGTTTACTGGAACATTCAAACCAAATCGAAAATTTGTGCTTCTAATACCGAGTACTAGTGCGTAAATTCGACGACATCGCTCACACCATATGACATCATTGGGTCAAAAATGGTAGGCGATAAATAGACGCAAAAAAACAACATACATACAACATACTTAAAAAGTGTTATTACGTCTACGAAAAGTATGAACAAAATATAGTGTGGCTGCTAGATTCCCGTGGCGCATTCCGTTATTTCCCCCATCATGGGAATGTTGTTTTAAAGTATTAAGTAATGCATTGACCAAAGAAAACAGTAGAAAAACCAGGGGCGGATCCGGAAAGTCTGAATAGGGGAGGCCGTTTTCAGGGTCAGATCCAGATATGCTTGATAGGGGGTTGGCGGTTTCGGTTTTCATATGTTGAATAGTATAAATTTCTACCCTAAAAGGGGGGGGGGCCGGGTCGCTCCCCCCCCCCCCGGATCCGCCCCTGAAAATTGTTTTCTTTTTGAAAACCGAGCAAGATTAACCGAGTACAGCTTGTCAAGCAGTGGCGGATCCCTTTTGTCTAAGGAGTGATTGAGAATGTTTTCTGAGGAGCTGATGCATCATCTTAGGCTCATGCTTTTCAGAAATGCAGATTCTTTTCATGTGTAGCGAACTTGAGCATTCTCCGGCAACAACCTGTCTAAAAGTGGTCCATGTTGTAGGGTACTGTATTACACAGTAACGGATCACTTTAGGCAGTAGCGGATCACGCCATCTTGCGGCCTGTTTTGACAGTAAGCAGGTATCATAATGCATTGACTGTCTCAAAAATACGCAATCAGGTTGTCGACGATTTAATACGGCACATAGTTTATAGTTTGGTAAAATAGCCTATTTTGATATTTTCGGAGCCGTACCGCTACTGATATGGGACCAATGATTCATGCCATGCCACTAGCCCAGTGAACTTGACCCTTCTGACAACAAGCTGATAGGCAGAAGGGTCAAGCAATACACATGGCCAAAAAAGTAGTAATGCATAACCAAGCTCACTTCGATGAATGATTGTCGATTATGACGACGAACCTACCTCTCTAAATCGCTGTATTTTACTTTACGGTTTTAAAGTAGCCTACTTACATGCGCCATGTTAGATATTTTTCATTTTAGAATCAAGACTAAAAGTATCTCAAGATAATGATGCATATGTTTTATATCTCGTAGAATCTGTAAAACAACAATTTTAAAAACATAAACTTGCGCGGACTATTTTAGCGCACGCGGACGTCCAAGCGAGTCGCGGACAGCGAACAGTCGCGCAGGGATATAAAGCCAACCACCAACTGCTGCTCCGGTGAACAAATTTGCTTCTCACCGGATAGCCCACAGGCTTTCTGGATTATCTTCAAGACAGTGTATACTTATTTGACATGGAGAAGAGGACCCGCCTCGTCTGTCCCACCCTGCCCAAGTAACAATGGCGTCAGTCTGAGGTGACGTCATCTCGATCGTCGCGCCTGTTCGACCGATTGCGCCAAATTTCTTCACAGTCGTGTTATAAACGAGCGGGTGACACTACTGTTGACATTAATAAATTCCAGAAAGTATCCAATGAATAACAATTTCATATAGAAATCAAACTGCTACCTTTTGTCGTTTGGATAACATATTGTTTAATTATTTTTTTTTACTGTCAACCACAACCTCATGTTTGCCTAGATAATAACCTTGTTGAATAGACCGTTCCAGATACCCCAGGCGACACCTATCGTCAAAAACACACACTGCGTGTTTTGGGATAGAAAACCGATTCCCGCGCGCCTATTGAGTGGGTTCAGGTGCCCGGCTTCAACGTTTAATTCTTTTGTCAGGGATAGATTGGATCTATGCCATTATTACTCAGGGAACAAACACAAAAGATGTCTCTATAAACTTTCCCGTATGTATTATATAAGGAATGAGTTGTAGCTCATTATTGTGAGATCCCATTAAGGCATACTTCTATTGTTTTCTCGGAGTCGTGTTTTGCCGGTAAGGACCTGCGGACCGTAAGCAGGAGGTCATTATTGTACCAGAGCGGGTCATTATAGTTCCGTCACAATAATGACCCGCTCTGGTACAATAATGACCTCTTGCTCACGGTCCGCAGGTCCTTACCGGCAAAACACGACTCCGAGGAAACAATAGAAGTATGCATTAACTGGCTTTAATGCATACTTCTATTATCATTAGTGGGATCTCACAACTTCTCGGCTACGCCTCGAAGTTCTTCGATCCCAATAATGACCTACAACTCATTTCTTATCTAATACTTAATGCATACTTCTATTGTTTCCTCGGAGTCGTGTTTTGCCGACTATTATTGTTTTGCCGGATTATTTCCGCACTGAAGAACATATATAGCAAACTGGGAATATAGCCACTTTCCTGTGGGAGTTGGAGGGCCGTCCGACCACGCCCCTACTAAACCGCCTTAGATGATGGATACGTCCCCACCCCCTAACCCTAACCTGAGCCGCGTCTCCACATAGTTCCCTCTAAAATATTGTCGCTACCCCCCCCCCCCCCCACCTCGTCCTTTTATAGAACGCTCATACGCTTTGCGTATAGGGCTATAAAGCCTCGTTTGGCTAGACTTCCGGTTTACTTATTTTGGGGACAAACAAACGACGCACGTGTTCGGAACGAGTTTATAATCTCTGCGCACACTGGTATCCTGACTATCTGTGACGTAGGCGTGACGTGTATGTTACGCAAAAACAGAGAGACAGGGAACCAGACTACCTGCGCAAGAGCCAGGCGTCGAGGGGTGGGTTCCTCGCGGAAGGTCTAGCGATATGATTAAGAATATTTAAGAAATATAGCTGCACAAAACGGATAGACGACATATTTTTCATTCCTTTACGCCATCACAATGACGAATATTTGTTACGACGGGACAACACGGCTGAGAAACTAACGTTTTTTTGCAATTCCTACGAAAACGAGGGATTATGAAAACAACCAACTGGTCTTATTTTAACTCTACCATGTGGTTTAATGAAGCATCCGTGTGTCACAGCATCACATTTTAACAGCGGAATGGCTAAGTTGATAACTTGCTCTCGCCATTTTTCCCTTACCGCGGAGGCACGTGAACATCTGTGACGTCACTCGCTGTTTGGAGAAAGATATTGCGGGTCCAGGGCTAAATTTAGAAAGATATTTTTAGCTTTCGAGTGTTTTGAAGACGGATTTTTCCTTGTATATTCCCAAAGTTCTGCGCTTTATCGCCTCCAAATATTTTAACTTATACCTCCCATAGCTCTATTTAGTGAAATGGTACTCACAGTTTTTAGAATGAACCTGGAAAGAAATTGACTTATAGCTGCCTATACTTCAACATGGAGCACGTGTGTTTGTTTGTTCCCAGAACTGAATTCTTGCGGCCCGATTGCGAGAACTGTATAGCCCTACACGAGTCGCGCCTGGCACCGCTTTCATAACGAACACTTACTTCCGTATTTTGATAATGGCGCAACCCGTCATAACGCCCCCACCAATGGCAAAGTGCGCAATATCAACGGGCTTCGGATGTTCATCCATTCACACGTCCAGGGTTAATTACAAACGAGAGATCCAGCCGTGATGTGTTCAGAGGAGCGGACCTCCATATACACCCCTTCCACTGTGACCATGAAGGTCGGTTTTGACTGCAGCTAGGGCGAGGACGGGAGGGGAGGGGAGGGGGGGGGGGTGGCAGACTACATCGGTAATAATAGGTATTATTCCATAAATTGACCTGTCAATTGACTGGTCTACGGTACGGTCCAATTAATATACCCGATGATATGGGTTCGTGGTAACGTCCACTTAATAGACCCCGAAGATACAGGTGATTGTCTGAAGATGATATCCACAGTCAAATCAAGCCCATTATTCCAACTTTTGAAAACCCATTTCATGCGTACAAAACCGGCTATGGATCGATGTACTGGAAATCATGGTAGAGCTAAAGGCACTATTGACGATATGTACGTGGAATATCATTATCCTAAGATAATTTGATAAGTAAACACTCAATTATTTGTGATGGGAAATATATATATATACATTTACAGCAGATACTGAACAGTAAATTAGCAGAGAACTAGCTAAGAATTGGTTAAGAACGTAGTCGATAAAACGGGCCGTTAACAGGATACAGTCTAACTAGAAGCCTTTGCTACCAGCATGTGACTCAAAAGATCTTTTATATTAACGATTAGATCATATGATAGTAATATCCACGTATTTCTCCTAGCGAAAAAGAATGAAGTGACCTAATTCACTGTCCATTTATATGTGTAATGAATCCATAATGAGTTTCATTTCACTAAACATGGCTATGGGAGGCATACGTTAAAATATTTGGAGGCGAGGAAGCGCAGAAGTTTCGGAATATACAAGCAAAAATCCGTCTTCAAAACACCAGAAAGCCAAACAGAGTGTTCTAAATTCAACCCTGCATCCGGGCTTTCGCGAGTTCCCCGCACAGCGAGTGACGTCACAGAGTCTCTCGTGCCTCCGTGGTAACAAAAGTGGCGAGAGCAAGTGATCGACTTAACCATTCCGCTGTCAAAATGTGCAGTGCATGGAGTAACAACACATTGATGCGTCATTAAAATAAGACCAGTTGGTTGTTTCCGTGTCACTTTTGATCACGAAAAGACAAAGTTTGTTCATTCTTTGTAAGGTTTCTGTTTATAGCTTTGCTTCGACGTTGTCACCGGGGAGAGTCTGTTTGACGTCATAATGCCTCGTTTTTGTAGGAAATGCAAAAATGCGTTAGTTTCTTAGCCGCGTTGTCCCGTCGTAACAACTGTTCGTCATTGTGATGGCGCAAAAGAATGAAACGTATGTCGTTTATCCGTTTTGTGTATCTATATTTCTATATTCTCGATCAGATCGCTGGGCGTTCCGCAATGAAACCACCCCTCGGCGCCTGGCTCTTGCGCACGTAGTCTGGTTCCCTGGCTCGGTCTTTACTCAACAAATACGTCACGTCTAACGTCACAGATAGTCAGGATACCAGCCATTTGATACCAGTGTGCGCAGAGATTCTAAACTCGTTCGAACACGTGCTTCGTATGTTTGTCCCCAAAATAAGTAAACCGGAAGTCTTGGCGAATGAGATTTTATGGCCCTATGATTTGCTCTGTTGGCAACATTAACATGACGTCATCGCATGACGTAAAATCCCGACATCGTTATCTTTGTAAAGTACGGAAGGCCGTTGGTGTCAAAACCCCCAAAAACATTTATTTCGAATCCAAATAGTTGTAGATACATAGCAGTCATACATCTGGCGTCTAAACGTGAGTTCACAGCAGATATATACAGTAAAGTATAATTTGAAAAAAATTGCTTTCCAAATATAGTATATTATTAGTGTTAAATTGTCGCTATGTGCTGTTGCTTTCTGTATAATATATCTCTCGATTCTGTAATAAGTATAATAATGAATATTCGTATAAGCCACTTAATTAATTGTTGCCCCTAACCCCGATCCAAACATCTTCCTACGCCAAAGGTAGTTTTGTACAAGCGTTTGACATCCGACAATTACAAAATTAAATTATCTATATTCTCCTGGGTAAAATATATGACTCTGGAATATATAAAGCACTTACTAAGCCATCCCCACGTTGGATGTCTGAAAGTCTTTAACAGTTCACTATAATTTAAAGTACCACCAAGCTCAAAACAGTCGACCTGTGGGCATATGTCTAATAAGTGGCTGGCTGGCTACAATCAGAAGTGGTACTTCAAAGTTATAGTATAATATATATAAAATATATATGCATTACAGAGGTATTGAAAGTTAGGAGAGAGAGTTAGGTTAATTTTACTTAATGGGATTGGTTAAATGGTCCCGAAAGTTCTTCGTAGAGTTTGGAGTGGTCCACAGTGTTAAATCGTTATTTATTTTCGCTAACTGATCCAAAAAGTTAGTGCTATAGTTTGTTTAATGATCTCTATTTTTTTGTAACCGTTAATTTTCGTTAAATGATCCGAATCTTCTTTTTAACCATTTATGATAAATAGTAAATTTGTTGATTAGTTTTGTTATATAATTCCGAACAAAGTGTTAAATCGTTTATGATTTCGTTAAATGACTCCGACAAAATGTGAAATCGTTTATCAACGATCCATAAAAAATGTTAAATCGTTTATGACTTTCGTTAAATGATTCCGATTTTTTTTACATCGTCTATCATTTTCGTTAAATTATTCCGATTTTTTTTTACATCGTCTATGATTTCGTTAAATGATGCCGCACTAATTCTTCTTGGATGTGAGATTGCCGACTCTCTTACGGATCTGGATCCACAGTGTATTTATCGTTGATGGCTTTCGTCAGCTGGTCCCAGAAGAGCTTTTTGCCGTCCACATCCTCCGTCCACTTTAGGTAAGTCTTCTTCTGTAATAATCGGGCCAACGTCTTGGTGACGCCCTCTGTTGGGAGATCTTCCAGCAGAACAAATAGGATGACGTCAACGCCGTCCATGATGATCCTCTGCCGCGCCATCTTGAACTCAAAGTTGCACCAATCGCTCTTGAGGAAGTTGGGGGAGAGGACGACCACGGTTTTCCTGCTCTTGTTGATGCTGTCGACGATCGTGTCCTCGATGTCGTGGCCGGGAATGAAGTCGCGGAAGTGGATACAGAGGTGCATTCCGTGCTCATTTTCCAGAGTTTTCAGGAGAGTTTCGTGAACCCAACTTCTGTCGTCAGCACTGTAGACGACGAAGGCGTCGAACTGGTATGTGTGACCTTTAGCGACGCGCTTCTTGCGGACGAAGTTCATCCAGCTTTCCCTGGCGGCGTGTAGATGGAATCGGATCGTCCACCGCTTCCTGTATCCAAGGACACCGAGACCAATGGCGCCAACAGCGGCGAGCGTGCATATCACAGAAATCGTAATCAGATTTTCGTATGAAGGGAAGCAAAACTGTTCCAGATCTGAAACGGCCAGTTTGTTGACTGATACGGAACCCAAAAGTGCGTGACTGCACAGCAAGTCATCAAAAGAGACCAGCGTTACCTTGGTGTTCAGCAACCAGCTGAGGAAAGCAATATCTGGACAACTACACCGAAGACGATTCTGCGACAAGTCAACGAGGATCTCATGGTCGGTCGCGATGGCATCTAGCATCCTGGTAAAATTCCCAGGCAATACCTCGATCTCGTTATGACTCAGGTTCAGAAGTCGGAGTTTCTTAAGATTGCTTAGATCAACATCGACTTCCATCAACGAATTTCTACTGAGATTCAACACTTCTAGCCGGGGCAGCATATGAAATTCAAGCCTTGGAATGAAGTTTATGTTACAATCCTGGAGGTCCAATGTTTCAAGTTTTGTGTTCGTCTGGAAAAAACGTGAGTTAACATCCAAATCCAAACGCACCGTGTTACCTCCTATCAGCAAATATTTCACATTAATGTAGTACTGGAACAGAGTGAAGATCTTAAACTCTGCTCGATTGTTCTGAACGTTAAGGACTCGCATATGAGTGAGACCCTTAAACGTTGGTAAGCCCGGTGAAAAGGAACCTCCCAGTTTATTATTAGACAGATCCATGTACTGTAAATTATTATTCTTGTTCATACACATCGTTTGATTGTTCTTCTGATCGAGTAGGTTGCCGTAGAGACTTAACGCAGCGTTGGCAAACTGCAGCTCTTCCAGTTGCGGAGGCACCGGGATCCACACTGACTGGTAACACTCGGGGTCCTCCAGGTCAATGATTTCGGCGATCGGAGGTACATACTCACATGGTATATCCGTATACCGCGAGCAGAGACAATGGACCCATCGACAGGCCATGTGTTCCCCCTCGGATCCGCCGCCAGTTCCGAATAAAGCTTGCTGGAAGCACTCGCCGCTCTGGGAGAAGGAATCAGCGAAGGCATCGCGGCGGTATCGGCCCGGCGTGTCGTACACATTGGCCCCGAAGCTCATGCGTTTGATGGCTGGGTGCAACAGGAGGTCGAGGGTCGTACAGCGCCAGAACGGTCCAATGTTGCTGCCGATATTTCCTCGAGAATCCAGGAACTGCAAGGATAGTTGAAAGTTAGAAATGAAAGGAGTGGTGTTTTGACAACGGGAAACAAAATAAGGAATAAAATATTCAAGTACGCAACATGACCATTGACTGGTGCTTGTCTATCACAGTATGATCTAGACATTTGTTGGAGCCGAATCCGGGTAACCACGAAGCTGGGATCACTTCATCTGGGGACAACTTTACAGTCCCTATTTACTTGAGAGACTAACGAAAAAATTAGATTTAAAATTAGTCGCAACACACGACTTCGCAATTATACGCCATATTGGGAAGAGAATATCTGTCGCAAGGAGTTCTGGCAAATATTTTGCTGTTATCTGGAATTTTTCTTTGGCAATAAATATCAAATCTCTAATATTATTGCCAAGACATGGATAAAATTAGTGAGACTGTCGAAGTTACATCCAGATTACATAATTTTCCTTTACGCAAATGACAATACCGCATGTTTAATTGTCTATTGAATATGCTGTCATGCGATGACGCCATCTTGACATCTTGACAAAAGACCAAAATAATACCCAAAATGCATTGCACAGGCAGTGGCGCCTCACAGTGGCGTAATCTGATCTATGATTGTCTATATGACTATTATAGGCAGTTAGAGTGCAATTATATAGGGCACAAACAACATTATTGCTGGGGTAAGTGTATTTCTTATTCGTGAATTATACATGTCGTAACCTCGGTTTAGAAGGATGTTTTTGCTTCGCCTGGCTATCTGCTAGTGGGACCAAGACTACCTAGACTCATCCTTGACGTTTTCACATACTCAACTAGTCTTGTTGCACGGTTAGAGGTAATTATATAATTATATATGGTTTTTTTTTGTACTAAAAGACCACAGACCCACAGTACAACATGAACACATGTATGCAATCGGTCATACATTACTGTTGTAAAACTCAGCTTCTCGTTTAAAATGTAAATTCTCAAACTTGAGCTCTAGGGTTATTACTGTTTCGCGGTTATCTAACTTTCGGCTCCAACGTATGTATTCCTCTGGTTCACCTTGTACCGGCTTACGTTGTCATGTGCTCAAACTCACCTGTAACTTTGGCAGGAACTCCGTGAAGCCCGGATTGAAGACAACCAAGCCGTTGGAACCCAGGTCAAGGTCCTCGATAGGGACACCCTCTAGGTGGCGGAGTATGTCCTTTCGCGTGTCCAGGACCTGTTCCGGACGCTGGGGACTGGGGTGTTGGATGTTCCGGATCCCTAGCTTTCGAATCGGGATTCTAAAGCGGCGAATTGCCTGCAGGATTGGCACTAAACGCGGCTTCTCGAGGTAGCGGGTGTGCGAGAGATCGAGCTCCGTCAGGTTGTTGACGTAGCCCAGGGCATCAGGATTCACGTAACCTAATAATACGTGGATCTTGAGAATTCTCAGGTTGTTTAATCCTTGAAATATGTCTGTTCTTGTAATCACCCCTGCCTTGCCGTACACCGTTGTGTCCACCGAAGACAGCTCCAAGGTGTTGAGGTGCTCGAGGTGTTCGAACGTCACGTTTGCCTCGTCGAACCTATCGCTCAGCAGGTACTTCAAGCTGTAGGTGTCTGGGGGGACCTGTCGTATGGCGGCTGCCATGTCGCCATCTTGACACTTGACGAACAGGCCACGTGGGTCTGACTGACACGAACATGGCGCGGGACACGGGGTGTTCTCCGTCGTTCCACTGATATTTGGCGAACCAGTTGCGTTCTGGAAACTACTCGAAATCAAGCCACACAAGACCAGGAACACGCGCCTTAAATCAGTTGCCATGGCGACGTCATGCGATAGGAGTCAGAAAACTGGAGCGTCCGGGGCTACGGCTTGACCTTGACCTTGACCGCTTACGGCTTGATCTGAAATGTAACTCACATTGAATCGACTCCAGAGTCTGATGCAAATTAGTTGGTGACACGCTAAACCATTTTTAGCTCATGTTATTCGGCAGGCAGCGTACATTCCTGAATCATAATACTTCTGAGTGGATGTCATAACTTTCTTGTTGCATTTTAAGAGGGATGACATTTACGTGATAGAGAACAAAACAAAAGTGGTTTCATATTAAGATTCTGAATTTCACCTTTCAATGGCTTTGACAACGGATATAAAGTAAAGCTAACATGACAATCTTATAACGTATTAAATTATTTCTAAATATTGACTACATGCAATGTTCCCATCAATAAACACGTCGGGCTCTAGATGTGCAATATGGCGCATGGTCACTCCGTTTCATGTCATTGCCTACTTCCGTACACCGCATAGTACACTGCTGTCCTCTACTGACCGAGTCAATCAGTCACCCACGGGGCAGACTTCCGAACACTGTATAGTACGCTGCTGTCCTCTACTCACCGAGTCAATCAGTCACCCATGGGGCAGACTTCCGAACACTGTATAGTACATTGCTGTCTTCTACTGACCAAGTCAATCAGTCACCCACGGGGCAGACTTCCGTACACCGCATAGTACACTGCTGTCCTCTACTGACCGAGTCAATCAGTCGTCCACGGGACAGACTTCCGTACACTGTATAGTACGCTGCTGTCCTCTACTGACCGGGTCAATCAGTCACCCACGGGGCAGACTTCTGAACACTGTATAGTACATTGCTGTCTTCTACTGACCGAGTCAATCAGTCGCCCTGGGGGCAGACTTTCGTACACCGCATAGTACACTGCTGTCCTCTACTGACCGGGTCAATCAGTCACCCACGGGGCAGACTTCCGAACACTGTATAGTACATTGCTGTCTTCTACTGACCGAGTCAATCAGTCACCCACGGGGCAGACTTCCGAACACTGTATAGTACATTGCTGTCTTCTACTGACCGAGTCAATCAGTCACCCACGGGGCAGACTTCCGAACACTGTACAGTACATTGCTGTCTTCTACTGATCGAGTCAATCAGTCACCCACGGGGCAGACTTCCATACACCGTATAGTAAATTGCTGTCCTCTACTGACCGAGTCAATCAGTCACCCTCGGGGCAGACTATAACCTGCAGTGGTCTGCTGACGAATGCAACACACGCATAGACTTGCGCCCCCAATATGGCTAAATCTTGGCCGATAGTCGCAGTCACACATGTTCAAGACCAATCTGATCCTGTTACAGCATATATATATATATGGATATCAAAATCGATGATTGGTTCACGATATACCACGATATATAGACGTATTCATGTGTTAGCACCAAGTTTTGTGCTAGCCCAAAACCCACTCCACAAAAGGGTAACACGTGATTGAAAAACCTGAAACAGTTTGAAACGGTTTACCAGAGTCAGAAGATAAAATTACCACTCACCAGTCAGTAGTGAAGTCCTACTAAATTTCTTCTGGTTCTGAATACTGCCGCAAGGGGCGTGAGAGACTACGACCAAAGGGCGTTTTTCGTGCGTCACCGGCACCATTTTTATGCATAGAAGCCCTGTCATGTTTTTAACTTCTTTGGTAGGGTGATTTTATCCCGACATATAGGGGCCACTTGATAATTGCATCGCGTCCTGGTTGCCTCTGCATAGGTCATGGACCATGGACCATGACATTGACATATCAGCCACGGCACGGTTTTTCTCTTAAAAGTGGCCTAACCTGTTTGTGCCTGCGACAATTGTTGACTTGTTGACAAAACTCTGGTTCGTGATTTCAATGGCCCTGCCTCATACCAACTCCGCCGTGTGGCGGCGCCATTGCAACAATATAGCTAGAGGTAATTATTATGTCTAAAACATTTGCGTCGACAGATTTTTTTTCTTTACATAAGTATTGTTTATGGATCTACTTGAAAACGGAATAAAAAACATATGTTATTTTGCTGAAAAAAAGCTGGCCATTTTTATCAAATTGACTTAACATGGCGGTCAATGGAAAGAAGCTTTAAGGTAAGCTACCCATAATAAGCCTCGGCGATTTTGAGCAGACCTCGGTAAACATCGGCAAACATCGGCGGGCTGTAGCCCTGAGATTTTACGCAGTCTTAATGGATCAAAGCTCGAATAAAACACATAGTATAATAACTTCGGCGATTTAGAAAAGACCTCGGTAAACATCGACAAACATCGGCGGGTGTCAGTTAAAGGGGAATCCCCAACTCGTTACGTCATTCAAAGGGGATTCCCCAGTTCGTGACGTCATTCACAGGGTTTTCCCCCGAGAATGGCTCTTCGTGATAAATTCGGAAAATCAAAGCAAAAGGCATCGAGAAAACTTGTAAATTGTTAAGAAAACATTCGTATGGATTATAATTATATCGGAGACCATTATATATAACCAGATTTATTAAAATGTGAGCACAAGGCGTAAATTACTGATAATTGATGTGACATAAGTTGCACCAACAAATATTTGTGAAATAACATTTTCAAGTTTCAGGACGTGTTTCTCGGGAAATTTGCACGGCTACCTATATTTTTCTTTATTTTTGTTACAAGAACGATGTTTTAGAAGTTTTTAAAAGTGCTTTGGTGTCCAGATTTGAATGGTTGATGAAATTATAGCCAATTTTGTGAAGGTGGGGATTTCGAATTTTGGTAAAAAGTAACTGTCCTGATTTTGCATAATTTCACTTTATTATAACCATTCTGTTATTTTTTGTGGCTACTATTTACATTTTTGAATATCATTCCTGTATTGCACTAGGTTTAAGAGCTATTACTGATAATAATGAATTAATATTGAGCTGAATTGTAGCCGAATTACATATTCGTGGTAGGTGTCAAGCTTCGGTCAGTTTGTGAAATGGGGGTATACTTGGAAAATGGAGAATATTTTTTTAACCAGAAGGTGTTTAATTTGGTATACTTTCATAAAATAATCACAAATACAGAGTTCTTTTACCTTGCTATTATGGGTAGCTTACCTTAAAAAACGCCTATTTTTCAACATTTTGAAGTCCCCTAAAAAAACTGGACGACAAACTTCCCCAAAAAACTGCATGCTGAAGCCTAGTACCATGATGAATACATAAATAGGCCAACATGATATGTTACTGAATTAACTTAGCGCCATTGTAACCAAAATAGGTTATAAAATAAAGCAAAAATGCAGATTTATCACAATTTTGCCTTTCGGCGCGTATATGCAATCATTGAATATTTTGTGTATTGGCCTGTAATACATAACATACATGCAAATTTGGTGGAGGAACTAATATGTGATATGATATGGATTGATATTGGTTGTCATTGGAACCTCAAAATGCAAAAGAAAAAAACGTTGGTTTGTTTCTGCAAAAATCCCCCAGGCGCGACCCGCTCTCGACCTTAAAGTAATACATTCTGTAATTTGTTGTATTACCAACCTTTTGCCCATATCAAATACGTATTTCCTGTCTTGAATTTGAATCATGAAAGCCTGTGAGCTATCCGGAGAGAAGTAAAGTTATTCACCGGAGCAGAAGTTGGTGGCCGGCTTTATATCCTCCCTGCGCGCCTGTTCGCTGTTCGGTATTCTGTGTGATGTCGACCGCCGCTCGCTATGACGTCAGCGCGCGATATAAATAAACCGCGCAGTTCTATGTCGAAGTTTTTAAAACGCATAAATTGAAACCTGAACACATCACCCCCCCCCCCACCCCCACCCCTGGAATCGCCAGTTTCTGTCGAGTCACGCAGTATAAAGTGATACTGTTTGTTTTCTATGCCGTTTGGTGGCGCCACGGCTGGTAAAACTTGGCCAAGAAACCGGTCGGTAGGATGAATTATGCCTGGTTGGTGAATGGATGATGAATGGATAAAGCATGCCGAACGGGTTAGGTGCCCGGGGCCGGAGATTCACACTCTAGAACTGCGGATCTCAGGTCTACCGTTGCCCTAGGTAGCCCGGTCTCGATTGGTTCCCCTCTTACAGCCACATAACTGGGGCTACCGCTACACCAAGCAGTCCCTTCCCCCCAAGAAACATCTGATGTGTCTTGTCGCGACAGTATATTCAAAACACTACCATGGCATCGTCTGTACATGAATACTCATCTCATCTCAAGTAGCGTCATGACGTCATGGCTCAGTTGGTGAACAGGCTAAGCTGCAGATCCATATGTAGCATCTGCTTCAGGGAATGTTTTATCTAACCCCATTCAGCGTCTTCCTAACCTTCATGTGCACAATCTACGCGGCCTAAGTTACGTCATTTCACATTTTATTCCCACGATGACTCGCTGCCATTGCATAACAAGTTATGGCTCGTTGCCGTTGTATCACGTTGAATTAATTAATCATCCCCAATTATAATTACAATTATAAATGTCACTTACGTGATACTGCCTTTTTTCGGTGTAACAGTCTCAGCAGCAAGTCGATCAATTCGAACAGCTTCGTACGAACTTGATGTTGTTGTGGTCTGGTGTAGCAGTGAAAACCCGGAACTAGAGGGAGCGACGAGCTGTGAGGTCATATTGTCGTTCCGATCTCCGCCGCCAGGTGTTACAGGCTACGGACCCGTGGGGTGACGTGTTTGCTCCGAACCGGATCTCGCGCGGCGCGGAACGTGTGTGGGAGTGGTGGGAGGGGAGGAGGGGGGGGGGGGGTGTATAGGATATAAAAGAAAAAAAGGTTCGAAGAGTGTATACGTGTGTTGTTGTCGATTGTTTGCCAATTCAGACCCGAAGGCAGTGGACCAAGAAGTGCTGCCCATTTTTGTCGAGACTGTTGTTGGGAGCATTGAAGTTTATAAGAGTTTCGTGGCACCGAAACGGTCAAACCAGCTCTCTCGATAGTTTCAAGGGTTTCGAGCAAACCGGTTTTGGTTTTTCTCCTGTCGTCAGTTTGTCAAACCGGTTTTGGTTTCATGTTTCATTTTTGGCTCCCTAAAAGATACTTCACGTACATAATTCATTACAAATAACCACATTTATTTTTAATCCCATTTCTGCGTTGAAACCAAATATCGTTGACTGCGAAAAGAGACAACTGGGTGGTTTCGCTTCTCTGAAACATTGATTAGATTCTCCCAAAGAACGGATTTCATGTGCCAAACAAATACATTTCCGGGTGTACAGAACATTTTATTTTACATTGTGTCCCATGTTTATACACGCGAGCCAACTTATGTTTGTTCCATTGTACTAAAAAGCTCAGGTGTTTGCTGCTGAACATCCATTTGATTTTTCCCAAATATCGCTATTTTATTATTATCAACGCCCAGGAGATCGTTCCCAGAATCCCCTGCGTGTGTGATGTCATATTTATCCCTGGAATGGGTCTTCATACTATTGCTTTTACATGCTTTATGCCCCGAGAGTTGTTTGGCCTAGTTTAACCCATTTGTGCACCAATATGGCCTGAAACATATAAAAAACATGTAAGTACATGCGTATTCGCCATAAGATGCCGTTTTCTTGCTGATGCGTTTCTTCTCATGATCCCAAACATTTGTTTTCCTAAAAGTGAGACTAAGAGACCGGTACAAGATACGGCGCCTTCCTCGATTGAGACATGTCGCAGAAAATAGACGATTTGTGCTTCCACAATATTGCACTGGTACCACGATGAGATTGCGCCGACACCGTGTCTCCAAACTCAACTCTCAAGCTCCCATTCGCTAGGTGACGCTACGCAAGCTCCGCCCTAGCGGAGTGAGTCAAAGGCAGAGAGTTGCTCAACTCGCACTCCCCGCATAAATTAATCAATCATAACGCAACCAAAGAAGCGTTTCTGTTGACACTCTACTTTATTATACAGCAGTACCTCGGGTTTACATACTATAAAAATAAAAACATGATACCTTGGTGTTCTACAGAAATTAGTCTGAAGTCAGGGAAACTTGTAAGTTGTATATGGTGCCTTGTTATGTTTAGCAGAACCTCTAAATATCATCTTCGGTCAAATGTGTTCTCTTGTTTAGCATTTCTAATGATAGTATATGTAATTGCTGCAGTTCATGTTTACTGGAACATTCAAACCAAATCGAAAATTTGTGCTTCTAATACCGAGTACTAGTGCGTAAATTCGACGACATCGCTCACACCATATGACATCATTGGGTCAAAAATGGTAGGCGATAAATAGACGCAAAAAAACAACATACATACAACATACTTAAAAAGTGTTATTACGTCTACGAAAAGTATGAACAAAATATAGTGTGGCTGCTAGATCCCCGTGGCGCATTCCGTTATTTCCCCCATCATGGGAATGTTGTTTTAAAGTATTAAGTAGGAATGGAATGGAATGTTGGTGTTTTAGGCCACTTTTGTGCACATACAGGCTAAATTGGGCCAAGGAACCTCCCGGGACGATGAAGGATGAAGGAATGAAACATGCCCCAGATTAGGTGCCCGAGCCCGGATTCGAACCCAGGACCTATTGATCTGCGGTCTAGTGCGCTAACCACTACACCAGGGAGGCCCCCTAAAGTATTAAGTAATGCATTGACCAAAGAAAACAGTAGAAAAACCAGGGGCGGATCCGGAAAGTCTGAATAGGGGAGGCCGTTTTCAGGGTCAGATCCAGATATGCTTGATAGGGGGGGGGGCGGTTTCGGTTTTCATATGTTGAATAGTATAAATTTCTACCCTAAAAGGGGGGGGGCCGGGTCGCTCCCCCTCCCCCCCGGATCCGCCCCTGAAAATTGTTTTCTTTTTGAAAACCGAGCAAGATTAACCGAGTACAGCTTGTCAGGCAGTGGCGGATCCCTTTTGTCTAAGGAGTGATTGAGAATGTTTTCTGAGGAGCTGATGCATTTTCATGTGTAGCGAACTTGAGCATTCTCCGGCAACAACCTGTCTAAAAGTGGTCCATGTTGTAGGGTACTGTATTACACAGTAACGGATCACTTTAGGCAGTAGCGGATCACGCCATCTTGCGGCCTGTTTTGACAGTAAGCAGGTATCATAATGCATTGACTGTCTCAAAAATACGAAATCAGGTTGTCGACGATTTGATATGGCACATAGTTTATAGTTTGGTAAAATAGCCTATTTTGATATTTTCGGAGCCGTACCGCTACTGATATGGGACCAATGATTCATGCCATGCCACTAGCCCAGTGAACTTGACCCTTCTGACAACAAGCTGATAGGCAGAAGGGTCAAGCAATACACATGGCCAAAAAAGTAGTAATGCATAACCAAGCTCACTTCGATGAATGATTGTCGATTATGACAACGAGCCTACCTCTCTAAATCCCCTCGAACCTCTTCTTTAGACATTACTTAGACCCTAGGATGCATTAATTTTAAAGTTTCCTCTCTATTACTTGCACATCAATTATATTTTCATCCGTTGTTAACGGCTTTCCTCTCTGACGCTTCAAATTTGACCATGCAATAGAACAGAAATCATCCGCATGGCGGCGCCGCTACTTGCGCCAAAAACGCACGCACGACTATAGACACACAACGAGAATTAGTGGCGCCGCCATGCGGAAGCTGTCGGGTGTATTGCCTGATGTCAACAAACGAGCCGCGGCAACTGCCTAGAAAAATTTGAAGCGGCAGAGAGGGAAACCTTTAACGACCGACGAAAATATCATTGATGTGCAAGAAATAGGGAGCAAACTTTAAAATGAATGCATCCTATGGTCCAAGTAATGTCTAAAGAACAGGATCGAGGCGATTTAGAGAGGTAGGTTCGTCGTCATAATCGACAATGATTCATCGAAGCGAGCTGGGTGATGCAATGCTACTTTTTTGACCATGTGTATGGCATGGCCCTCACAGCCCCGTTAGGGTTGAGGTCGTGAGGGTCATGCGTCAGGGCTACCATGCCACCTGGCGGTCAAGCTTGACGATAAAGCTTGGTGGCAAAGACGTGTGTCACTGATCCGCTACTGCCGAGAAAGCAGCTAACTCAATTTTGATGACAACAGCAATTCTGCTTTATGTAGGGATCTGGTTATTTTTATGAAGGTTCATGGTATATACAGCTATGGAAAAATTACCTCAGTTGTGTACAGATATGTTCACTTTGGCAAGAATGGCCTGTTGAAATGAAAGTTGCTGTCTCGCACGAGAACTCGCGGAACAAAGGGCTCGCTACCGGAAGTGTATTTGAGGTAAAACTGAAATTAATGTAAACATTGGTAGAACATCGCGTTTTTGGACTTATTTCAAGTCAGTGGGTAATTATCTTTAAAATAAGTTCTAATTTATTACATTTAGTGGCCTTAATAGAAACGATTCAACATGAACAGCGAAGTGATCCGCTACTGCCTGTGATCCGCTACTGCCCGACAAGCTGTAAGTATGTTAAATGTTGCGGTCAATGCCAAGGGTAGGAAGAGGATAGAATATGGCTTGTCGTTATCCTTATATCTGTTTGCAGTACTTTGCAATGTTGGTTGGTACGCGTCAGGGCTGTCTCATCAGTCCGTTACTATTTGTTATTTATGTTAATACAGTTCTTGAAAATTGTGCCAAATCCGGACAAAATGGTATTTTTGTGGATGAGTATTTTGATAATGTCTCTGCATTATTCTATGCTGATGATATGAACGAAATGAGCGATACCATTGGCCACCTGCAAAAGCTTATTGATTGTTTGTCAGAATTTTGTCAACTATGGGGTCTATCGGTTAACCTATCTAAAACCAAAGTAATGGTCTTTCGAAATGGGGGAGTCTTAAAATCAAATGAAAAGTGGTATTTCCATGGAAAGGAAATTGAGGTCATATCTTATTACAAATACTTGGGCATTATTTTCTCTAGTCGGCTATGTTGGACTAAAGCTCAGCAGAATATTGCTACTCAGGCAAACAAAGCAGTATCGGTTATATTACAAGTGTCAAAATGTACCAAATTTTTCGATATTGATATGCTTTGGATGTTTTTTGACAAAATGGTTGTGCCAATCCTAACTTATGGTAGCGAAGTATGGGGATACAGTACTCATTGGTGTATAGACTTATGGTAGCGAAGTATGGGGATACAGTACTCATTGGTGTATAGAAATGTTCAGAATAATTTTTGTAGGAGAGTTCTGCAGCTCCCGAGTTACACCTCTAGCGTGGCTGTAAGGGGCGAGTGTGGAAGACATCCAATTAGAGTAGTCTGTGTAGAAAGATTATTGAAATACTGGTGCAAACTTATATACATGGATGAATCTAGACTACCCAGAGCCTGTTATATCATGATTTACAACCTTGATAGAGTCGGCAGATCGACTTGGGCTACACATGTTAGAGATATATTGTTTAAGTTAGGATTTGGTATTTGTTGGATATCTCAAGATGTTGGAAATGTAAATGTCTTCATGAATGAAGTAAAACAGAGATTAAGAGACACTTCCCAACAAGAATGGCAATCTGATATGGATAGCTCCAGCAAACTTAGAACACTAGCTCAATTTAAGTCTTTACTAGAGCCAGAATTATATCTGAGGTGTGTTAACGTTATCAGTCACAGAAGGGCACTAGCCAGGTTGAGGTGCTCGGCTCATAGCTTAGAAATTGAAAGGGGTAGGCATTGTAATATAGAGCCACAAGATAGGTATTGCAAATTCTGTTCTAAACATGGGAAATATCTTGTGGAAGACGAATATCATTTTACTCTGGTGTGCCCATTATATGCCTCAAGTCGGGATAATAGACTGCCAAAAGTATATACACGGTACCCCTCTTCAGAAAATTCTCTTTAGCAGTAAAAACGACAACGTTGTTATGACTTTAGCCAGTTTTGTTTACGAAGCATTCAACATAAGAGAGTCATTTTTATCATCGCTGTAGTTGATATAGACTTGTATATATTTGTATTTGCACGTTATCTATATGCATTTTGAACCGAAAACTGTACATATGTACCATGGGCGTTGTGCCTAAAGTACTTAATAAACATTATTATTATTATATTATTATATCTGTTTGCACATACTTCCCCTAACATGGGCGGTAGGCTGCAGATAGGTCTGTAACTAAGTAAACACCTGCCCGGGACAACGAAGTCCAAATAGTAATGTCTGTATTGGCCTGGACTGGTGCGCAACGAATCATAACTAACTTGCCGTGCCACGTGGACGATTCCCCGCGATTATACAAATGATAGCGGTAAAAATAGTCAAAATGGAATGTGCAGATATATAGCTTTTCTGCGATTATACACATTATATTAATAAACACAGTTAAGAGATGATCATTTCTTTAACCGTGCAAAAAATCCTTGGACTACATACACATAAAGATGCCATCCAATGTTTCCTTCAGATGTCAGGGGAATTGGTGTTTTAATACATGCCATGACAATGGACAGATCCACAGTCCGACACTAAGCCCCGCCCACGCTTGAGTCCTTTTTCCTTAAACGAGAGTGTGAAATTGACAATTAAAGCTGATGGTAGGTACAGGTGAGCAGTACGCATCTCTCAAACTGACAACAAAGTGACATGCTGCTTTGTTTGTCCAACTTGTTTGCCCGACATAACGCACGTGGAAGACCCTTTTTCACCACATGATTGGATAAAAGCAACAGTGACGTCAGCGAATGAGTGTCAGCCTGGCTCGGTCTACTGATGCAATGGTCACAGTTCTGCTTAAGCTGAATGCTAATCTTTCATTTCCACATGATATGTGGAACTTTGCGGGAATTTGGATCAGAGTTCTGGATCTGTCAGGGATCTGGATCCACAGTGTATTTATCGTTGATGGCTTTCGTCAGCTGGTCCCAGAAGAGCTTTTTGCCGTCCACATCCTCCGTCCACTTTAGGTAAGTCTTCTTCTGTAATAATCGGGCCAACGTCTTGGTGACGCCCTCTGTTGGGAGATCTTCCAGAAGGACAAATAGGATGACGTCAACGCCGTCCATGATGATCCTCTGCCGCGCCATCTTGAACTCGAAGTTGCACCAATCGCTCTTGAGGAAGTTGGGGGAGAGAACGACCACGGTTTTCCTGCTCTTGTTGATGCTGTCGACGATCGTGTCCTCGATGTCGTGGCCGGGAATGAAGTCGCGGAAGTGGATACAGAGGTGCATTCCGTGCTCATTTTCTAGAGTTTTCAGGAGAGTTTCGTGAACCCAACTTCTGTCGTCAGCACTGTAGACGACAAAGGCGTCGAACTGGTATGTGTGACCTTTGGCGACGTGCTTCTTGCGGACGAAGTTCATCCAGCTTTCCCTGGCGGCGTGTAGATGGAATCGGATCGTCCACCGCTTCCTGTATCCAAGGACACCGAGACCAATGGCCCCAACAGCGGCAAGCGTGCATATCACAGAAATCGTAATCAGATTTTCGTATGAAGGGAAGCAAAACTGTTCCAGATCTGAAACGGCCAGTTTGTTGACTGATACGGAACCCAAAAGTGCGTGACTGCACAGCAAGTCATCAAAAGAGACCAGCGTTACCTTGGTGTTCAGCAACCAGCTGAGGAAAGCGATATCTTGACAACTACACCGAAGACGATTCTGCGACAAGTCAACGAGGATCTCATGATCGGTAGCGATGGCATCTAGCATCCTGGTAAAATTCTCAGGCAATACTTCGATCTCGTTATGACTCAGGTTCAGAAGTCGGAGTTTCTTAAGATTGCTTAGATCAACATCGACTTCCATCAACGAATTTCTACTGAGATTCAACACTTCTAGCCGGGGCAGCATATGAAATTCAAGCCTTGGAATGAAGTTTATGTTACAATCCTGGAGGTCCAATGTTTCAAGTTTTGTGTTCGTCTGGAAAAAACGTGAGTTAACATCCAAATCCAAACGCACCGTGTTACCTCCTATCAGCAAATATTTCACATTAATGTAGTACTGGAACAGAGTGAAGATCTTAAACTCTGCTCGATTGTTCTGAACGTTAAGGACTCGCATATGAGTGAGACCCTTAAACGTTGGTAAGCCCGGTGAAAAGGAACCTCCCAGTTTATTATTAGACAGATCCATGTACTGTAAACTATTCTTCTTGTTCATACACATCGTTTGATTGTTCTTCTGATCGAGTAGGTTGCCGTAGAGACTTAACGCGGCGTTGGCAAACCGCAGCTCTTCCAGTTGTGGAGGCAACGGGACCCACACTGACTGGTAACACTCAGGGTCCTCCAGGTCAATGATTTCGGCGATCGGAGGTACATACTCACATGGTATATCCGTATACCGCGAGCAGAGACAATGGACCCATCGACAGGCAATGTGTTCACCCTCGGATCCGCCGCCAGTTCCGTATAAAGCTTCCCGGAAGCACTTGCCGTCCTGGGAGAAAGAATCAGCAAAGGCATCGCGCCGGTAGCGGCCCGGAGTGTCGTATACGTTGGCTCCGAAGCTCATGCGTTTGATGGCCGGGTGCAACAGGAGGTCGAGGGTCGTACAGCGCCAGAACGGTCCAGTGTTGCTGCCGATATTGCCTCGAGAATCCAGGAACTGCAAGGATATTTAAAAGTTAGAAATGAAAGAAGTGTTTTTTGACAACGGGAAACAAAATAAGGAATACAATATTCAAGAACGCAACATGACCATTGACTGGTGCTTGTCTATCACAGTATGATCAAGACATTTGTTGGAGCCGAATGCGGGGTAACCACAAAACTGGGATCACTTCATCTGGAGAAAACTTCACAGTCCCTATTTACGTGAGAGGCTAACGAAAAATGAGATTTAAAATTAGTCGCAACAGACGACTTCGCAATTATACGCCATATTGGGAAGAGAATATCTGTCGCAATATTTTGGCAAATATTTTGGTGTTATCTTGAATTTTTCTTTGCAATAAATACCAAATCACCAACATTATTGCCAAGGCATTGATCAAATTAGTGAGACTGTCGAAGTTATATCCAGATTACATAATTTTCCTTTACGTAGATGACAATACCGCATGTTTAATTGTCTATAGAATAAATGACGCCATCATGCGATGACGCAATCTTGACATCTCGACCAAAGACCAAAACAATACCCAGAATGCATTGCACAGGCAGTGGCGCACAGTGGAGTAATCGGATCTATGATTCGTCTATAGGGCTATTATAGGCAGTTAGTGTGCAATTAAATAGGGCACAAACAACATTATTGCTGGGGGAAGTGTATTTCTTATTCGTGAATTATACATGTCGTGACCTCGGTTTAGAAGGATTTGTTTGCTTCGCCTGGCCATATGCTAGTGGGACGGAGGCTATTTGGACTCATCCTTGACGTTTTCACATACTTAACTAGTCTTGTTGCACGGTTAGAGGTAATTATATAATTATATATTGTATTTTATTGTAATAAAAGGCCACAGGCCCACATTACAACATAAACACATGCATACAATGGGTCATACATTTGTGTTGTAAAACTCTCAAACTTGAGCTCCAGGGTTATTGCTGTTTATTTAACTTTCGGCTCCAACGTTTTCCTCTGGTTCACCTTGTACCGGATGAAGTTGTCATTTGTTCAAACTCACCTGTAACTTTGGCAGGAACTCCGTGAAACCCGGATTGAAGACAACTAAGCCGTTGGAACCCAGGTCCAGGTCCTCGATAGGAACGCCCTCTAGGTGACGGAGAATGTCCTCTCGCGTGTCCAGGACCTGTTCCGGACGCTGGGGACTGGGGTGTTGGATGTTCCGGATCCCTAGTTTCCGTATCGGGATTCTAAAGCGGCGAATTGCCTGCAGGATTGGCGCTAAACGCGGCTTCTCGAGGTAGCGAGTGTGCGAGAGATCGAGCTCCGTCAGATTGTTGACGTAGCCCAGGGCATCAGGATTCACGTAACCTAATGATACGTGGAGCTTGAGAATTCTCAGATTGTTTAATCCTTGAAATATGTCTGTTCTTGTAATCACCCCTGCCTTGCCGTACACCGTGGTGTCCACCGAAGACAGCTCCAAGGTGTTGAGGTGCTCGAGGTGTTCGAACGTCACGTTTGCCTCGTCGAACCTATCACTCAGCAGGTACTTCAAGCTGTAGGTGTCTGGGGGGACTTGTCCTATGGCGGCTGCCATGTCGCCATCTTGACACTTGACGAACAGGCCACGTGGGTCTGACTGACACGAGCATGGCGCGGGACACGGGGTGTTCTCCGTCGTTCCGCTGATGTTTGGCGAACCAGTTGCGTTCTGGAAACGACTCGAAATCAAGCCACACAAGACCAAGAACACGCGCCTTAAATCAGTTGCCATGGCGACGTCATGCGATAGGAGTCAGAATATTGGAGCATCCGGCGCTACGGCTTGACCTTGACCTTGACCGCTTACGGCTTGATCTGAAATGTAACTCACATTGAATCGAGTCCAGAGTCTGATGCAAAGTAGTTGGTGACACACTAAACATTTTTAACTCATATTATTCGCCAGGCAGCTTACATTCCTGAATCATAATACTTCTGAGTGAATGTCATAGCTTTCTTGTTGAGTTTTAAGAGGGATGACATTTACGTGATAGAGAACAAAAGAAACGTGCTTTCATATTAGGATTCTGAATTTCATTTTTCAAAGTGAAATTCGACAACAGATGTACAAGAGTAAAGCTAACATTTCAATCTTGTAACGTATTAAGTAATTTCTAAATATTGACTATATGCAATGTTCCCCTGAACAAAGAAGTTGGACTCTAGATGTGCAACATAGCAGATGATCACTCCGTTCCATGTCATTGCCTACTTCAGTACACTGTATAGTACATTGCTGTCCTC
The DNA here is from genome assembly GCA_964019135.1 of Arenicola marina. NCBI lineage: Eukaryota > Metazoa > Annelida > Polychaeta > Arenicolidae > Arenicola > Arenicola marina. The sequence goes on along the minus strand of OZ025254.1, from coordinate 26,757,151 downwards.
TACTCAACGAGTCAATCAGTCACCCTCAGGGCAGACTTCCGTACACTGTATAGTACATTGCTGTCCTCTACGGACCGAGTCAATCAGTCAACCTCGGGGCAGACTTCCGTACACCGTATAGTACATTGCTGTCCTCTACGGACCGAGTCAATCAGTCACCCTCGGGGCAGACTTCCGTACACCGTATAGTACATTGCTGTCCTCTACTCACCGAGTCAATCAGTCACCCTCGGGACAGACTTCCGTACACCGTACAGTACACTGTCCTCTACTGACCGAGTCAATCAGTCACCCTCTGGGCAGACTTCCGTACACAGTATAGTACACTGTCCTCTACTGACCGAGTCAATCAGTCACCCTCGGGGCAGACTTCCGTACACAGTATGTTACATTGCTGTCCTCTACTCAACGAGTCAATCAGTCACCCTCAGGGCAGACTTCCGTACATCATATAGTACGTATATTGCTGTCCTCTACTGACCGAGTCAATCAGTCACCTTCGAAGCAGACTTCCGTACACCGTATAGTACATTGCTGTCCTCTACTGACCGAGTCAATCAGTCACCCTCGGGGCAGACTTCCGTACACCGTATAGTACACTGTCCTCTACTGAACGAGTCAATCAGTCACCCTCGGAACAGACTTCCGTACACAGTATAGTACATTGCTGTCCTCTACGGACCGAGTCAATCAGTTACCCTCGGGGCAGACTTCCGTACACAGTATAGTACATTGCTGTCCGCTACTCACCGAGTCAATCAGTCACCCTCGGGACAGACTTCCGTACACCGTATAGTACACTGTCCTCTACTGACCGAGTCAATCAGTCACCCTCGGGGCAGACTTCCGTACACAGTATAGTACACTGTCCTCTACTGACCGAGTCAATCAGTCACCCTCGGGGCAGACTTCCGTACACAGTATAGTGCATTGCTGTCCTCTACTCGACGAGTCAATCAGTCACCCTCAGGGCAGACTTCCGTACTCCATATAGTACGTACATTGCTGTCCTCTACTGACCGAGTCAATCAGTCACCCTCGGAGCAGACTTCCGTACACCGTATAGTACATTGCTGTCCTCTACTGACCGAGTCAATCAGTCACCATCGGGACAGACTTCCGTACACAGTATAGTACATTGCTGTCCTCTACGGACCGAGTCAATCTGTCACCCTCGGGGCAGACTTCCGTACACAGTATAGTACATTGCTGTCCTCTACTCACCGAGTCAATCAGTCACCCTCGGGACAGACTTCCGTACACCGTATAGTACACTGTCCTCTACTGAACGAGTCAATCAGTCACCCTCGGGGCAGACTTCCGTACACGGTATAGTACACTGTCCTCTACTCAACGAGTCAATCAGTCACCCTCAGGGCAGACTCCCGTACACCGTATGGTACGTACATTGCTGTCCTCTACTGACCGAGTCAATCAGTCACCCTCGGAGCAGACTTCCGTACACCGTATAGTACATTGCTGTCCTCTACTGACCGAGTCAATCAGTCACCGTTGCGGCAGACTTCCGTACACAGTATAGTACATTGCTGTCCTCCACTGACCGAGTCAATCAGTCACCCTCATGGCAGACTTCCCTAGACCGTATAGTACACTGCTGTCCTCTACTGACCGAGTCAATCAGTCACCCTCGGAGAAGACTGTGTACTGCAGTTGTCTGCTGACGAATGACACACACGCATAGACATATGGCTAAATCTTGGCAGATAGTCGCAGCCACACATGTACAAGACCAACCTGATCCTGTTATAGCATATATATATATGGATATAAAAAGCGATGATTCTTTTACGATGTACCACGATATATAGACGTATACATGTGTTAACACCAAGTTTTGTGCTAGCGGCTTGACCTTGACCTTGACCGCTTACGGCTTGATGTGAAATGTAACTCACATTGAATCGACTCCAGAGTCTGATGCAAAATAGTTGGTGACATGCTAAACATTGTTTAGCTCTAGATGTGCAATATGGCGCATGGTCACTCCGTTTCATGTCATTGCCTACTTCCGTACACCGCATAGTACACTGCTGTCATCTACTGACCGAGTCAATCAGTCGTCCACGGGACAGACCTCCGTACACCGTATAGTACACTGCTGTCCTCTACTGACCGAGTCAATCAGTCACCCTGGGAGCAGACTTCCCTACGCGGTATAGTACATTGCTGTCCTCTATTGACCGAGTCAATCAGTCACCGTCGGGGCAGACTTCCGTACACCGTATAGTACATTGCTGTCCTCTACTAAACAAGTCAATCAGTCACCCTCGGGGCAGACTATGTACTGCAGTTGTGTCTGCTGACGAATGCAACACACGCATGGACTTGCGCCCCTCATATGGCTAAATCTTGGCAGATAGTCGCAGTCACACATGTACAAGACCAACCTGATCCTGTTACAGCATATATATATATGGATATAAAAATCGATGATTCTTTTACGATATACAACGATATATAGACGTATACATGTGTTAGCACCAAGCTTTGTGCTAGCACAAAACCCGCTCCACAAAAGGATAACGCGTGATTTAAACACCCGGAGCAGTTTGAAACGGTTTGCCACAGTCAGAAGAGAAAAATTACCACTCCTCAGTCAGTAGTGAAGTCCCACTTAATTTGTTCTGGTTCTGAATACTGTCGCAAGGGGCTTGCGAGGCTATGACCAAAGGTCTTTGGTAGAGTGATTTCACCCAGTCATATAGGGGCCACATTGACATCTCAGCCACGGCACGTCCTAAAGGTGGCCTAACCTATTTGTGCCAGCGACAATTATTGACTTGTTGACAAATCGCTCGTTCGTCATTACAGTGGCTCTGCCTCATAGCAATCTTCGCCGTGTGGCGGCGCCACTGCAGCCATATAGGTAGAGGTAATTATTAACACCTACCGGTGTTTAAGGTCAAAACATTTTCCTCGACAGAATTGTTTTTTCTCTAAAGAAGTATTGTTCATAGATCTAATTGAAAACGTAATAAAAAAACATGTTACTTTGCTGAAAAAAAGCTGGCCATTTTTGTCAAGATTTTGAAGCCCCATAAAATTAATAGTTGTAATTAAAATTACAACTATAAATGTCACTTACCTGCTATACTGCCTATATACTGTGGTGTGAGTCGATCCGAACAGCTTCGTACAAACTTGACGTTGTTGTGGTTTGGTGTAGAAGTGAAAACCCGGAACTGGAGCGAGCGACGGGCTGTGAGGTCGTGGTGTCGTTCCGAGCTTCACGCCAGGTGGTACCGGTTACGGACTCGTGGGGGTGACGTGCTTGCTCCGAACCGGATCTCGCACGATACGCGCACTTGTGTGCGAGTGGGTGGGAGGGGCGGAGGGGGGTGGGGGAGGGGGGGGGGGCAACGGTATAGGATATAGCACAAAAAAAACGGTTGAATGAGTGGATACGGCAGTGGAAAAATAAGTGCTCCCCATTTTTTTGTCGAGACTGCTGCTGGGAGATTAGATTATACGGGGGTCGAGTCAGAACTGACAATCACATACGTGTGTGGGCTTTGGTAGGGCGGGATACACAGCGGAGCTGTGGGAGATGAGTGGTGTCACCCGGCTGCATATATATATATATATATATATATATACATGTGTGGGTGTGTATGGAAGGGGGAGGGGGGGAGGGGTGGGGGCTGTCCAGGCTTCTATTCGCCAGGCAACGCTGCGCTTCTGTCTGCTCAGGTCGCCTCTGGCGTCGGAAGCCCGGAGTTATGACTATGACGATTGCATAACTAACCAGAGAGGGGTGATGGGGGGGGGGGGGAGGGGGGTGGAGCTCGGTTTTGACTCCCGGGTCCGGCCGACTAGTGCATGGCTAGCGAGAGAGGGGTGATGGGAGGTCTGCGGTCGGGGGGGGGTGCGGGGTTGGAGCTCGGTTATGACTCCCGGGTCCGGTCGACGAGTGCATGGCTAGCGATAGAGGACATGGTATTGTAGAATGTCTAGTAAGAAGTAGTTTTTATATGTCCTGTGGCAATCATTATTCGATGAGCCAAGGGCGGAAATTTTATCAATCCGCCCCATCTCTGGGAGGAAATTTTTGTGATGATTTTTTGTTAGGTATATGTTTGACGTCGTTTTCGGAACGCAACAAGTGGCGAGATCCTGTGTCCTGTAACAACAAGTACAGGATGCGGACGCCATCTTTTTTGTATTTGTCATAGTGCGATCACTGATTAGCATCGCAGCGTATGTCAATAACTACCAAAAAAATGTGGCCAACAGCCGAAACTAAGTTACTCAAAACATTTTGTAAAGAAAAATTAAATTAAACAAAAAAATTACACGAAAGCAAGGATCAATGACAGTTAAAACGGAAAACGGAAATTATGTCCCATAAATAACCATAGATTGAGGTTACGACGTCAGAAAAGTTACACAAAAATCCAATTTTCCAACGGGCGCGGATCCATGATTTTGGGTCAGAGGGGAGGTGGGGTAGGGGGGAGGGGGTAGAGAGAGGTACTTTGGGTAGAAGTTTGCCCTACATAGCGCCTACAGCGAATACATGGCCCGTCAGAGCGCCTACAGCGAGCACACTGTCCTACCTAGGGCCTACAGCGAGCGCACTGTCCTAGCTAGGGCCTACAGCGAGCACATTGCCCTACATAGCGTCTACAACGAGCACATTGCCCTACATAGCGCCTACCGCCAGCACATTATCCTACATAGCGCCTACAGCGATCGCATTGCCCTACATAGCGCCTACAGCGGTCACACTGCCCTACATAGCGCCTACGGAGAGTACACTACTGCCCTACATAGCTCCTACAGCGAGCGCATTGCCCTACATAGCGTCTACAACGAGCACATTGCCCTACATAGCGCCTACCGCCAGCACATTATCCTACATAGCGCCTACAGCGAGCACATTGCCCTACATAGCGCCTACAGCGATCGCATTGCCCTACATAGCGCCTACAGCGCTCACACTGCCCTACATAGCGCCTACAGATCGCACATTACCACACAGAGCGCCTACAGATCGCACATTACCACACAGAGCGCCTACAGATCGCACATTACCACATAGAGCGCCTACAGATCGCGCATTACCACACAGAGCGCCTACAGATCGCACATTACCACACAGAGCGCCTACAGATCGCACATCGCCAAGCCGATGACGTTCTGCCAATCGGTGCGTCCGCTCTGGCGTGGTCCAGGGATTGGCTGTTGCGCCTCAAAGGGCACACGATGTGCACGCCGTGACCAGGAGGGAACCAGGTTGTGATCGAGGGGAAGGTGGGTTGTGGCTGAAGGGGGAAGATACACACCGCTTACCTTCATAATGCCCTTTAATTACTTCCGGAATAGCAATTAGTACATGTTTAGACACATATCATTGCAGCTGTAGGCGACCGTCAGCATGCTGCCATGCCTTTCGCATTAGCAGCGGTAACAGTAAATCCGTTAGAAAAGCAATGTGAATAATCGTCTTCGGTAATACACCTAATTGCACTCATCATTATTCCTGTTACTCCAATTCAAATCTGCTAACAACAATGCTCAATTCCAATCAAGTCGAACACAAAGAGAACAATAATAATAATAATAAAGTTTATTACACTAAAAGGTCTCAGGCCCATGGTACAAAACATATATACCCACGCAATTGTCCATCCTTGTCGCTGTATACACCAATTTAGATTTAAATAGTTTTCCTTAATCTCCCTACATAATATATAAACTGACACCGTTATAAATGGATTTGGCATTTCTCTATATAGAGATCACATACGCACACAGAGTGAAGTTTGTCTTTTACGGCTACAATAGGGCTGTACAGTTCTCGCGGGATCTATTTCCGGTTAAGGTCTTTTGGGGACCAACAAAAAAACACATGCTGTTAGAACGAGTGCGCATCACGCTGGTGCCTTGCTCCAGCTGCGTGACGCGCACTCATTGTAGTCAACGTTTCAGTGTTGGAAACCGGCCGGCTGCGCGGTTTGTGCGTGAAGAATCGAGAGGGCGTGAAACTATTTTTTTTTTGCTTTGGTCCAGGCATTGAGATAAGACATGTATCTCTCCGTAATGCATGTGGTCCTTTCGATGAGACGGTTGGATGCGTTGTATGTTGAGGCATGTCATCGATGTTTACATTTCTGCGACAAACGGAACACCATTGTCCCTGCCTGGTCAGTCCATATACGGAGCGTTGTCACGTAACCATAGATACCGCGCGCAGATATGAGAGTCATGGTGATTATTATGTCATACGACATGGAAAACCCCGCGCAGCACTTTAGATCGCCTGACACTGACAGTCACTCATGAGACATCCGCGTCCTGGTTTGTCAACTGTCTAACCGCCCATATATCAATTAATCTACTCGGATGGTTACAATTCTGATATGCACAGCACGTCAGTCCTTAGTTGTGCATCCAAAGACAGCTTTAGCCGATCTTGTGTGTGAAGCGAGTAAAGGCAAACTGCCGGAAGGTAGGCAGCACGTACAGGCCGTTGATGCTAGGCATTGATGTAGAGCATACATGTTCCCCGTGGGGTCCCGTAGTGATCGCACAGCCCTATATCGGCAGTATCTTCCGTCGCTGGATAGATTTAGTTTCCCACCGGTTTCAATGGCTAGACGGTGATCCGAACATCTAAATTTTGAAAGTGCTCTTCGAAATATTTTCTAAGGTTTATACAAAATGCATATTTCTCTGGTTCCAGAAGAGTCTTAAGCATGGCATAAGTCCGAAGTTTAAATGCTGTCCTCCAACACGGTTCATTGTTTTTTTGGTTACTGCTGTCGGTCCTGCCTCCAACACGGGTCATTGGTTTTTTGGTTATTGCTCTCGGTCCTGCGTCCAACACGTTTCATTCTTTTTTTGGTTACTGCTGTCGGTCCTGCCTCCAACACGGTTCATTCGTTTTTTGGTTACTTCTGTCGGTCCTGCCTCCAACACGGTTACTGCTGTCGGTCCTGCCTCCAACACGGTTCATTGATTTTTTGGTTACTGCTGTCGGTCCTGCCTCCAACACGATTCATTGGTTTTTTGGTTACTGCTGTCGGTCCTGCCTCCAACACGGTTCATTCGTTTTTTAGTTTCTGCTGTCGGTCCTGCCTCCAACACGGTTCATTCGTTTTTTGGTTACTTCTGTCGGTCCTGCCTCCAACACGGTTACTGCTGTCGGTCCTGCCTCCAACACGGTTCATTGGTTTGCGGGTTACTTCTGTTGGTCCTGCCTCCAACACGGTTACTGCTGTCGGTCCTGCCTCCAACACGGTTACTGCTGTCGGTCCTGCCTCCAACACGGTTCATTGATTTTTTGGTTACTGCTGTCGGTCCTGCCTCCAACACGGTTCATTGGTTTTTTGGTTACTGCTGTCGGTCCTGCTGTTGGTCCTGCCAACAGCTGATCGCGAATCTCCCAAGAATTCCTGAATGCCAATCGCGGAGCTCGAAAAGGTACCCTCCTCGCCCCCTCTCTTTTAATCTTCCGATTATCCAGAATTACCACCCAATTTAGACAACATATTCCTTCCGATTAACGAAATCTTTCGATTATGCATGAATATTTTAAAACCTAATGCACTGAGTGTCTTAACGAATCACTTACCAATGAATAACAATTAAGGCCAGGGCCGCAAACCTGTTTATGACGCCGACTGGGGGAGCGTGTCATAACGGTGCCGTGTATGCATGGGATCATAAGGAAACCGTGTATGCTATGATAATTGTCGGGAGACTGAGCTTATTTGTGTTATCGGCATTTAGGTGCGAAACTTCGCATCCAGTTTCCTTATTTGGCTAATCCAATCAGGAGCGAGAAAAAGGACGCGGAGTGGGCCAGATCCAGATGCTCCGGCAGCCATTTTATGAGGCAGATCGAAAGAAAAAAGTTTGACGAATTTCAGTCTTAACTGTGAGGTTCAGTCCGAGAAAACGGTGTACAGTCGCTCTAAAGTGTTTCATGTCGTGTTGTGCGTTGTTGGTCACTCTTTTGTCCGGCGTGCGAGCGACTACGCACGTCTAAGAGCTCGTCAGTCGGACTCTTGCCAGACAAAGGACTACGGGAATCTGAATCTCAGCCCGGAGGACTTTAGGATTAGGTCTCACGGCGTTGGGGGCCTAATATTTGCAAAGGCCTATGCTGAAATAAATTTTCTTCGTGAGCTGGTTCCAGACGTGGTTATTCTCCACATCGGGGAAAACGACTGCGACGGCAGAGACAGACCCTGCCCGCTGGAACTGGCTGCCAGGATTTTTATCCTGGCCAGGAAAATCGTGCAGCGGACCACGGCGTCTGAAGTCATCGTTGTGCAGGTGTTGTGCAGCTACTTGGACGGTCTAGGCCCAGAGTATCGGACTACTGGACCTGTATGGTAGAGGTAAACCAACAGTTAAAGGTGCTCTGCCAAGGCGCAAAGACCATCCACTTTTGGCCGCATAAGCAAGGGTTGTGGTCCAACTGGCGGGATTTTCTTCATGCAGATGGGGTGTATGTGAATAGTACAGGTCAGGGAAAGTATTTGCGAAGCATAAGAGGAGCAGCGATCCTGGGCAGGAGATTGCTTCCTGTGCAGCGAGAGTAAACGCAGATCATCCAGGCACTACATGAATAGCAATTAAAGTAAACTCATTCCAATGGCATGGAGGGTTACAGCCCCTTTTACTGCTAGGTTATATGTGATGTTTGCCACATACAATAGTGGTAGAAGGGTCACATTACAGTTCAGTAATGTAGGTTATGGCTGGTCAAAGCCACTTTATAACCATTCTGCTTCAGTCGTGCTTAGGTTGATACATGGTTAACATGCCTGGTGGTGACGTTTAACGTCAAGGCATAGGTTAAGCACTGCCCGGGTCTTTGGGCTATGATAAAATTCATAGGCAATTGGCTGACGGTCGGGTCAGTTGCTTTGGTGCCCCCTCTAATCCTCGTCAGTTGGTACTTGAGCAGGTGCTGTGGCAAGGGGCTGAGTACCATCTTACCCTAGCTATAGAAAACCTGGCTCGGGTCTTAGTTACGCTTCATATTCAATCTTGGGCCGAGGAGCAAGGGGTAGTGGTGGTCCAACGCTTGGGCCGCTACATAACCTGGCAGTCTCAGCTAATGGACTAATATGTCGGAGGTGGGATGGTTTATGTGCGGGTCACAGTTAATGAAGGATGTCGGCCAGGTCTGTAATCAGACTGGGCCAGGCCCCTGTTTAATTGTGTTGCATGGTCAGTTTGCTGGTTCAGTACAAGTTACTGTGGGTATTTGCACTCGGGTCATACCTGTATGACGGAAATAATTGACTTCCCCGTTAGGAGAAAGGATCATGCTTGTGTTATACAGCTTTGGCTTTTGGTAGAGGCAAATTTGAACTATCCCGGGTCACAGTGATGCATTGCTGCGACTATCGGTCGGGGGTTCGCTTGGTATACTTTAGGCCCTGAAGCAGACGGTTATATCGGTATGATACAATTACTAGACTAGCGCTGGTGTTTGGAAAACTGGTGGACCAAGGGTCCGGATCGAAGCGCGATAGTGAGTAATTTGTTTGTAACTACTCCCAATGACGCGGAGTTATGGTTATGTTTGACCTATGGCTGACATCCATACTGGCCTATCTCATGCTTCCTTTCAGCATGCCTCCGGCCAGGCGCAGCCTTGCCGCCCGGCCAAATAGAGCCAGGAAAACGCAGGCACGACTCAGCGAGAAATCAGCCGATCCCACGCCGGATGCCCCAGCGCTGCAACCAAACCTCATCCCGGATCTGGTGGCCCAGGTGACGGCCGAAGTCATGAAATCCCTCCAACGTCAGGGCGCTGACAAGTCTGCTCAGCCCACCCAGCACTCAGGAAGGAAACGCAAGGCACCCACTCCCATGCCACTACCCCCAGCTGCAGCTTTCCCCGACTCAAGCGACGAAGACGAGGGGGAGGACATGAGCAGCTTAGCCCCTGGAGCAGTAAATGGGCTCTTGAGTGATGAGTCTGTTCAGCGGGGACCACCGGACACTTCATTCCACTCAAGATTTGGGCTGGTCAATATGTTGATTTGTCAACATTACTGGGGGACGGGCAGGAGGACGACACCTTCGTTGTGGTGTCAAAGAAATCAGGGGCACCTAACGTCACCTATTCTCAAAATAACAAGCGGAGACAGATTTTCACCCTAGATCAGTGGATGGAAGCCTTCATCTCATTTTCAGCCATCTACACCCAGCGCCATCCCCAGGAGGCACCGGCCTTGTTTAAGTACATGGCTACGGTGAGGGCCTTAGCTGGAAAATGTGACTTGAGATGGTGGAAACTGTACGACGAGCAATTTCGCAGAGAAAAAACAGTGAAGGCATCGGTTACGTCGGACACCACGCCCTGGGAATTGTACTTCGACTGCACCACGCAGCCTAGGACCAACACACATAAGAGGCATCCCTTTCTTGCAAAGCAGCCGGTTGGCAGACAGGGAGCAACCGGCTCTGGCTCAACAGGCAGGAAGGGCGAGTGCTGGACATTTCATCGAAAACGCCAGTGCGCCAACGCCACATGTCCATTCAGCCATCAGTGTGTGCTGAGTGCGGAGGCAAGCACCTCTCAGGCACATGTCGCACCCCGCAAAGGGTGCAGAGTCCCAAACAAGGTGCACCACGTCTTTTGCCTTAACAAGGCTCCGGGGACCATCGCATCGCACGTCACGGCCATCGCCTATGTACAAAAACTCTGCGGTTTGACAGATCCAACCGCTTCATTCATCGTCAGGAAAATCGTGGCAGGAACATACAGGCTAGGTCATGCACCGGATGACAGGCTGCCAATCCTACCGGGCACCTTGCGGACGCTCAACCGGTCCCTCTACAGGCAGCAACTGGGACCATATCTCCTTGCTATGATCAAAGCCATGTATCTCCTCGCCTTCAGCGCTTTTTCCTGCGAGTTGGAGAGTTCACCGCGCGTTCTCGGAGAGTGGGTGGTGCCCTGCAACGTCAGGACGTCTCATTTTACCAAACAAAACCGGGTACAACCTGCGCCTTTCCATAAAGGTCTACAAGCATAACGCGAAGAGGTTGCCCGCGGTCATAAACATCCCCGCACGCAAGGGGGTCCTGTGCGCGGTGAGAGCGCTCCAGAGGTACTTACACATGCGAGACGACAAGCCTGGCGCCTTCTTCGTCTTCCCTGACATGCGCCCGGTGTCCCACCGATACTTCACAGAGACTCTCACACATCCGCTGCAGTGCGCGGGTCTACAAAGCGCACAGCTTCAGGATCGGCGCGGCCACGGCGGCGGCGGGGGTACCCGACGCACAAATCAAGGCGCTCGGCAGGTGGAGATCTGACGCCCACAGTAAAAAATACATCCGCATGCCTTCTCTCTTAAACCAGCCAAACGGCGAGTAGAGAACGCGGGGTAACCGGGACGTACCAGTTCCGTCAGAGACAAATGCAACTGACTAATACCCGCGCGATCCCAGGTTGGTTGTCAGTTGGTCTGGACCAGCCGGGACGCACGGCAGGATCCCAGGCTGGTTGTCAGTTGGTCTGGACCAGCCTGGACGCACGACAGGATCCCAGGCTGGTTGTCAGTTGGTCTGGACCAGCCTGCACGTACGACAGTTTCCCAGGATGGTTGTCAGTTGGTCTGAACCAGCCTGGACGTACGCTATATTTGCGGGCTGGTTGTCAGTTGGTCTGAACCAGCCTGGACGTACGCTATGATTGCAGGCTGGTTGTCAGTCGGTCTGAACCAGCCTGCATCATTGGACCCCAGCTACGGGGCATAAACATTGTTCTACGCGGGGGGCACGATTGCCAGCCTTTCCCAAAAATATTTCGTTTCGGATTGCTTTGGTTAAAGAGCTCAAGTGTGACTCGTGTCGGTGGGGGGGGGGCCCTCCTTTCGGGGGCTGTGGCCTCATTGGGGTCCCCACCTTCGCTCGGGTTCGGGCGCACTCGGATATGCCGCGTGTCGCCATTATGTAAATTTGTATATATGTTAATTTGATTTGTTCGTCATTTAGTAAATGACCTTTTCAACAAACTTGGTGTTACTCTCCTGAGCGAACGAGCTTCCACGAGTCACACTTCGCCACGCATCGACCGGCATCAAGATACATATATAGGTGCTTTTGCACGATCAAGTCTTAATGAGAGAGACACTTCCCCTAATGATAATTTTATATCTGCTGATTCCATCCTGCGTTTTATTTGTACCTCCTAAATGATTTTTATGTAAACTGCTTTTACTGTGTTTCGTATAAATAACGATAATAATAATAAGCGGATTTCGATTAACCGAAGGACAAGCCATAGGGCGGTCGCGTAATGTAGCCATGGAAACCGACCTAAAGCACGTGCTCCCGGTCTTGTGTGACTTGATTTGGAGTATTTCCCAAAATGCAAATGGTTCGCCAAATGTCCGCCGAACAACTAAGAACATCCGGTGTCCCGGGCCACGCACGTGTCCACTCCTGACACTCAAATTTCATGCTTGTCGTTTCCTAGCACTGCCACTTCCCCCATATTTTCTCCGGGCACTCTGATTTCCTCTATATCCGGATACGGCCCTCTGATTTCCCTCTTCTCAGTAAAGTACTCGATGCTGTTTTTGTTGTTTTTGCCATTTACGCAATATTGACCCCGTTGATATTGTACTTGCCTCGAAGGTTCCATTAATATGCACCAAGGCGGGAAGGTGAGGCACTGTGGTACAAATCTGGTAGGGGTGGGGGGGGGGTGAGTCCCTCGGGTGCCCCTTGCAGCACGAGAGAGCGGACATTTGGGATGAAAAAATACCCCTATAGAGCGGATAACTTGCGACCAGGGGGAGGGGGGGGGCTCTGAAAATGTGCGTTTGTAAAGCAATTCCCGAATTCGACACAGTTCCCCTTCCCCGAGCGGATTTTGGTTGTAAAACGCTTCGACCGAAAGCCTCTTGGCCGTGAAAAAGCGGGGGGGGGGGGGGGGGTCTGGCTTGCTCAGCCTCAAACTGATCAAACGCATTCGAATAACTCGTACGTCACTCACGCGGTGGCGCCACCGCAGACCTAGAGGGTCTGAGATTGAGGCTTGTAGCATTGGAGACGAGCAACAGACCGACGGTTGAGCAAGCGACCGGCTATATTACCAAGCGACCGGCTATATTACCAAGCGACCGGCTATATAAGCAAGCGACCCGTCTAAACCAGAAATATACACGTTTGATTAATCAAATATGACCTTCATTTTGTCGAATGTGTTCTTAAACAGAATAATTTAGTGCCGCCATTGAGAACTATTTCTCTCAGCGGATATGTCTTCCCCGGTGATTATGACGTCGTTTAACAACAGGTAAGTGGTTGGGAAGTGCGCGGAGGAAGCGGCGGCAGTTTGATTTGAATTTTATGTTTAACTGCACCGTAACGGGCGATCACAGTATCTGGCAATGCCTATATTTTGCTTGCTTGTAGAAAAAAACATAATTATATATTCCCGTATAGACATTTGCAACATTTGAGTGTGGTACCATCCAGCCGAATTCTTGGAGACCTCATCTGGAGTTCTCGATGAGTGAAGTGCTGCCACCCAGTGGGGTCTCTTGGAGACAGGGGGGGGGGGCGGCTTTTTCCGCGAAACCCCTCCAACACAGGAATTTATTTTATACACCCTGCCACTAGCAGAGTCAACAAAAATACCGCCTCCCTCCCCCCCACCCACGCTTGATCATCAAAAAGTCACTGACCGCCATGCGGATGAATTGTGCTTCCACGAGATTAGCACCGGTACAACGATGAGATTGCGTCTGGTGCCGACAGTATGTCTCCCAACTCCACTCCCAAGTTCCCGTTCGCTAGGTGGCGCTACGCAAGCTCCGCGCTAGCAGAGTGAGTCAAAGGCAGAGAGTGCTCAACTCGCACTCCCCGCACATGAAATTAATCAATCATAACGCAACCAAAGAAGCATTTCCGTTGAGATGCTACTTTATTATACAGCAGTGGCGCTCCACACGGTTATACATCATATAAGAAGAAAACATGACCCCTTGGTGCTCTACAGAAATTAGTCTGAAGTCAGGGAAACTTGTAATTTGTAGATGGTATCTTGCTATGTTTAGCAGTACTTCTAAATATCATCTTCGGTCAAAAATGTTCTCTTGTGTAGCATTTGTAGTGATATTATATGTAATTGCTGCAGTTCATGTTTACTGGAACATTCAAATTCAGCCGATAACGTGTGCTTTTAATACTGAGTAATAGTGCGCAAAGTCGACGACATCGCTCACGCCATATGACATCATTGTGATATTAAGCATGAATAAAAATTAACAAGACAAGACATGGTATAAGATAACGAGACGCAAACAAGCGAACATACTTAGAAAGTGTTATTACATCTAAGAAAAGAATGCGCAACATATAGTTTTGCTGCTAGGTCCCCGTGGCGCGTTCCCTTAGTTCCCCCATCATGAGAATGTTGCTTAAAGGTATTAAGTAATGCGTTGACAGAAGAATGCATTAGAAAAACAGTTTTCTTTTTGAAAACCGAGTAAGATTAAAGTATGTTACATGTTGAGGTCAATGCCAAGGTCAAACATGCGTAGAAATTGCCGAGTTAACTATATACTTTTGTAGTTTTCTTCATATTATGAGTTATTTCATGGAACAAAGCTAAGTCTCCAGGATATATATCATAGATTTGCGCTGCTATAGTTTTTACTTTACAGGGCGGTGAAGTAGATCTTCCTTCAAAATATTTATGTTAATTTCTGCGCAATTACTGAAATAACAATTATTACCAAAGTTGACACAGCAAACGGTCTGCTTAACCCCCGAGGAATCTCACTTGTCATAGAGATTGGTTGAAGGTCAAGGTCATGCGTACACATTCTTAGAACAACACTAATGCGTCTCCACTCTCGCACTGACAAATGCTTCCCGCGATTTGGTACTCCAAGACCATTTCTTAACTTTGACGCTGTTAGGGTTTATGTGGGATAAGTCCAGGGTATGCCTGATTTATCAACTGTTTTTCATTGATAGGAGGCCTATCACTTGGCCTATCACAGACGCTTGTCCTCCATTTACTAGAAAAAGCAATACAGGCGATAATGAAATTCTCAGAACCACTTCATGCCGTACCACGTGGACGAATTAAAATGTACAGACACACCGATTCGCGGCAATTATACTAGTTATAATGGTAAACATAGTTAAAATCTAATGTACAGATATATAGATTTTCCACGATTATATGCATTATATTAATAAACACAGCTAAGAGATGAATATTTCTTTGCGTGCAAGAAGTCCTTGGGCTACACATAAAGATACCAACCAATGTTTCCATCATATGTCAAGAGAGTTGGTGTTTTAATACATGCAATGCCAATTGATGCAATGGTCACAGTTCTGTCAAAGCTAATCTTTCATTTCTGCACGATATATAGGAATTGGCGGAAATTTGCGCAAACAATTGCTGGTTCAGCTCTAGATCATCTGCAAAGATGAGTTGGACGGCGAAACGTGCCCTGGTGATTGGATCACACTTGTGGGACTGTCAAGGATCTGGATCCACAGTATATTTATCGTTGATGGCTTTTGTCAGCTGGGCCCAGAAGAGCTTTTCGCCGTCCACATCCTCCGTCCACCTTAGGTAAGTCTTCTTCTGTAACAATCGGGCCAACGTCTTAGAAATGCCCTTTGTTGGGAGATCTTCCAGCAGGACAAATAGGATGACGTCAACGCCGTCCATGACGATCCTCTGCCGCGCCATCTTGAACTCGAAGTTGCACCAATCGCTCTTAATGAAGTTGGGGGACAGGACGACCACGGTTTTCCTGCTCTTGTTGATGCTGTCGACGATCGTGTCCTCGATGTAGTGGCCGGGAATGAAGTCGCGGAAGTGGATACAGAGGCGCATTCCGTACTTATTTTCCAAAGTTTTCAGGAGAGTTTCGTGAACCCAACTTCTGTCGTCAGCACTGTAGACGACGAAAGCGTCGAACTGGTACGTGTGATCTTTAGCGACGCGCTTCTTGCGGACGAAATTCATCCAGCTTTCCCTGGCGGCGTGTAGATGGAATCGGATCGTCCACCGCTTCCTGTATCCAAGGACACCGAGACCAATGGCGCCAACAGCGGCAAGTGTGCATATCACAGAAATCGTAATCAGATTTTCGTATGAAGGGAAGCAAAACTGTTCCAGGTCTGAAACGGCCAGTTTGTTGACTGATACGGAACCCAAATGTGCGTGACTGCAGAGCAAGTCGTCAAAAGAGACCAGCGTTACCTTGGTGTTCAGCAACCAGCTGAGGAAAGCGATATCTTGACAACTACACCGAAGACGATTCTGCGACAAGTCAACGAGAATCTCGTGGTCGGTAGCGATGGCATCTAGCATCCTGGTCATATTCCCAGGCAATGCCTCGATCTCGTTATGACTCAGGTTTAAAAGTCGCAGTTTCTTAAGATTGCTTATATCAACATCGACTCCGATCAACGCATTTCTACTGAGATTCAACACTTCTAGCCGGGGCAGCATATGAAATTCAAGCCTTGGAATGAAGTTT
Organism: Arenicola marina; assembly: GCA_964019135.1. Taxonomy (NCBI): domain Eukaryota; kingdom Metazoa; phylum Annelida; class Polychaeta; family Arenicolidae; genus Arenicola; species Arenicola marina. The sequence continues at coordinate 26,740,634 of OZ025254.1, read as the reverse complement.
ATGTTACAATCCTGGAGGTCCAATGTTTCAAGTTTTGTGTTCGTCTGGAAAAAACGTGATTGAACATCCAAATCCAGACGCACCGTGTTACCTCCAATCAGCAAATATTTCAAATTATTGTAGTACTGGAACAGAGTGAAGATCTTGAACTCTGCTCGATTATTCTGAACGTTAAGGACACGCATGTGAGTGAGACCTTTAATCGTTGGTAAGCCCAGTGAAAAGGAACCTCCCAGTTTGTTTTTAGACAGATCTATGTACTGTAAACTATTCTTCGTGTTCACACACATCGTTTGATTGTTCTTCTGATCGAGTAGGTTGCCGTAGAGGGTCAGGGCGGCGTTGGCAAACTGCAGCTCTTCCAGTCGCGGAGGAACCGGCAGCCTCACTGACTGGTAACACTCGGGGTCCTCCAGGTCAGTGATTTCGGCGATCGGAGGTACATACTCACATGGTATATCCGTATACCGCGAGCAGAGACAATGGACCCATCGACAGGCAATGTGTTCACCCTCGGATCCGCCGCCAGTTCCGTATAAAGCTTCCCGGAAGCACTTGCTGTCCTGGGAGAAAGAATCAGCAAAGGCATCGCGCCGGTAGCGGCCCGGAGTGTCGTATACATTGGCTCCGAAGCTCATGCGTTTGATGGCCGGGTGCAACAGGAGGTCGAGGGTCGTACAGCGCCAGAACGGTCCAGTGTTGCTGCCGATATTGCCTCGAGAATCCAGGAACTGCAAGGATAGTTAAAAGTTAGAAATGAAAGAAGTGGTTTTTTGACAACGGGAAACAAAATAAGGAATACAATATTCAAGAACGCAACATGACCATTGACTGGTGCTTGTCTATCACAGTATGATCAAGACATTTGTTGGAGCCGAATGCGGGGTAACCACAAAACTGGGATCACTTCATCTGGGGAAAACTTCACAGTCCCTATTTACGTGAGAGGCTAACGAAAAATGAGATTTAAAATTAGTCGCAACAGACGACTTCGCAATTATACGCCATATTGGGAAGAGAATATCTGGCGCAAGGAGTTTGGTGTTATCTTGAATTTTTCTTTGCAATAAATACCAAATCACCAATATTATTGCCAAGGCATTGATCAAATTAGTGAGACTGTCGAAGTTATAGCCAGATTACATAATTTTCCTTTACGTAGATGACAATACCGCATGTTTAATTGTCTATAGAATAAATGACGCCATCTTGCGATGACGCAATCTTGACATCTCGACCAAAGACCAAAACAATACCCAGAATGCATTGCACAGGCAGTGGCGCACAGTGGAGTAATCGGATCTATGATTCGTCTATAGGGCTATTATAGGCAGTTAGTGTGCAATTAAATAGGGCACAAGCAACATTATTGCTGGGGGAAGTGTATTTCTTATTCGTGAATTATACATGTCGTGACCTCGGTTTAGAAGGATTTGTTTGCTTCGCCTGGCCATATGCTAGTGGGACGGAGGCTATTTGGACTCATCCTTGACGTTTTCACATACTTAACTAGTCTTGTTGCACGGTTAGAGGTAATTATATAATTATATATTGTATTTTATTGTAATAAAAGGCCACAGGCCCACATTACAACATAAACACATGCATACAATGGGTCATACATTTGTGTTGTAAAACTCTCAAACTTGAGCTCCAGGGTTATTGCTGTTTATTTAACTTTCGGCTCCAACGTTTTCCTCTGGTTCACCTTGTACCGGATGAAGTTGTCATGTGTTCAAACTCACCTGTAACTTTGGCAGGAACTCCGTGAAACCCGGATTGAAGACAACTAAGCCGTTGGAACCCAGGTCCAGGTCCTCGATAGGGACGCCCTCTAGGTGACGGAGAATGTCCTCTCGCGTGTCCAGGACCTGTTCCGGACGCTGGGGACTGGGGTGTTGGATGTTCCGGATCCCTAGCTTTCGAATCGGGATTCTAAAGCGGCGAATTGCCTGCAGGATTGGCACTAAACGCGGCTTCTCGAGGTAGCGGGTGTGCGAGAGATCGAGCTCCGTCAGGTTGCTGACGTAGCCCAGGGCAGCAGGGTTCACGTAACCTAATGATACGTGGAGCTTGAGAATTCTCAGATTGTTTAATCCTTGAAATATATCTCTTCTTTTAATCATCCCTGGCTTGTCGTACACCGTGGTGTCCACCGAAGAAAGCTCCAAGGTGTTGAGGTGCTCGAGGTGTTCGAACGTCACGTTTGCCTCGTCGAACCTATCACTCAGCAGGTACTTCAAGCTGTAGGTATCTGGGGGGACCTGTCGTATGGCGGCTGCCATGTCGCCATCTTGACACTTGACGAACAGGCCACGTGGGTCTGACTGACACGAGCATGGCGCGGGACACGGGGTGTTCTCCGTCGTTCCGCTGATGTTTGGCGAACCAGTTGCGTTCTGGAAGCGACTCCAAATCAAGCCACACAAGACCAAGAACACGCGCCTTAAATCAGTTGCCATGGCGACGTCATGCGATAGGAGTCAGAATATTGGAGCATCCGGCGCTACGGCTTGACCTTGACCTTGACCGCTTACGGCTTGATCTGAAATGTAACTCACATTGAATCGAGTCCAGAGTCTGATGCAAAGTAGTTGGTGACACGCTAAACATTTTTAACTCATATTATTCGCCAGGCAGCTTACATTCCTGAATCATAATACTTCTGAGTGAATGTCATAGCTTTCTTGTTGCATTTTAAGAGGGATGACATTTACGTGATAGAGAACAAAAGAAACGTGCTTTCATATTAGGATTCTGAATTTCACTTTTCAAAGTGAAATTCGACAACAGATGTACAAGAGTAAAGCTAACATTTCAATCTTGTAACGTATTAAGTAATTTCTAAATATTGACTATATGCAATGTTCCCCTGAACAAAGAAGTTGGACTAGATGTGCAACATAGCAGATGATCACTCCGTTCCATGTCATTGCCTACTTCAGTACACTGTATAGTACATTGCTGTCCTCTACTCAACGAGTCAATCAGTCACCCTCAGGGCAGACTTCCGTACACTGTATAGTACATTGCTGTCCTCTACGGACCGAGTCAATCAGTCACCCTCGGGGCATACTTCCGTACACCGTATAGTACATTGCTGTCCTCTACGGACCGAGTCAATCAGTCACCCTCGGGACAGACTTCCGTACACCGTATAGTACACTGTCCTCTACTGACCGAGTCAATCAGTCACCCTCGGGGCAGATTTCCGTACACAGTATAGTACACAGTCCTCTACTGACCGAGTCAATCAGTCACCCTCGGGGCAGACTTCCGTACACAGTATGTTACCTTACTGTCCTCTACTCAACGAGTCAATCAGTCACCCTCAGGGCAGACTTCCGTACATCATATAGTACGTATATTGCTGTCCTCTACTGACCGAGTCAATCAGTCACCCTCGAAGCAGACTTCCGTACACCGTATAGTACATTGCTGTCCTCTACTGACCGAGTCAATCAGTCACCCTCGGGGCAGACTTCCGTACACAGTATAGTACATTGCTGTCCTCTACGGACCGAGTCAATCAGTTACCCTCGGGGCAGACTTCCGTACACAGTATAGTACATTGCTGTCCGCTACTCACCGAGTCAATCAGTCACCCTCGGGACAGACTTCCGTACACAGTATAGTACACTGTCCTCTACTGACCGAGTCAATCAGTCACCCTCGGGGCAGACTTCCGTACACAGTATAGTACACTATCCTCTACTGACCGAGTCAATCAGTCACTCTCGGGGCAGACTTCCGTACACAGTATAGTGCATTGCTGTCCTCTACTCAACGAGTCAATCAGTCACCCTCAGGGCAGACTTCCGTACACCATATAGTACGTACATTGCTGTCCTCTACTGACCGAGTCAATCAGTCACCCTCGGAGCAGTATATTTGAAACACTACCATGGCATCGTCTGTACATGAATACTCATCTCATCTCAAGTAGCGCCATGACGTCATGGCTCAGTTGGTGAACAGGCTAAGCTGCAGATCAATATGTAGCATCTGCTCCCGGGAATGTTTTATCTAACCCCATTCAGCGTCTTCCTAACCTTTATATGCACAATGTACGCGGCCTAAATTACGTCATTTCACATTTTATTCCCACGATGACTCGCTGCCATTGCATAACAAGTTATGACTCGTTGCCGTTGTATCACATGTTCTCGTTGAATTAAGTTCTCAGCCCCAATTATAATTAAAATGTCATTTACCTGATACTGCTTTTTTTCGGTGTAACAGTCTCAGCAGCTCAGTAGCTCGATCCGAACAGCTTCGTACGAACTTGACGTTGTTGTGGTCTGGTGTAGCAGTGAAAACCCGGAACTAGAGGGAGCGACGAGCTGTAAGGTCGTGTTGTCGTTCCGATCTTCGCCGCCAGGTGGTACCGGCTACAGACCCGTGGGGTGACGTGTACGGCACTTGTGTGGGAGTTGTGGGAAGGGAGGAGGGGGGGGGGGGCGGAGGGTGGATGTATAGGATATAAATATAAAAGAAAAGGTTCGATGAGTGGATACGTGTGTTGTTGTCGATTGTTTGCCAATTCTGACCCGAGGGCAGTCGACAAATAAGTGCTCCCCATTTTTGTCAACTGTTGTTAGGAGCATTGAAGTTTATAAGTCATAAGAGAGGTTTCGCTCCTTTCAAACCTTGATTAGATTCTCCTAACACGCGAGCCAACTTATGTTTGTTCCATTGTACTAAAACGCTCATGTGTTTGTTGCTGAACATCAATGTGATTTTTCCAAAATATCGCTATTTTGTTATTATCAACGCCCAGGAGATCGTTCCCAGAACCCCCTGCGGATGTTTATCGAAGCCCGTCTCGAAGTTCATTTAACAGAAAACGAGATGAAATATTTGTCCCTGGAATCGGTAATCATACTATTAGCATGCTGTATGCCCCAAAGTGTCGGTTGGCCTAGTTCAGGCCATATAGTTGCACAAATGTGTGCGCCAATATGGCCTGAAACATATAAAAAACATGTACAAGCGTATTCGCCATAAGATGCCGTTTTCTTTCTGACGCGTGGCTTCTCATGACCCCGGACATTTTTTTTCCTAAAAGTGACACTAAGAGACCGGTACAAGATATGGGGCCTTCCTCGATTGGGCCATGTCGTAGAACAAAAAAATAGATGAATTGTGATTCCACAATATTGCACATGCACCACGATGAGATTGCGCCGACACCGTGTCTCCCAACTCAACTCCCAGGCTCCCGTTCGCTAGGTGACGCTACGCAAGCTCCGCCCTAGCGGAGTGAGTCAAAGGCAGAGAGTTGCTCAACTCGCACTCCCCGCAGAAATTAATCAATCATAACGCAACCAAAGAAGCATTTCTGTTGACATTCTACTTTATTATACAGCAGTGGCGCGGGTTTACATGCTATAAGAATAAAAACATGATGCCCTGGTGTTCTACAGAAATTAGTCTGAAGTCAGGGAAACTTGTAAATTGTTTATGGTGCCTTGTTATGTTTAGCAGAACCTCTAAATATCATCTTCGGTCAAATGTGTTCTCTTGTTTAGCATTTCTAATGATATTATATGTAATTGCTGCAGTTCATGTATACTGGAACATTCAAACTAAATCGACAATTTGTGCTTCTAATACTGAGTACTAGTGCATAAAGTCGACGCCATCGCTCACACCATATGACATCATTGGGTCAAAAATGGTAAACGATAAAGAGACTCAAAAAAGCGAATATACTTAGAAAGTGTTAATACGTCTACGAAAAGAATGAAAAAAATATAGTTTGGCTGCTAGGTTCCCGTGGCGCATTCCGTTAGTTCCCCATCATGGGAATGTTGTTTTAAAGTATTAACTAATGCGTTGACCGAAGAAAACAGAGAAAAACTAGGGACGGATCCAGAAAATCTGGATGGGGGCCGCTTTCAGGGTCAGATCCAGATATGCTGGATAGGGCGGGGGCGGTTTCGGCTTTCATATGTTAAGTAGTATAAATTTCTACCCTAAGGCGACCCGGCCTCCCCCCCCCCCCGGATCCGCCCCTGAAAATTGTTTTCTTTTTGAAAACCGAGTAAGATTAATCGAGTAAGTATGTTAAATGTTGCCGTCAATGCCACGGGTAGGAAGAGGATAGAATATGGCCTCTCGTTTTCCTAATATCTGTTTGCACATACTTCCCCTAACATTTCTTATATTTGCGACATGTAGTCCTATATTGGCGGTAGGCTGCAGATAGGCCTGTAACTAGGTAAACACCTTCCCGGGACAACGAAGTCAAAATAGTAATGTCTGTATTGGCCTGGACTGGTGCGCAACGAATCATAACTAACTGGCCGTACCACGTGGACGAATTAGAATGCACATATATACCGATTCTCCGCGATTATACAAATTATAGTGATAAAAATAGTCAAAATGGAATCTACAGATATATAGATTCTTTGCGATTATACACATTATATTAATAAACACAGTTAAGAGATGATCATTTCTTCAGCCGTGCAAAAAATCCTTGGACTACACATAAAGATACCATCCAATGTTACCTTCAGATGTCAGGGGAATTGGTGTTTTAATACATGCTATGAAAATAGACAGATCCACAGTCCGACGTTAAGCCCCGCCCACGCTTGAGTCCTTTTTCCTTAAACGAGAGTGTGAAATTGACAATTATAGCTGATGGTAGGTACAGGTGAGCAGTACGCATCTCTCAAACTAACAACAAAGTGACATGCTGCTTTGTTTGTCCAACTTGTTTGCCCGACATAACGCATGTGGAAGACCCTTTTTCACCACATGATTGGATAAAAGCCACAGTGACGTCAGCGAATGAGTGACAGCCTGGCTCGGTCTATTGATGCAATGGTCACAGTTCTGCTTAAGCTGAATGCTGATCTTTCATTTCCACATGATATGTGGAACTTTGCGGGAATTTGGATCAGAGTTCTGGATCTGTCAGGGATCTGGATCCACAGTGTATTTATCGTTGATGGCTTTCGTCAGCTGGTCCCAGAAGAGCTTTTTGCCGTCCACATCCTCCGTCCACTTTAGGTAAGTCTTCTTTTGTAATAATCGGGCCAACGTCTTGGTGACGCCCTCTGTTGGGAGATCTTCCAGCAGGACAAATAGGATGACGTCAACGCCGTCCATGATGATCCTCTGCCGCGCCATCTTGAACTCGAAGTTGCACCAATCGCTCTTGAGGAAGTTGGGGGAGAGAACGACCACGGTTTTCCTGCTCTTGTTGATGCTGTCGACGATCGTGTCCTCGATGTCGTGGCCGGGAATGAAGTCGCGGAAGTGGATACAGAGGCGCATTCCGTGCTCATTTTCTAGAGTTTTCAGGAGAGTTTCGTGAACCCAACTTCTGTCGTCAGCACTGTAGACGACGAAGGCGTCGAACTGGTATGTGTGACCTTTGGCGACGTGCTTCTTGCGGACGAAGTTCATCCAGCTTTCCCTGGCGGCGTGTAGATGGAATCGGATCGTCCACCGCTTCCTGTATCCAAGGACACCGAGACCAATGGCCCCAACAGCGGCAAGCGTGCATATCACAGAAATCGTAATCAGATTTTCGTATGAAGGGAAGCAAAACTGTTCCAGATCTGAAACGGCCAGTTTGTTGACTGATACGGAACCCAAAAGTGCGTGACTGCACAGCAAGTCGTCAAAAGAGACCAGCGTTACCTTGGTGTTCAGCAACCAGCTGAGGAAAGCGATATCTTGACAACTACACCGAAGACGATTCTGCGACAAGTCAACGAGGATCTCATGGTCGGTCGCGATGGCATCTAGCATCCTGGTAAAATTCCCAGGCAATACCTCGATCTCGTTATGACTCAGGTTCAGAAGTCGGAGGTTCTTAAGATTGCTTAGATCAACATCGACTTCCATCAACGAATTTCTACTGAGATTCAACACTTCTAGCCGGGGCAGCATATGAAATTCAAGCCTTGGAATGAAGTTTATGTTACAATCCTGGAGGTCCAATGTTTCAAGTTTTGTGTTCGTCTGGAAAAAACGTGAGTTAACATCCAAATCCAAACGCACCGTGTTACCTCCTATCAGCAAATATTTCACATTAATGTAGTACTGGAACAGAGTGAAGATCTTAAACTCTGCTCGATTGTTCTGAACGTTAAGGACTCGCATATGAGTGAGACCCTTAAACGTTGGTAAGCCCGGTGAAAAGGAACCTCCCAGTTTATTATTAGACAGATCCATGTACTGTAAATTATTATTCTTGTTCATACACATCGTTTGATTGTTCTTCTGATCGAGTAGGTTGCCGTAGAGACTTAACGCAGCGTTGGCAAACTGCAGCTCTTCCAGTTGCGGAGGCACCGGGATCCACACTGACTGGTAACACTCGGGGTCCTCCAGGTCAATGATTTCGGCGATCGGAGGTACATACTCACATGGTATATCCGTATACCGCGAGCAGAGACAATGGACCCATCGACAGGCCATGTGTTCCCCCTCGGATCCGCCGCCAGTTCCGAATAAAGCTTGCTGGAAGCACTCGCCGCTCTGGGAGAAGGAATCAGCGAAGGCATCGCGGCGGTATCGGCCCGGCGTGTCGTACACATTGGCCCCGAAGCTCATGCGTTTGATGGCTGGGTGCAACAGGAGGTCGAGGGTCGTACAGCGCCAGAACGGTCCAATGTTGCTGCCGATATTTCCTCGAGAATCCAGGAACTGCAAGGATAGTTGAAAGTTAGAAATGAAAGGAGTGGTGTTTTGACAAAGGGAAACAAAATAAAGAATACAGTATTCAAGTACGCAACATGACCATTGACTGGTGCTTGTCTATCACAGTATGATCTAGACATTTGTTGGAGCCGAATCCGGGTAACCACGAAGCTGGGATCACTTCATCTGGGGACAACTTTACAGTCCCTATTTACTTGAGAGACTAACGAAAAAATTAGATTTAAAATTAGTCGCAACACACGACTTCGCAATTATACGCCATATTGGGAAGAGAATATCTGTCGCAAGGAGTTCTGGCAAATATTTTGCTGTTATCTGGAATTTTTCTTTGGCAATAAATATCAAATCTCTAATATTATTGCCAAGACATGGATAAAATTAGTGAGACTGTCGAAGTTACATCCAGATTACATAATTTTCCTTTACGCAAATGACAATACCGCATGTTTAATTGTCTATTGAATATGCTGTCATGCGATGACGCCATCTTGACATCTTGACAAAAGACCAAAATAATACCCAAAATGCATTGCACAGGCAGTGGCGCCTCACAGTGGCGTAATCTGATCTATGATTGTCTATATGACTATTATAGGCAGTTAGAGTGCAATTATATAGGGCACAAACAACATTATTGCTGGGGTAAGTGTATTTCTTATTCGTGAATTATACATGTCGTAACCTCGGTTTAGAAGGATGTTTTTGCTTCGCCTGGCTATCTGCTAGTGGGACCAAGACTACCTAGACTCATCCTTGACGTTTTCACATACTCAACTAGTCTTGTTGCACGGTTAGAGGTAATTATATAATTATATATGGTTTTTTTTTGTACTAAAAGACCACAGACCCACAGTACAACATGAACACATGTATGCAATCGGTCATACATTACTGTTGTAAAACTCAGCTTCTCGTTTAAAATGTAAATTCTCAAACTTGAGCTCTAGGGTTATTACTGTTTCGCGGTTATCTAACTTTCGGCTCCAACGTATGTATTCCTCTGGTTCACCTTGTACCGGCTTACGTTGTCATGTGCTCAAACTCACCTGTAACTTTGGCAGGAACTCCGTGAAGCCCGGATTGAAGACAACCAAGCCGTTGGAACCCAGGTCAAGGTCCTCGATAGGGACACCCTCTAGGTGGCGGAGTATGTCCTTTCGCGTGTCCAGGACCTGTTCCGGACGCTGGGGACTGGGGTGTTGGATGTTCCGGATCCCTAGCTTTCGAATCGGGATTCTAAAGCGGCGAATTGCCTGCAGGATTGGCACTAAACGCGGCTTCTCGAGGTAGCGGGTGTGCGAGAGATCGAGCTCCGTCAGGTTGTTGACGTAGCCCAGGGCATCAGGATTCACGTAACCTAATGATACGTGGATCTTGAGAATTCTCAGGTTGTTTAATCCTTGAAATATGTCTGTTCTTGTAATCACCCCTGCCTTGCCGTACACCGTTGTGTCCACCGAAGACAGCTCCAAGGTGTTGAGGTGCTCGAGGTGTTCGAACGTCACGTTTGCCTCGTCGAACCTATCGCTCAGCAGGTACTTCAAGCTGTAGGTGTCTGGGGGGACCTGTCGTATGGCGGCTGCCATGTCGCCATCTTGACACTTGACGAACAGGCCACGTGGGTCTGACTGACACGAACATGGCGCGGGACACGGGGTGTTCTCCGTCGTTCCACTGATATTTGGCGAACCAGTTGCGTTCTGGAAACTACTCGAAATCAAGCCACACAAGACCAGGAACACGCGCCTTAAATCAGTTGCCATGGCGACGTCATGCGATAGGAGTCAGAAAACTGGAGCGTCCGGGGCTACGGCTTGACCTTGACCTTGACCGCTTACGGCTTGATCTGAAATGTAACTCACATTGAATCGACTCCAGAGTCTGATGCAAATTAGTTGGTGACACGCTAAACCATTTTTAGCTCATGTTATTCGGCAGGCAGCGTACATTCCTGAATCATAATACTTCTGAGTGGATGTCATAACTTTCTTGTTGCATTTTAAGAGGGATGACATTTACGTGATAGAGAACAAAACAAAAGTGGTTTCATATTAAGATTCTGAATTTCACCTTTCAATGGCTTTGACAACGGATATAAAGTAAAGCTAACATGACAATCTTATAACGTATTAAATTATTTCTAAATATTGACTACATGCAATGTTCCCATCAATAAACACGTCGGGCTCTAGATGTGCAATGTGGCGCATGGTCACTCCGTTTCATGTCATTGCCTACTTCCGTACACCGCATAGTACACTGCTGTCCTCTACTGACCGAGTCAATCAGTCACCCACGGGGCAGACTTCCGAACACTGTATAGTACGCTGCTGTCCTCTACTCACCGAGTCAATCAGTCACCCATGGGGCAGACTTCCGAACACTGTATAGTACATTGCTGTCTTCTACTGACCAAGTCAATCAGTCACCCACGGGGCAGACTTCCGTACACCGCATAGTACACTGCTGTCCTCTACTGACCGAGTCAATCAGTCGTCCACGGGACAGACTTCCGTACACTGTATAGTACGCTGCTGTCCTCTACTGACCGGGTCAATCAGTCACCCACGGGGCAGACTTCTGAACACTGTATAGTACATTGCTGTCTTCTACTGACCGAGTCAATCAGTCGCCCTGGGGGCAGACTTTCGTACACCGCATAGTACACTGCTGTCCTCTACTGACCGGGTCAATCAGTCACCCACGGGGCAGACTTCCGAACACTGTATAGTACATTGCTGTCTTCTACTGACCGAGTCAATCAGTCACCCACGGGGCAGACTTCCGAACACTGTATAGTACATTGCTGTCTTCTACTGACCGAGTCAACCAGTCACCCACGGGGCAGACTTCCGAACACTGTACAGTACATTGCTGTCTTCTACTGATCGAGTCAATCAGTCACCCACGGGGCAGACTTCCATACACCGTATAGTAAATTGCTGTCCTCTACTGACCGAGTCAATCAGTCACCCTCGGGGCAGACTATAACCTGCAGTGGTCTGCTGACGAATGCAACACACGCATAGACTTGCGCCCCCAATATGGCTAAATCTTGGCCGATAGTCGCAGTCACACATGTTCAAGACCAATCTGATCCTGTTACAGCATATATATATATATGGATATAAAAATCGATGATTGGTTCACGATATACCACGATATATAGACGTATTCATGTGTTAGCACCAAGTTTTGTGCTAGCCCAAAACCCACTCCACAAAAGGGTAACACGTGATTGAAAAACCTGAAACACTTTGAAACGGTTTACCAGAGTCAGAAGATAAAATTACCACTCACCAGTCAGTAGTGAAGTCCTACTAAATTTCTTCTGGTTCTGAATACTGCCGCAAGGGGCGTGAGAGACTACGACCAAAGGGCGTTTTTCGTGCGTCACCGGCACCATTTTTATGCATAGAAGCCCTGTCATGTTTTTAACTTCTTTGGTAGGGTGATTTTATCCCGACATATAGGGGCCACTTGATAATTGCATCGCGTCCTGGTTGCCTCTGCATAGGTCATGGACCATGGACAATGACATTGACATATCAGCCACGGCACGGTTTTTCTCTTAAAAGTGGCCTAACCTGTTTGTGCCTGCGACAATTGTTGACTTGTTGACAAAACTCTGGTTCGGCATTTCAATGGCCCTGCCTCATACCAACTCCGCCGTGTGGCGGCGCCATTGCAACAATATAGCTAGAGGTAATTATTATGTCTAAAACATTTGCGTCGACAGATTTTTTTTCTTTACATAAGTATTGTTTATGGATCTACTTGAAAACGGAATAAAAAACATATGTTATTTTGCTGAAAAAAAGCTGGCCATTTTTATCAAATTGACTTAACATGGCGGTCAATGGAAAGAAGCTTTAAGGTAAGCTACCCATAATAAGCCTCGGCGATTTTGAGCAGACCTCGGTAAACATCGGCAAACATCGGCGGGCTGTAGCCCTGAGATTTTACGCAGTCTTAATGGATCAAAGCTCGAATAAAACACATAGTATAATAACTTCGGCGATTTAGAAAAGACCTCGGTAAACATCGACAAACATCGGCGGGTGTCAGTGAAAGGGGAATCCCCAACTCGTTACGTCATTCAAAGGGGATTCCCCAATTCGTGACGTCATTCACAGTTTTTTCCCCCGAGAATGGCTCTTCGTGATAAATTCGGAAAATCAAAGCAAAAGGCATCGAGAAAACTTGTAAATTGTTAAGAAAACATTCGTATGGATTATAATTATATCGGAGACCATTATATATAACCAGATTTATTAAAATGTGAGCACAAGGCGTAAATTACTGATAATTGATGTGACATAAGTTGCACCAACAAATATTTGTGAAATAACATTTTCAAGTTTCAGGACGTGTTTCTCGGGAAATTTGCACGGCTACCTATATTTTTCTTTATTTTTGTTACAAGAACGATGTTTTAGAAGTTTTTAAAAGTGCTTTGGTGTCCAGATTTGAATGGTTGATGAAATTATAGCCAATTTTGTGAAGGTGGGGATTTCGAATTTTGGTAAAAAGTAACTGTCCTGATTTTGCATAATTTCACTTTATTATAACCATTCTGTTATTTTTTGTGGCTACTATTTACATTTTTGAATATCATTCCTGTATTGCACTAGGTTTAAGAGCTATTACTGATAATAATGAATTAATATTGAGCTGAATTGTAGCCGAATTACATATTCGTGGTAGGTGTCAAGCTTCGGTCAGTTTGTGAAATGGGGGTATACTTGGAAAATGGAGAATATTTTTTTAACCAGAAGGTGTTTAATTTGGTATACTTTCATAAAATAATCACAAATACAGAGTTCTTTTACCTTGCTATTATGGGTAGCTTACCTTAAAAAACGCCTATTTTTCAACATTTTGAAGTCCCCTAAAAAAACTGGACGACAAACTTCCCCAAAAAACTGCATGCTGAAGCCTAGTACCATGATGAATACATAAATAGGCCAACATGATATGTTACTGAATTAACTTAGCGCCATTGTAACCAAAATAGGTTATAAAATAAAGCAAAAATGCAGATTTATCACAATTTTGCCTTTCGGCGCGTATATGCAATCACTGAATATTTTGTGTATTGGCCTGTAATACATAACATACATGCAAATTTGGTGGAGGAACTAATATGTGATATGATATGGATTGATATTGGTTGTCATTGGAACCTCAAAATGCAAAAGAAAAAAACGTTGGTTTGTTTCTGCAAAAATCCGCCAGGCGCGACCCGCTCTCGACCTTAAAGTAATACATTCTGTAATTTGTTGTATTACCAACCTTTTGCCCATATCAAATACGTATTTCCTGTCTTGAATTTGAATCATGAAAGCCTGTGAGCTATCCGGAGAGAAGTAAAGTTATTCACCGGAGCAGAAGTTGGTGGCCGGCTTTATATCCTCCCTGCGCGCCTGTTCGCTGTTCTGTATTCTGTGTGATGTCGACCGCCGCTCGCTATGACGTCAGCGCGCGATATAAATAAACCGCGCAGTTCTATGTCGAAGTTTTTAAAACGCATAAATTGAAACCTGAACACATCACCCCCCCCCCCACCCCCACCCCTGGAATCGCCAGTTTCTGTCGAGTCACGCAGTATAAAGTGATACTGTTTGTTTTCTATGCCGTTTGGTGGCGCCACGGCTGGTAAAACTTGGCCAAGAAACCGGTCGGTAGGATGAATTATGCCTGGTTGGTGAATGGATGATGAATGGATAAAGCATGCCGAACGGGTTAGGTGCCCGGGGCCGGAGATTCACACTCTAGAACTGCGGATCTCAGGTCTACCGTTGCCCTAGGTAGCCCGGTCTCGATTGGTTCCCCTCTTACAGCCACATAACTGGGGCTACCGCTACACCAAGCAGTCCCTTCCCCCCAAGAAACATCTGATGTGTCTTGTCGCGACAGTATATTCAAAACACTACCATGGCATCGTCTGTACATGAATACTCATCTCATCTCAAGTAGCGTCATGACGTCATGGCTCAGTTGGTGAACAGGCTAAGCTGCAGATCCATATGTAGCATCTGCTTCAGGGAATGTTTTATCTAACCCCATTCAGCGTCTTCCTAACCTTCATGTGCACAATCTACGCGGCCTAAGTTACGTCATTTCACATTTTATTCCCACGATGACTCGCTGCCATTGCATAACAAGTTATGGCTCGTTGCCGTTGTATCACGTTGAATTAATTAATCATCCCCAATTATAATTACAATTATAAATGTCACTTACGTGATACTGCCTTTTTTCGGTGTAACAGTCTCAGCAGCAAGTCGATCAATTCGAACAGCTTCGTACGAACTTGATGTTGTTGTGGTCTGGTGTAGCAGTGAAAACCCGGAACTAGAGGGAGCGACGAGCTGTGAGGTCATATTGTCGTTCCGATCTCCGCCGCCAGGTGTTACAGGCTACGGACCCGTGGGGTGACGTGTTTGCTCCGAACCGGATCTCGCGCGGCGCGGCACGTGTGTGGGAGTGGTGGGAGGGGAGGAGGGGGGGGGGGGTGTATAGGATATAAAAGAAAAAAAGGTTCGAAGAGTGTATACGGGTGTTGTTGTCGATTGTTTGCCAATTCAGACCCGAAGGCAGTGGACCAAGAAGTGCTGCCCTTTTTTGTCGAGACTGTTGTTGGGAGCATTGAAGTTTATAAAAGTTTCGTGGCACCGAAACGGTCAAACCAGCTCTCTCGATAGTTTCAAGGGTTTCGAGCAAACCGGTTTTGGTTTTTCTCCTGTCGTCAGTTTGTCAAACCGGTTTTGGTTTCATGTTTCATTTTTGGCTCCCTAAAAGATACTTCACGTATATAATTCATTACAAATAACCACATTTATTTTTAATCCCATTTCTGCGTTGAAACCAAATATCGTTGACTGCGAAAAGAGACAACTGGGTGGTTTCGCTTCTCTGAAACATTGATTAGATTCTCCCAAAGAACGGATTTCATGTGCCAAACAAATACATTTCCGGGTGTACAGAACATTTTATTTTACATTGTGTCCCATGTTTATACACGCGAGCCAACTTATGTTTGTTCCATTGTACTAAAAAGCTCAGGTGTTTGCTGCTGAACATCCATTTGATTTTTCCCAAATATCGCTATTTTATTATTATCAACGCCCAGGAGATCGTTCCCAGAATCCCCTGCGTGTGTGATGTCATATTTATCCCTGGAATGGGTCTTCATACTATTGCTTTTACATGCTTTATGCCCCGAGAGTTGTTTGGCCTAGTTTAACCCATTTGTGCACCAATATGGCCTGAAACATATAAAAAACATGTAAGTACATGCGTATTCGCCATAAGATGCCGTTTTCTTGCTGATGCGTTTCTTCTCATGATCCCAAACATTTGTTTTCCTAAAAGTGAGACTAAGAGACCGGTACAAGATACGGCGCCTTCCTCGATTGAGACATGTCGCAGAAAATAGACGATTTGTGCTTCCACAATATTGCACTGGTACCACGATGAGATTGCGCCGACACCGTGTCTCCAAACTCAACTCTCAAGCTCCCATTCGCTAGGTGACGCTACGCAAGCTCCGCCCTAGCGGAGTGAGTCAAAGGCAGAGAGTTGCTCAACTCGCACTCCCCGCATAAATTAATCAATCATAACGCAACCAAAGAAGCGTTTCTGTTGACACTCTACTTTATTATATAGCAGTACCTCGGGTTTACATACTATAAAAATAAAAACATGATACCTTGGTGTTCTACAGAAATTAGTCTGAAGTCAGGGAAACTTGTAAATTGTATATGGTGCCTTGTTATGTTTAGCAGAACCTCTAAATATCATCTTCGGTCAAATGTGTTCTCTTGTTTAGCATTTCTAATGATAGTATATGTAATTGCTGCAGTTCATGTTTACTGGAACATTCAAACCAAATCGAAAATTTGTGCTTCTAATACCGAGTACTAGTGCGTAAATTCGACGACATCGCTCGCACCATATGACATCATTGGGTCAAAAATGGTAGGCGATAAATAGACGCAAAAAAACAACATACATACAACATACTTAAAAAGTGTTATTACGTCTACGAAAAGTATGAACAAAATATAGTGTGGCTGCTAGATCCCCGTGGCGCATTCCGTTATTTCCCCCATCATGGGAATGTTGTTTTAAAGTATTAAGTAGGAATGGAATGGAATGTTGGTGTTTTAGGCCACTTTTGTGCACATACAGGCTAAATTGGGCCAAGGAACCTCCCGGGACGATGAAGGATGAAGGAATGAAACATGCCCCAGATTAGGTGCCCGAGCCCGGATTCGAACCCAGGACCTATTGATCTGCGGTCTAGTGCGCTAACCACTACACCAGGGAGGCCCCCTAAAGTATTAAGTAATGCATTGACCAAAGAAAACAGTAGAAAAACCAGGGGCGGATCCGGAAAGTCTGAATAGGGGAGGCCGTTTTCAGGGTCAGATCCAGATATGCTTGATAGGGGGGGGCGGTTTCGGTTTTCATATGTTGAATAGTATAAATTTCTACCCTAAAAGGGGGGGGGCCGGGTCGCTCCCCCCCCCCCGGATCCGCCCCTGAAAATTGTTTTCTTTTTGAAAACCGAGCAAGATTAACCGAGTACAGCTTGTCAGGCAGTGGCGGATCCCTTTTGTCTAAGGAGTGATTGAGAATGTTTTCTGAGGAGCTGATGCATTTTCATGTGTAGCGAACTTGAGCATTCTCCGGCAACAACCTGTCTAAAAGTGGTCCATGTTGTAGGGTACTGTATTACACAGTAACGGATCACTTTAGGCAGTAGCGGATCACGCCATCTTGCGGCCTGTTTTGACAGTAAGCAGGTATCATAATGCATTGACTGTCTCAAAAATACGAAATCAGGTTGTCGACGATTTAATATGGCACATAGTTTATAGTTTGGTAAAATAGCCTATTTTGATATTTTCGGAGCCGTACCGCTACTGATATGGGACCAATGATTCATGCCATGCCACTAGCCCAGTGAACTTGACCCTTCTGACAACAAGCTGATAGGCAGAAGGGTCAAGCAATACACATGGCCAAAAAAGTAGTAATGCATAACCAAGCTCACTTCGATGAATGATTGTCGATTATGACAACGAGCCTACCTCTCTAAATCCCCTCGAACCTCTTCTTTAGACATTACTTAGACCCTAGGGTGCATTAATTTTAAAGTTTCCTCTCTATTACTTGCACATCAATTATATTTTCATCCGTTGTTAACGGCTTTCCTCTCTGACGCTTCAAATTTGACCATGCAATAGAACAGAAATCATCCGCATGGCGGCGCCGCTACTTGCGCCAAAAACGCACGCACGACTATAGACACACAAAGAGAATTAGTGGCGCCGCCATGCGGAAGCTGTCGGGTGTATTGCCTGATGTCAACAAACGAGCCGCGGCAACTGCCTAGAAAAATTTGAAGCGGCAGAGAGGGAAACCTTTAACGACCGACGAAAATATCATTGATGTGCAAGAAATAGGGAGCAAACTTTAAAATGAATGCATCCTATGGTCCAAGTAATGTCTAAAGAATAGGATCGAGGCGATTTAGAGAGGTAGGTTCGTCGTCATAATCGACAATGATTCATCGAAGCGAGCTGGGTGATGCAATGCTACTTTTTTGACCATGTGTATGGCATGGCCCTCACAGCCCCGTTAGGGTTGAGGTCGTGAGGGTCACGCGTCAGGGCTACCATGCCACCTGGCGGTCAAGCTTGACGATAAAGCTTGGTGGCAAAGACGTGTGTCACTGATCCGCTACTGCCGAGAAAGCAGCTAACTCAATTTTGATGACAACAGCAATTCTGCTTTATGTAGGGATCTGGTTATTTTTATGAAGGTTCATGGTATATACAGCTATGAAAAAATTACCTCAGTTGTGTACAGATATGTTCACTTTGGCAAGAATGGCCTGTTGAAATGAAAGTTGCTGTCTCGCACGAGAACTCGCGGAACAAAGGGCTCGCTACCGGAAGTGTATTTGAGGTAAAACTGAAATTAATGTAAACATTGGTAGAACATCGCGTTTTTGGACTTATTTCAAGTCAGTGGGTAATTATCTTTAAAATAAGTTCTAATTTATTACATTTAGTGGCTTTAATAGAAACGATTCAACATGAACAGCGAAGTGATCCGCTACTGCCTGTGATCCGCTACTGCCCGACAAGCTGTAAGTATGTTAAATGTTGCGGTCAATGCCAAGGGTAGGAAGAGGATAGAATATGGCTTGTCGTTATCCTTATATCTGTTTGCAGTACTTTGCAATGTTGGTTGGTACGCGTCAGGGCTGTCTCATCAGTCCGTTACTATTTGTTATTTATGTTAATACAGTTCTTGAAAATTGTGCCAAATCCGGACAAAATGGTATTTTTGTGGATGAGTATTTTGATAATGTCTCTGCATTATTCTATGCTGATGATATGAACGAAATGAGCGATACCATTGGCCACCTGCAAAAGCTTATTGATTGTTTGTCAGAATTTTGTCAACTATGGGGTCTATCGGTTAACCTATCTAAAACCAAAGTAATGGTCTTTCGAAATGGGGGAGTCTTAAAATCAAATGAAAAGTGGTATTTCCATGGAAAGGAAATTGAGGTCATATCTTATTACAAATACTTGGGCATTATTTTCTCTAGTCGGCTATGTTGGACTAAAGCTCAGCAGAATATTGCTACTCAAGCAAACAAAGCAGTATCGGTTATATTACAAGTGTCAAAATGTACCAAATTTTTCGATATTGATATGCTTTGGATGTTTTTTGACAAAATGGTTGTGCCAATCCTAACTTATGGTAGCGAAGTATGGGGATACAGTACTCATTGGTGTATAGACTTATGGTAGCGAAGTATGGGGATACAGTACTCATTGGTGTATAGAAATGTTCAGAATAATTTTTGTAGGAGAGTTCTGCAGCTCCCGAGTTACACCTCTAGCGTGGCTGTAAGGGGCGAGTGTGGAAGACATCCAATTAGAGTAGTCTGTGTAGAAAGATTATTGAAATACTGGTGCAAACTTATATACATGGATGAATCTAGACTACCCAGAGCCTGTTATATCATGATTTACAACCTTGATAGAGTCGGCAGATCGACTTGGGCTACACATGTTAGAGATATATTGTTTAAGTTAGGATTTGGTATTTGTTGGATATCTCAAGATGTTGGAAATGTAAATGTCTTCATGAATGAAGTAAAACAGAGATTAAGAGACACTTCCCAACAAGAATGGCAATCTGATATGGATAGCTCCAGCAAACTTAGAACACTAGCTCAATTTAAGTCTTTACTAGAGCCAGAATTATATCTGAGGTGTGTTAACGTTATCAGTCACAGAAGGGCACTAGCCAGGTTGAGGTGCTCGGCTCATAGCTTAGAAATTGAAAGGGGTAGGCATTGTAATATAGAGCCACAAGATAGATATTGCAAATTCTGTTTTAAACATGGGAAATATCTTGTGGAAGACGAATATCATTTTACTCTGGTGTGCCCATTATATGCCTCAAGTCGGGATAATAGACTGCCAAAAGTATATACACGGTACCCCTCTTCAGAAAATTTTAACAGACTCTTTAGCAGTAAAAACGACAACGTTGTTATGACTTTAGCCAGTTTTGTTTACGAAGCATTCAACATAAGAGAGTCATTTTTATCATCGCTGTAGTTGATATAGACTTGTATATATTTGTATTTGCACGTTATCTATATGCATTTTGAACCGAAAACTGTACATATGTACCATGGGCGTTGTGCCTAAAGTACTTAATAAACATTATTATTATTATATTATTATATCTGTTTGCACATACTTCCCCTAACATGGGCGGTAGGCTGCAGATAGGTCTGTAACTAGGTAAACACCTGCCCGGGACAACGAAGTCCAAATAGTAATGTCTGTATTGGCCTGGACTGGTGCGCAACGAATCATAACTAACTTGCCGTGCCACGTGGACGATTCCCCGCGATTATACAAATGATAGCGGTAAAAATAGTCAAAATGGAATGTGCAGATATATAGCTTTTCTGCGATTATACACATTATATTAATAAACACAGTTAAGAGATGATCATTTCTTTAACCGTGCAAAAAATCCTTGGACTACATACACATAAAGATACCATCCAATGTTTCCTTCAGATGTCAGGGGAATTGGTGTTTTAATACATGCCATGACAATGGACAGATCCACAGTCCGACACTAAGCCCCGCCCACGCTTGAGTCCTTTTTCCTTAAACGAGAGTGTGAAATTGACAATTATAGCTGATGGTAGGTACAGGTGAGCAGTACGCATCTCTCAAACTGACAACAAAGTGACATGCTGCTTTGTTTGTCCAACTTGTTTGCCCGACATAACGCACGTGGAAGACCCTTTTTCACCACATGATTGGATAAAAGCAACAGTGACGTCAGCGAATGAGTGTCAGCCTGGCTCGGTCTACTGATGCAATGGTCACAGTTCTGCTTAAGCTGAATGCTAATCTTTCATTTCCAC
The DNA here is from genome assembly GCA_964019135.1 of Arenicola marina. Classification (NCBI taxonomy): domain Eukaryota; kingdom Metazoa; phylum Annelida; class Polychaeta; family Arenicolidae; genus Arenicola; species Arenicola marina. The sequence continues at coordinate 26,719,459 of OZ025254.1, read as the reverse complement.
ATGATATGTGGAACTTTGCGGGAATTTGGATCAGAGTTCTGGATCTGTCAGGGATCTGGATCCACAGTGTATTTATCGTTGATGGCTTTCGTCAGCTGGTCCCAGAAGAGCTTTTTGCCGTCCCCATCCTCCGTCCACTTTAGGTAAGTCTTCTTCTGTAATAATCGGGCCAACGTCTTGGTGACGCCCTCTGTTGGGAGATCTTCCAGAAGGACAAATAGGATGACGTCAACGCCGTCCATGATGATCCTCTGCCGCGCCATCTTGAACTCGAAGTTGCACCAATCGCTCTTGAGGAAGTTGGGGGAGAGGACGACCACGGTTTTCCTGCTCTTGTTGATGCTGTCGACGATCGTGTCCTCGATGTCGTGGCCGGGAATGAAGTCGCGGAAGTGGATACAGAGGTGCATTCCGTGCTCATTTTCTAGAGTTTTCAGGAGAGTTTCGTGAACCCAACTTCTGTCGTTAGCACTGTAGACGACGAAAGCGTCGAACTGGTATGTGTGACCTTCAGCGACGCGCTTCTTGCGGACGAAGTTCATCCAGCTTTCCCTGGCGGCGTGTAGATGGAATCGGATCGTCCACCGCTTCCTGTATCCAAGGACACCGAGACCAATGGCGCCAACAGCGGCGAGCGTGCATATCACTGAAATCGTAATCAGATTTTCGTATGAAGGGAAGCAAAACTGTTCCAGATCTGAAACGGCCAGTTTGTTGACTGATACGGAACCCAAAAGTGCGTGACTGCACAGCAAGTCGTCAAAAGAGACCAGCGTTACCTTGGTGTTCAGCAACCAGCTGAGGAAAGCGATATCTTGACAACTACACCGAAGACGATTCTGCGACAAGTCAACGAGGATCTCATGGTCGGTAGCGATGGCATCTAGCATCCTGGTAAAATTCTCAGGCAATACCTCGATCTCGTTATGACTCAGGTTCAGAAGTCGGAGTTTCTTAAGATTGCTTAGATCAACATCGACTTCCATCAACGAATTTCTACTGAGATTCAACACTTCTAGCCGGGGCAGCATATGAAATTCAAGCCTTGGAATGAAGTTTATGTTACAATCCTGGAGGTCCAAGGTTTCAAGTTTTGTGTTCGTCTGGAAAAAACGTGAGTTAACATCCAAATCCAAACGCACCGTGTTACCTCCTATCAGCAAATATTTCACATTAATGTAGTACTGGAACAGAGTGAAGATCTTAAACTCTGCTCGATTGTTCTGAACGTTAAGGACTCGCATGTGAGTGAGACCCTTAAACGTTGGTAAGCCCGGTGAAAAGGAACCTCCCAGTTTATTATTAGACAGATCCATGTACTGTAAACTATTCTTCTTGTTCATACACATCGTTTGATTGTTCTTCTGATCGAGTAGGTTGCCGTAGAGACTTAACGCGGCGTTGGCAAACCGCAGCTCTTCCAGTTGTGGAGGCAACGGGACCCACACTGACTGGTAACACTCAGGGTCCTCCAGGTCAATGATTTCGGCGATCGGAGGTACATACTCACATGGTATATCCGTATACCGCGAGCAGAGACAATGGACCCATCGACAGGCAATGTGTTCACCCTCGGATCCGCCGCCAGTTCCGTATAAAGCTTCCCGGAAGCACTTGCCGTCCTGGGAGAAAGAATCAGCAAAGGCATCGCGCCGGTAGCGGCCCGGAGTGTCGTATACATTGGCTCCGAAGCTCATGCGTTTGATGGCCGGGTGCAGCAAGAGGTCGAGGGTCGTACAGCGCCAGAACGGTCCAGTGTTGCTGCCGATATTGCCTCGAGAATCCAGGAACTGCAAGGATAGTTAAAAGTTAGAAATGAAAGAAGTGGTTTTTTGACAACGGGAAACAAAATAAGGAATACAATATTCAAGAACGCAACATGACCATTGACTGGTGCTTGTCTATCACAGTATGATCAATACATTTGTTGGAGCCGAAGGCGGAGTAACCACAAAACTGGGATCACTTCATCTGGGGAAAACTTCACAGTCCCTATTTACGTGAGAGGCTAACGAAAAATGAGATTTAAAATTAGTCGCAACAGACGACTTCGGAATTATACGCCATATTGGGAAGAGAATATCTGGCGCATAGAGTTTGGTGTTATCTTGAATTTTTCTTTGCAATAAATACCAAATCACCAATATTATTGCCAAGGCATTGATCAAATTAGTGAGACTGTCGAAGTTATAGCCAGATTACATAATTTTCCTTTATGTAGATGACAATACCGCATGTTTAATTGTCTATAGAATAAATGACGCCATCTTGCGATGACGCAATCTTGACATCTCGACCAAAGACCAAAACAATACCCAGAATGCATTGCACAGGCAGTGGCGCACAGTGGAGTAATCGGATCTATGATTCGTCTATAGGGCTATTATAGGCAGTTAGTGTGCAATTAAATAGGGCACAAACAACATTATTGCTGGGGGAAGTGTATTTCTTATTCGTGAATTATACATGTCGTGACCTCGGTTTAGAAGGATTTGTTTGCTTCGCCTGGCCATATGCTAGTGAGACGGAGGCTATTTGGACTCATCCTTGACGTTTTCACATACTTAACTAGTCTTGTTGCACGGTTAGAGGTAATTATATAATTATATATTGTATTTTATTGTAATAAAAGGCCACAGGCCCACATTACAACATAAACACATGCATACAATGGGTCATACATTTGTGTTGTAAAACTCTTAAACTTGAGCTCCAGGGTTATTGCTGTTTATTTAACTTTCGGCTCCAACGTTTTCCTCTGGTTCACCTTGTACCGGATGAAGTTGTCATGTGTTCAAACTCACCTGTAACTTTGGCAGGAACTCCGTGAAACCCGGATTGAAGACAACTAAGCCGTTGGAACCCAGGTCCAGGTCCTCGATAGGGACGCCCTCTAGGTGACGGAGAATGTCCTCTCGCGTGTCCAGGACCTGTTCCGGACGCTGGGGACTGGGGTGTTGGATGTTCCGGATCCCTAGTTTCCGTATCGGGATTCTAAAGCGGCGAATTGCCTGCAGGATTGGCACTAAACGCGGCTTCTCGAGGTAGCGGGTGTGCGAGAGATCGAGCTCCGTCAGATTGTTGACGTAGCCCAGGGCATCAGGATTCACGTAACCTAATGATACGTGGAGCTTGAGAATTCTCAGATTGTTTAATCCTTGAAATATGTCTCTTCTTGTAATCACCCCTGGCTTGTCGTACACCGTGGTGTCCACCGAAGAAAGCTCCAAGGTGTTGAGGTGCTCGAGGTGTTCGAACGTCACGTTTGCCTCGTCGAACCTATCACTCAGCAGGTACTTCAAGCTGTAGGTATCTGGGGGGACCTGTCGTATGGCGGCTGCCATGTCGCCATCTTGACACTTGACGAACAGGCCACGTGGGTCTGACTGACACGAGCATGGCGCGGGACACGGGGTGTTCTCCGTCGTTCCGCTGATATTTGGTGAACTAGTTGAGTTCTGGAAACGACTCCAAATCAAGCCACACAAGACCAAGAACACGCGCCTTAAATCAGTTGCCATGGCGACGTCATGCGATAGGAGTCAGAATATTGGAGCATCCGGCGCTACGGCTTGACCTTGACCTTGATCGCTTACGGCTTGATCTGAAATGTAACTCACATTGAATCGAGTCCAGAGTCTGATGCAAAGTAGTTGGTGACACGCTAAACATTTTTAACTCATATTATTCGCCAGGCAGCTTACATTCCTGAATCATAATACTTCTGAGTGAATGTCATAGCTTTCTTGTTGCATTTTAAGAGGGATGACATTTACGTGATAGAGAACAAAAGAAACGTGCTTTCATATTAGGATTCTGAATTTCACTTTTCAAAGTGAAATTCGACAACAGATGTACAAGAGTAAAGCTAACATTTCAATCTTGTAACGTATTAAGTAATTTCTAAATATTGACTATATGCAATGTTCACCTGAACAAAGAAGTTGGACTCTAGATGTGCAACATAGCAGATGATCACTCCATTCCATGTCATTGCCTACTTCAGTACACTGTATAGTACATTGCTGTCCTCTACTCAACGAGTCAATCAGTCACCCTCAGGGCAGACTTCCGTACACTGTATAGTACATTGCTGTCCTCTACGGACCGAGTCAATCAGTCACCCTCGGGGCAGACTTCCGTACACCGTATAGTACATTGCTGTCCTCTACTCACCGAGTCAATCAGTCACCTTCGGGACAGACTTCCGTACACCGTATAGTACACTGTCCTCTACTGACCGAGTCAATCAGTTACCCTCGGGGCAGACTTCCGTACACAGTATAGTACATTGCTGTCCGCTACTCACCGAGTCAATCAGTCACCCTCAGGGCAGACTTCCGTACACCATATAATACGTACATTGCTGTCCTCTACTGACCGAGTCAATCAGTCACCCTCGGAGCAGACTTCCGTACATCATATAGTACGTATATTGCTGTCCTCTACTGACCGAGTCAATCAGTCACCCTCGGAGCAGACTTCCGTACACCGTATAGTACATTGCTGTCCTCTACTGACCGAGTCAATCAGTCACCCTCGGGGCAGACTTCCGTACACCGTATAGTACACTGTCCTCTACTGAACGAGTCAACCAGTCACCCTCGGAACAGACTTCCGTACACAGTATAGTACATTGCTGTCCTCTACGGACCGAGTCAATCAGTTACCCTCGGGGCAGACTTCCGTACACAGTATAGTACATTGCTGTCCGCTACTCACCGAGTCAATCAGTCACCCTCAGGGCAGACTTCCGTACACCATATAATACGTACATTGCTGTCCTCTACGGACCGAGTCAATCAGTTACCCTCGGGGCAGACTTCCGTACACAGTATAGTACATTGCTGTCCGCTACTCACCGAGTCAATCAGTCACCCTCAGGGCAGACTTCCGTACACCATATAATACGTACATTGCTGTCCTCTACTGACCGAGTCAATCAGTCACCATCGGGACAGACTTCCGTACACAGTATAGTACATTGCTGTCCTCTACGGACCGAGTCAATCTGTCACCCTCGGGGCAGACTTCCGTACACAGTATAGTACATTGCTGTCTTCTACTCACCGAGTCAATCAGTCACCCTCGGGACAGACTTCCGTACACCGTATAGTACACTGTCCTCTACTGACCGAGTCAATCAGTCACCCTCGGGGCAGACTTCCGTACACAGTATAGTACACTGTCCTCTACTGACCGAGTCAATCAGTCACCCTCGGAGCAGACTTCCGTACACCGTATAGTACATTGCTGTCCTCTACTGACCGAGTCAATCAGTCACCGTTGCGGCAGACTTCCGTACACAGTATAGTACATTGCTGTCCTCCACTGACCGAGTCAATCAGTCACCCTCATGGCAGACTTCCCTAGACCGTATAGTACACTGCTGTCCTCTACTGACCGAGTCAATCAGTCACCCTCGGAGAAGACTGTGTACTGCAGTTGTCTGCTGACGAATGACACACACGCATAGACATATGGCTAAATCTTGGCAGATAGTCGCAGCCACACATGTACAAGACCAACCTGATCCTGTTATAGCATATATATATATGGATATAAAAAGCGATGATTCTTTTACGATGTACCACGATATATAGACGTATACATGTGTTAACACCAAGTTTTGTGCTAGCGACTTGACCTTGACCTTGACCGCTTACGGCTTGATGTGAAATGTAACTCACATTGAATCGACTCCAGAGTCTGATGCAAAATAGTTGGTGACATGCTAAAAATTGTTTAGCTCTAGATGTGCAATATGGCGCATGGTCACTCCGTTTCATGTCATTGCCTACTTCCGTACACCGCATAGTACACTGCTGTCATCTACTGACCGAGTCAATCAGTCGTCCACGGGACAGACCTCCGTACACCGTATAGTACACTGCTGTCCTCTACTGACCGAGTCAATCAGTCACCCTGGGAGCAGACTTCCCTACGCCGTATAGTACATTGCTGTCCTCTATTGACCGAGTCAATCAGTCACCGTCGGGGCAGACTTCCGTACACCGTATAGCACATTGCTGTCCTTTACTGACCGAGTCAATCAGTCACCCTCGGGGCAGACTTCCGTACACCGTATAGTACATTGCTGTCCTCTACTAAACAAGTCAATCAGTCACCCTCGGGGCAGACTATGTACTGCAGTTGTGTCTGCTGACGAATGCAACACACGCATAGACTTGCGCCCCTCATATGGCTAAATCTTGGCAGATAGTCGCAGTCACACATGTACAAGACCAACCTGATCCTGTTACAGCATATATATATATGGATATAAAAATCGATGATTCTTTTACGATATACCACGATGTATAGACGTATACATGTGTTAGCACCAAGCTTTGTGCTAGCACAAAACCCGCTCCACAAATAGATAACGCGTGATTTAAACACCCGGAGCAGTTTGAAACGGTTTGCCACAGTCAGAAGAGAAAAATTACCACTCCTCAGTCAGTAGTGAAGTCCCACTTAATTTGTTCTGGTTCTGAATACTGTCGCAAGGGGCTTGCGAGGCTATGACCAAAGGTCTTTGGTAGAGTGATTTCACCCAGTCATATAGGGGCCACATTGACATCTCAGCCACGGCACGTCCTAAAGGTGGCCTAACCTATTTGTGCCAGCGACAATTATTGACTTGTTGACAAATCGCTGGTTCGTCATTACAGTGGCCCTGCCTCATAGCAATCTTCGCCGTGTGGCGGCGCCACTGCAGCCATATAGGTAGAGGTAATTATTAACACCTACCGGTGCTTAAGGTCAAAACATTTTCCTCGACAGAATTGTTTTTTCTCTAAAGAAGTATTGTTTATAGATCTAATTGAAAACGTAATAAAAAAACATGTTACTTTGCTGAAAAAAAGCTGGCCATTTTTGTCAAGATTTTGAAGCCCCATAAAATTAATAGTTGTAATTAAAATTACAACTATAAATGTCACTTACCTGCTATACTGCCTATATACTGTGGTGTGAGTCGATCCGAACAGCTTCGTACAAACTTGACGTTGTTGTGGTTTGGTGTAGAAGTGAAAACCCGGAACTGGAGCGAGCGACGGGCTGTGAGGTCGTGGTGTCGTTCCGAGCTTCACGCCAGGTGGTACCGGTTACGGACTCGTGGGGGTGACGTGCTTGCTCCGAACCGGATCTCGCACGATACGCGCACTTGTGTGCGAGTGGGTGGGAGGGGCGGAGGGGGGTGGGGGAGGGGGGGGGGGGCAACGGTATAGGATATAGCACAAAAAAAACGGTTGAATGAGTGGATACGGCAGTGGAAAAATAAGTGCTCCCCATTTTTTTGTCGAGACTGCTGCTGGGAGATTAGATTATACGGGGGTCGAGTCAGAACTGACAATCACATACGTGTGTGGGCTTTGGTAGGGCGGGATACACAGCGGAGCTGTGGGAGATGAGTGGTGTCACCCGGCTGCATATATATATATATATATATATATCCATGTGTGTGTGTGTATGGAAGGGGGAGGGGGGGGGAGGGGTGGGGGCTGTCCAGGCTTCTATTCGCCAGGCAACGCTGCGCTTCTGTCTGCTCAGGTCGCCTCTGGCGTCGGAAGCCCGGAGTTATGACTATGACGATTGCATAACTAACCAGAGAGGGGTGATGGGGGGGGGGAGGGGGGTGAAGCTCGGTTTTGACTCCGGGTCCGGCCGACTAGTGCATGGCTAGCGAGAGAGGGGTGATGGGAGGTCTGCGGTCGGGGGGGGGGCGGGGTTGGAGCTCGGTTATGACTCCCGGGTCCGGTCGACGAGTGCATGGCTAGCGATAGAGGACATGGTATTGTAGAATGTCTAGTAAGAAGTAGTTTTTATATGTCCTGTGGCAATCATTATTCGATGAGCCAAGGGCGGAAATTTTATCAATCCGCCCCATCTCTGGGGGGAAATTTTTGTGATGATTTTTTGTTAGGTATATGTTTGACGTCGTTTTCGGAACGCAACAAGTGGCGAGATCCTGTGTCCTGTAACAACAAGTACAGGATGCGGACGCCATCTTTTTTGTATTTGTCATAGTGCGATCACTGATTAGCATCGCAGCGTATGTCAATAACTACCAAAAAAATGTGGCCAACAGCCAAAACTAAGTTACTCAAAACATTTTGTAAAGAAAAATTAAATTAAACAAAAAAATTACACGAAAGCAAGGATCAATGACAGTTAAAACGGAAAACGGAAATTATGTCCCATAAATAACCATAGATTGAGGTTACGACGTCAGAAAAGTTACACAAAAATCCAATTTTCCAACAGGCGCGGATCCATGATTTTGGGTCAGAGGGGAGGTGGGGTAGGGGGGAGGGGGTAGAGAGGTACTTTGGGTAGAAGTTTGCCCTACATAGCGCCTACAGCGAATACATGGCCCGTCAGAGCGCCTACAGCGAGCACACTGTCCTACCTAGGGCCTACAGCGAGCCCACTGTCCTAGCTAGGGCCTACAGCGAGCACATTGCCCTACATAGCGTCTACAACGAGCACATTGCCCTACATAGCGCCTACCGCCAGCACATTATCCTACATAGCACCTACAGCGATCGCATTGCCCTACATAGCGCCTACAGCGCTCACACTGCCCTACAGAGCGCCTACAGATCGCATATTACCACACAGAGCGCCTACAGATCGCACATTACCACACAGAGCGCCTACAGATCGCGCATTACCATACAGAGCGCCTACAGATCGCGCATTACCATACAGAGCGCCTACAGATCGCGCATTACCATACAGAGCGCCTACAGATCGTACATTGTCAAGCCGATGACGTTCTGCCAATCGGTGCGTCCGCTCGGGCGTGGTCCACAGGGATTGGCTCTTGCACCTCAAAGAGCACACGATGTGCACGCCGTGACCAGGGAGCCAGGTTGTGATCGGAGGGGAAGGTGGGTTGTGGCTGAAGAGGGATCATAAGCACCGCTTGCCTTCATAATGTCCTCTAATTACTTCCGGAATAAGCAATTAGTACATGTTTAGACACATATCATTGCAGCTGTAGGCGACCGTCAGCATGCTGCCATGCCTTTCGCATTAGCAGCGGTAACAGTAAATCCGTTAGAAAAGCAATGTGATTAACCGTCTTCGGTAATACACCTAATTGCACTCATCATTATTCCTGTTACTCCAATTCATTTCTGCTAACAACAATGCTCAATTCCAATCAAGTCGAACACAAAGAGAACAATAATAATAATAATAAAGTTTATTAGACTAAAAGATCTCAGGCCCATGGTACAAAACATATATACCCACGCAATTGTCCATCCTTGTCGCTGTATACACCAATTTAGATTTAAATAGTTTTCCTTGATCTCCCTACATAATATATAAACTGACACCGTTATAAATGGATTTGGCATTTCTCTATATAAAGATCACATACGCACACAGAGTGAAGTTTGTCTTTTACGGCTACAATAGGGCTGTACAGTTCTCGCGGGATCTATTTCCGGTTAAGGTCTTTTGGGGACCAACAAAAAAACACATGCTGTTAGAACGAGTGCGCATCACGCTGGTGCCTTGCTCCAGCTGCGTGACGCGCACTCATTGTAGTCAACGTTTCAGTGTTGGAAACCGGCCGGCTGCGCGGTTTGTGCGTGAAGAATCGAGAGGGCGTGAAACTATTTTTTTTTTGCTTTGGTCCAGGCATTGAGATAAGACATGTATCTCTCCGTAATGCATGTGGTCCTTTCGATGAGACGGTTGGATGCGTTGTATGTTGAGACATGTCATCGATGTTTACATTTCTGCGACAAACGGAACACCATTGTCCCTGCCTGGTCAGTCCATATACGGAGCGTTGTCACGCAACCATAGACACCGCGCGCAGATATGAGAGTCATGGTGATTATTATGTCATACGACATGGAAAACCCCGTGCAGCACCTTAGATCGCCTGACACTGACAGTCACTCATGAGACATCCGCGTCCTGGTTTGTCAACTGTCTAACCGCCCATATATCAATTAATCTACTCGGATGGTTACAATTCTGATATGCACAGCACGTCAGTCCTTAGTTGTGCATCCAAAGACAGCTTTAGCCGATCTTGTGTGTGAAGCGAGTAAAGGCAAACTGCCGGAAGGTAGGCGGCACGTACAGGCCGTTGATGCTAGGCATTGATGTAGAGCATACATGTTCCCCGTGGGGTCCCGTAGTGATCGCACAGCCCTATATCGGCAGTATCTTCCGTCGCTGGATAGATTTAGTTTCCCACCGGTTTCAATGGCTAGACGATGATCCGAACATCTAAATTTTGAAAGTGCTCTTCGAAATATTTTCTAAGGTTTATACAAAATGCATATTTCTCTGGTTCCAGAAGAGTCTTAAGCATGGCATAAGTCCGAAGTTTAAATGCTGTCCTCCAACACGGTTCATTGTTTTTTTGGTTACTGCTGTCGGTCCTGCCTCCAACACGGGTCATTGGTTTTTTGGTTATTGCTCTCGGTCCTGCGTCCAACACGTTTCATTCTTTTTTTGGTTACTGCTGTCGGTCCTGCCTCCAACACGATTCATTGGTTTTTTGGTTACTGCTGTCGGTCCTGCCTCCAACACGGTTCATTGGTTTTTTGGTTTCTGCTGTCGGTCCTGCCTCCAACACGGTTCATTCGTTTTTTGGTTACTTCTGTCGGTCCTGCCTCCAACACGGTTACTGCTGTCGGTCCTGCCTCCAACACGGTTCATTGATTTTTTGGTTACTGCTGTCGGTCCTGCTGTTGGTCCTGCCAACAGCTGATCGCGAATCTCCAAGAATTCCTGAATGCCAATCGCGCAGCTCGAAAAGGTACCCTCCTCCCCCCTCTCTTTTAATCTTCCGATTATCCAGAATTACCACCCAATTTAGACAACATATTCCTTCCGATTAACGAAATCTTTCGATTATGCATGAATATTTTAAAAGCTAATGCACTGAGTGTCTTAACGAATCACTTACCAATGAATGACAGTTTAAGGCCAGGGCCGCAAACCTGTTTATGACGCCGACTGGGGGAGCGTGTCATAACGGTGCCGTGTATGCATAGGATCATAAGGCAACCGTGTATGCTATGATAATTGTCGGGAGACTGAGCTTATTTGTGTTATCGGCATTTAGGTGCGTAACTTCGCATCCAGTTTCCTTATTTGGCTAATCCAATCAGGAGCGAGAAAAAGGACGCGGAGTGGGCCAGATCCAGATGCTCCGGCAGCCATTTTATGAGGCAGATCGAAAGAAAAAAGTTTGACGAATTTCAGTCTTAACTGTGAGGTTCAGTCCGAGAAAACGGTGTACAGTCGCTCTAAAGTGTTTCATGTCGTGTTGTGCGTTGTTGGTCACTCTTTTGTCCGGCGTGCGAGCGACTACGCACGTCTAAGAGCTCGTCAGTCGGACTCTTGCCAGACAAAGGACTACGGGAATCTGAATCTCAGCCCGGAGGACTTTAGGATTAAGTCTCACGGCGTTGGGGGCCTAATATTTGCAAAGGCCTATGCTGAAATAAATTTTCTTCGTGAGCTGGTTCCAGACGTGGTTATTCTCCACATCGGGGAAAACGACTGCGACGGCAGAGACGAAGCCTGCCCGCTGGAACTGGCTGCCAGGATTTTTATCCTGGCCAGGAAAATCGTGCAGCGGACCACGGCTTCTGACGTCATCGTTGTGCAGGTGTTGTGCAGCTACTTGGACGGTCTAGGCCCAGAGTATCGGACTACTGGACCTGTATGGTAGAGGTAAACCAACAGTTAAAGGTGCTCTGCCAAGGCGCAAAGACCATCCACTTTTGGCCGCATAAGCAAGGGTTGTGGTCCAACTGGCGGGATTTTCCTCATGCAGATGGGGTGTATGTGAACAGTACAGGTCAGGGAAAGTAATTGCGAAGCATAAGAGGAGCAGCGATCCTGGGCAGGAGATTGCTTCCTGTGCAGCGAGAGTAAACGCAGATCATCCAGGCACTACATGAATAGCAATTAAAGTAAACTCATTCCAATGGCATGGAGGGTTACAGCCCCTTTTACTGCTAGGTTATATGTGATGTTTGCCACATACAATAGTGGTAGAAGGGTCACATTACAGTTCAGTAATGTAGGTTATGGCTGGTCAAAGCCACTTTATAACCATTCTGCTTCAGTCGTGCTTAGGTTGATACATGGTTAACATGCCTGGTGGTGACGTTTAACGTCAAGGCATAGGTTAAGCACTGCCCGGGTCTTTGGGCTATGATAAAATTCATAGGCTATTGGCTGACGGTCGGGTCAGTTGCTTTGGTGCCCCCTCTAATCCTCGTCAGTTGGTACTTGAGCAGGTGCTGTGGCAAGGGGCTGAGTACCATCTTACCCTAGCTATAGAAAACCTGGCTCGGGTCTTAGTTACGCTTCATATTCAATCTTGGGCCGAGGAGCGAGGGGTAGTGGTGGTCCAACTCTTGGGCCGCTACATAACCTGGCAGTCTCAGCTAATGGACTAATATGTCGGAGGTGGGATGGTTTATGTGCGGGTCACGGTTAATGAAGGATGTCGGCCAGGTCTGTAATCAGACTGGGCCAGGCCCCTGTTTAATTGTGTTGCATGGTCAGTTTGCTGGTTCAGTACAAGTTACTGTGGGTATTTGCACTCGGGTCATACCTGTATGACGGAAACAATTGACTTCCCCGTTAGGAGAAAGGATCATGCTTGTGTTATACAGCTTTGGCTTTTGGTAGAGGCAAATTTGAACTATCCCGGGTCACAGTGATGCATTGCTGCGACTATCGGTCGGGGGTTCGCTTGGTATACTTTAGGCCCTGAAGCAGACGGTTATATCGGTATGATACAATTACTAGACTAGCGCTGGTGTTTGGAAAACTGGTGGACCAAGGGTCCGGATCCAAGCGCGATAGTGAGTAATTTGTTTGTAACTACTCTCAATGACGCGGAGTTATGGTTATGTTTGACCTATGGTCCATACTGGCCTCATGCTTCCTTCCAGCATGCCTCCGGCCAAGAACAGCCTTGCCGCCCGGCCAAAGAGAGCCAGAAAAACGCAGGCACGACTCAGCGAGAAGTCAGCCGATCCCACGCCGGATGCCCCAGCACTGCAACCAAACCTCATCCCGGACCTGGTGGCCCAGGTTACTGCCGAGGTCATGAAATCCCTCCAAAGTCAGGGCGCTGACAAGTCTGCTGAGCCCACCCAGCACTCAGGAAGGAAACGCAAGGCACCCACTCCCATGCCACTACCACCAGCTAGAGCTTTCCCCGACTCAAGCGACGAAGATGAGGGGGAGGACATGAGCAGCCTAGCCACTGGAGCAGTAAATGGGCCCTTGAGTGATGAGTCTGTTCAGCGGGGACAACCGGACACTTCATTCCACTCAATAGGGACTCCACTTGGCCTCACAGTCCCGGATAAGGTCAAGTCGAAGATTTGGGCTGGTCAATATGTTGATTTGTCAACATTACTGGGGGACGGGCAGGAGGACGACATCTTCGTTGTGGTGTCAAAGAAATCAGGGGCACATAACGTCACCTATTCCCAAAATAACAAGCGGAGACAGATTTTCACCCTAGATCAGTGGATGGAAGCCTTCATCTCATTTTCAGCCATCTACACCCAGCGCCATCCCCAGGAGGCACCGGCCCCTTTAAGTACATGGCTACGGTGAGGGCCTTAGCTGAAAATGTGACTTGAGATGGTGGAAAATGTACGACGAGCAATTTCGCAGAGAAAAAGAAGTGAAGGCATCGGTTACGTCGGACACCACGCCCTGGGAATTGTACTTCCACTGCACCACACAGCCTAGGACCAACACACATAAAGGGCATCCCTTTCTTGCAAAGCAGCCGGTTGGCAGACATGGAGCAACCGGCTCTGGCTTAACAGGCAGGAAGGGCGAGTGCTGGGCATTTCATCGAAAATGCCAGTGCGCCAACGCCACATGTCCATTCAGCCATCAGTGTGCTGAGTGCGGAGGCAAGCACCCCTCAGGCACATGTCGCACCCCGCAAAGGGTGCAGAGTCCCAAACCAGGTGCCCCAGGTCCTTTGCCTTAACAAGGCTCCGGGGACCATCGCATCGCACGTCACGGCCATCGCCTATGTACAAAAACTCTGCGGTTTGACAGATCCAACCGCTTCATTCAGCGTCAGGAAAATCGTGGCAGGAACATACAGGCTAGGTCACGCACCGGATGACAGGCTGCCAACCCTACCGGGCACCTTGCGGGCGCTCACCCGGTCCCTCTACAGCAACTGGGACCATATCTCCGTGCTATGATCAAAGCCATGTATCTACTCGCCTTCAGCGCTTTTTCCTGCGAGTTGGGAGAGTTCACCGCGCGTTCTCGGAGAGTGGGCGGTGCCCTGCAACGTCAGGACGTCTGATTTTACCAAACAAAACCGGGTACAACCTGCGCCTTTCCATAAAGGTCTACAAGCATAACGCGAAGAGGTTGCCCGCGGTCATAAACATCCCCGCACGCAAGGGGGCCCTGTGCGCGGTGAGAGCGCTCCAGAGGTACTTACACATGCGAGGCGACAAGCCTGGCGCCTTCTTCGTCTTCCCTGACATGCGCCCGGTGTCCCGCCGATACTTCACAGAGACTCTCACACATCCGCTGCAGTGCGCGGGTCTACAAAGCGCACAGCTTCAGGATCGGCGCGGCCACGACGGCGGCGGGGTACCCGAAGCACAGATCAAGGCGCTCGGCAGGTGGAGATCTGACGCCCACAGTAAAAAATACATCCGCATGCCTTCTCTCTTAAACCAGCCAAACGGCGAGTAGAGAACGCGGGCTAACCGGGAAGTACCAGTTCCGTCAGAGACAAATGCAACTGACAAATACCCGCGCAATCCCACGTTGGTTGTCAGTTGGTCTGGACCAGCCGGGACGCACGGCAGGATCCCAGGCTGGTTGTCAGTTGGTCTGGACCAGCCTGGACGCACGACAGGATCCCAGGCTGGTTGTCAGTTGGTCTGGACCAGCCGGGACGCACGGCAGGATCCCAGGCTGGTTGTCAGTTGGTCTGAGCCAGCCGGGACGCACGACAGGATCCCAGGCTGGTTGTCAGTTGGTCTGGACCAGCCTGGACGTACGCTATGATTGCAGGCTGGTTGTCAGTTGTTCTGAACCAGCCTGCATCATTGGACTCGCCCCAGCTACGGGGCATAAACACTGTTCTACGTGGGGGGCACGATTGCCAGCCTTGCCCAAAAATATTTCGTTTCGGATTGCTTTACTTAAAGGGCTCAAGTGTGACTCGTGTCGGGTGGGGGGGGGGCCCTTCTTTCGAGGGCTGTGGCCTCATTGTGGTCCCCACCTTCGCTCGGGTTCGGGCGCACTCGGATATGCCGCGTGTCGCCATTATGTAAATTTGTATATATGTTAATTTGATTTGTTCGTCATTTAGTAAATGACCTTTTCAACAAACTTGGTGTTACTCTCCTGAGCGAGCGAGCTTCCACGAGTCACACCTCGCCACGCATCGACCGGCATAAAGATACATTTTTAGGTGCTTTTGCACGATCTAGTCTTAATGAGAGAGACACCACGTTTTATTTGTACCTCCTAAATGATTTTTATGTCAACTGCTTTTACTGTGTTTCGTATAAATAACGATAATAATAATAAGCGGATTTCGATTAACCGAAGGCCAAGCCGTAGCCCGGTCGCGTAATGTAGCCATGGAAACCGACCTAAAGCACGTGCTCCTGGTCTTGTGTGACTTGATTTGGAGTATTTCCCAGAATGCAAATGGTTCGCCAAATGTCAACCGAGCATCTAAGAACATCCGGTGTCCCGGGCCATGCACGTGTTAGTCATCCCCATATGGCCTGTTTGTCACGTGTCAAGATGGCGACATGGTAGCCGTCATGCGACAGCTCCCCCCAGAAATCTACAGCTTGCAGTACTTGCTGAGCGATAGATTTGACGAGGCAAACGTGACTTTCGAACACCTCGAGCGCCTCAACACCTTGGAACTCTCTTCGGTGGATACCAATATGTACGACTACCATCCCGCGGCGATTGGAAGAAGTGACATATTTCAAGGATTACACAACCTGACGAATGTTCATAAGATCACCAAAATCATGGACAAGAAGGACCCCGAGTGTGAACAGTCAGTGTGGCTGCCGATGCCTCCGCGACTGGAAGTGCTGCAGTATACAAATGCCGCGTTAGGCCTCTACGGCAACCTACTCGACCGAAGGAACAGTCAAACATCTGTATGAGCAGAAAGAATAATTTGCAGTACAACTGTATAGTTCCTTCACCTGTCTATATTTAGCGTGATCAACAATTAAACCGGAACATGCATCTACGTCACTTGACGCGAAAAATACGGCTTCGATCACTCAGAGTTGATGTTCGCTCTTCCCCTCCTCCTTTGGCATTAGCAGCCGCTCAGCCACCTCAAAAATCCTCATCCTTACCTTCTCCTGGGACTCTCATTCCTTCTTGATAATATACTGCCACTCCCTCCTTAGCATCTTTTGGCGCTCTCATTTCCTCATATCCACTCCTGACACTCAAATTTCATGCTTGTCGTTTCCTAGCACTGCCACTTCTCCCATATTTTCTCCGGGCACTCTGATTCTCTCTATGTCCGGATACGGCCCTCTGACTTCCCCCTTCTCAGGAAAGTACTCGATGCCGTTGTTGTTGTTTTTGCCATTTACGCAATATGGACCTCGTTGATATTGTACTTGCCTCGATGGTTCCATTAATATGCACCAGGGCGGGGAGGTGTGATACAAATCTGGTAGGGGGGGGGGGTCCCTCGGGTGCCCCTTGATGCATGAGAGAGCGGACATTTGGGATGAAAAAATACCCCTATAGAGCGGATATGCTAAAACTTGCGACCGGGGAGGAGGGGGGGGGGGGGGGCTCTGAAAATGTGCGTTTCTAAAGCAATTCCCCAATTCGGCACAATTCCCCTTCCCCGAGCGGATTTTGGTTGTCAAACGCCTCGACCGAACGCTTTTGGCCGTGAAGGGGGGGGGGGGGGGTGGCTTGCTCATCCCCAAACTGATCAAACGCATTCGAACTCGTACGTCACTCACGCGGTGGAGCCACCGCAGAGCCAGAGGGTCTGAGATTGGCGCTTGTAGCATTGGAGATGAGCAAGAGACCGACGGATGAGCAAGCGACCGGCTATATTAGAAAGCGACCGGCTATGTTAGAAAGTGACCGGCTATATAAGCAAGCGACCCATCTTAACCAGAAATATACACGTTTGATTAATCAAATCTGACCTTTTATCGAATGTGTTCTTAAACAGAATAATTTAGTGCCGCCATTGAGAACTATTTCTCTCAGCGGATATGTCTTCCCCGGTGATTATGACGTCGTTTAACAACAGGTAAGTGGTTGGGAAGTGCGCGGAGGAAGCGGCGGCAGTTTGATTTGAATTTTATGTTTAACTGCACCGTAACGGGCGATCCCATTATCTGGCAATGCCTATATTTTGCTTGCTTGTAGAAAAAAACATAATTATATATTCCCGTATAGACACTTGCAACATTTAAGTGTGGTACCATCCAGCCGAATTCTTGGAGACCTCATCTGGGGTTCTCGATGAGTGAAGTGCTGCCACCCAGTGGGGTCTCCTGGAGACAGGGGGGGGGGGCGGCTTTACCGCGGAACCCATCCAACACAGGAATTTATTTTATACACCCTACCACTAGCATAGTCAACTGAAATATCGCCTCCCTCCCCCCCCCCCCCACGCTTGATCATCAAAAAGTCACTGACCGCCATGCGGATGAATTGTGCTTCCACGAGATTGCACCGGTACAACGATGAGATTGGGTCTGGTGCCGACAGTATGGGCGTATTTGATTGGGAGTGTCGGTCAATCGAATGCGCTGTGTTCTGTTTTCGGAATATCAATGGCGGACGCTGATTCACCGGAAACCAGCCTGCCTGTGGTTACACCCATACCAGCCAAGGATTGCGGAGGAAAAACTAGCTCTCTAGTTGCGTTCCTCGGGAATGGCTTTTCCTTTCTACGTAAATTGGAAATGAGGAAAATAATTCTCCGTAAGCCGGGAATGAAATATTAGCCGACCGGCGTGATCAAAGATTTTCATTAATCGTGAATTTAAATACTAAATAACCGCGTGAATTGGGAAATCGAAAATTTATATCACGTAACTGCCTTTCCATTGTATGCGCGGAGTTGTCCATTTAATTCATCGTGACCTGGGAATAAAGAATCTTTTCTTCGCGATTTGGGACCACGATCACTTTGCCCCCTCCCACTTTTTTGGGCACCCAAAGCAGGTTTTTGTCACGCATATTTATGTTTTCAGACCTTATCAAACCTTAGAAACAATGTCTCGATTGTTATTGCGCACTTCAGTGCTAGTGATTGCAGAGACAGGGTAAGTTACCGTATTTGGGACTTTGAAAGACTTAACGATGATCTCTTGGTTGACGTTCTCGAGGGCAGCAGCAAATAATCTAATCAGCCATCGACTGCTGCTTTGAATGCGCTTGTAGCAGCAGCACTGTCGTTTCAAGCGAATCCCCGGCGTTGTGGTTGGCCCAAGAATTCCGTATTATATGGACACTTCAGTGCAAGATTATCCCACCCGCCGTAAAAGTGTGAAAGAGTGTTGTTAGGTGTAACACGCTCAATTAACAAGCAACATGCTGGATTTTGTTTTTTCGGACAGTAGAAGATGGCAAGTAATCTGTTTACTGTATGTTTGTGGACATCTGCAGACATAACTAATTTGTATAGTGTCTAAAATCATACGTGAAATACTGACGTGGTAACTGATAATAACGACATGTAAGCCATTATAAATAATACATTGTTTTACATGGTGATTATGCCAATTAAATATGTCTATAAAAATATGTGTATTATGTGTATGAACATAATTTATTATCATTAAGATCAGCTAAAGGTCTCATGAGATATAAATTGCTTACTAAGCTAAGTATGACTAAATTAATATATGTAATATTCCCCAAGACACCCTAGGCCCGCTTACTGCAGGTCGCAAGATAAGCGCTTGGAGTGGTGTGTTCTGATTCTAGAACAGCAGAACAGGTCCAATCGAATACGCCCATTGTCTCCCAACTCCACTCCCAAGTTCCCTTTTGCTAGGTGGAGCTACGCAAGCTCCGCGCTAGCAGAGTGGGTGAGTTCGGATATGCGATCGGAGTAATCGGCGCGGATATTTGGAGCATGCGGACTCACTTGTTCCGCTAATAGGCGGATCAATATTAACCGAACGCAAAATCCGCTGGACTGCACAAATTATGAAGATCGTTAAATAGCGCCATAAAATAAATCAACGGATACGTATTGTGTTCATTATCTTATTCTCGTTGCTATAATATTATTTACAGATTTTTTGCAGGTCGCAATACTACTATATGTATATTAAATGTATTGTGCGGCCTGGACGCCATGTTGGAAATCCTCGTGATCCTCCTCTGGGTGGGGAGTAAGGTCTGGGAGTATAATGTACCACGTGACCGCCCTATCGGACCACAATCTCTGCGTTCGGTTATGCACTCCGCAGTGTCCGACTACTCCGCTCGCATACCCGAACTCACCCAGTGAGTCAAATCGCACTCCCCGCACATGAAATTAATCAATCATAACGCAACCAAAGAAGAAGCATTTCCGTTGAGATGCCAGTTTATTATACAGCAGTGGCGCCCCACACGGTTATACATCCTATAAGAATAAAAACATGACACCTTGGTGTTCTACAGAACTTAGTCTGAAGTCAGGGAAACTTGTAATTTGTATATGGTATCTTGTTATGTTTAGCAGTGCTTCTAAATATCATCTTCGGTCAAAAATGTTCTCTTGTGTAGCATTTGTAGTGATACTATATGTAATTGTTTTTTTAAACCAGAGTAAGCTTAAAGTATGTTAAATGTTGAGGTCAATGCCAAGGTCAAACATGTGTAGAAATTGCCGTGTTAACTATTTACTTCTGTACTTTTCTTCATATTATGAGTTATTTCACGGAACAAAACTAGTTCTCCAGGATGTATATCATAGATTGGCGCTGCTATAGTTTTTACTTTACAGGCCGGTGAAGTAGACCTTCCTTTAAAATAGTTATGTTAATTTCTGAGCAATTACTGAAATAACAATTATTACCAAAGTTGACACAGCAAACGGTCTCCTTAATACTCGAGGAATCTCACTTGTCATAGAGATTGGTTGAAGGTCAAGGTCACGACTACACATTCTTAGAACGACACTAATGCGTCTCCACTCAGAGTTCTGACAAATGCTTCCTGCGATTTGATACTCTAAGACCATTTCTTAACTTTGACGCCGTTAGGGTTCATGTGGGATAAGCCCAGGGTATGCCTGATTTATCACTTGCTTTTCATTAATAGGAAGCCTATCACTTGGTATACAGACGCTTGTCCTTCATAAACTAGAAAAAGCAATACAAGCGATAATGAAATTCTCAGAACAACTTCATGTTTAGGATATTTTTCAATAAGTTGAGTGTCAAAATAGGTTCAAGGTCAAGATACCCCTGAAGGACGAGGATAGAACATGTTCGTCATCAACCGACGCATGACGCGCGACTCGTTACCCTGATATCTGTTTTCATATATTTCCCCCTGACATCTCTTTTCCTATTTTTGCACTATGTAGTCCTATATTTTGACGGTAGACTGCCGAGAGGCCTGTACCTGGGTAAAGAAAATTCCCGGGACAAAGAAATGGTGTTGGATGAATCATAAACCAGCTGCAGGTGCCAGGGCGCCAACCCATGACCTGGTAATCTATATACAGCTCAGCGGCCAAGGGAGGTGGGGAGGCTCCCCTGTAGGGTGACCTTCAGGTACAATATTAAGACTGTAACAACGAAATCAAAATAGTAATGTCTGTGCTGACCTGGACTGGTGCGCATCGAATCATAATTAACTTGCCGTACCACGTGGACGAATTAGAATGTACAGATATACCGATTCGCCGCTATTATACTAATTATAATGGTAAACATAGTTAATATGGAATTTACAGATATATAGATTCTCCGCGATTATACAAATTCCAATGGTAAAAGTACATGTAGCTAGAATGAAATGTACATATATATAGATTCCCCGCGATTATGCACATTATATTAATAAACACAGTTAAGAGATGATCATTTCTTTAACCGTGCAAGAAATCCTCAGGACAACACATAAAGATACCATCCAATGTTTACATCAGATGTCAGGGGAATTGGTGTGTTAATACATGCCATGACAATCCAGAGACCGATCCACATTCCGACACTAAGCCCCGTCCACGCTTGAGTCCTTTTGCCTTAAGCGAGAGTGTGAAATTGACAATTATAGCTGATGGTACAAGGTACAAGGTACAAGTGAACAGTACTCATCTCTCAAACTGACAACAAAGTGAGATGCTGCTTTGTTTGTCCGACTTGTTTGCCCGACATAACGCACGTGGAAGACCTTTTTTCACCACATGATTGGATACAAGCAACAGTGATGTCAGCGAATGAGTGACAGCCTGGCTCGGTCTATTGATGCAATGGTCACAGTTCTGCTTAAGCTGAATGCTAATCTTTCATTTCCACATGATATGTGGAACTTTGCGGGAATTTGGATCAGAGTTCTGGATCTGTCAGGGATCTGGATCCACAGTGTATTTATCGTTGATGGCTTTCGTCAGCTGGTCCCAGAAGAGCTTTTTGCCGTCCACATCCTCCGTCCACTTTAGGTAAGTCTTCTTCTGTAATAATCGGGCCAACGTCTTGGTGACGCCCTCTGTTGGGAGATCTTCCAGAAGGACAAATAGGATGACGTCAACACCGTCCATGATGATCCTCTGCCGCGCCATCTTGAACTCGAAGTTGCACCAATCGCTCTTGAGGAAGTTGGGGGAGAGGACGACCACGGTTTTCCTGCTCTTGTTGATGCTGTCGACGATCGTGTCCTCGATGTCGTGGCCGGGAATAAAGTCGCGGAAGTGGATACAGAGGTGCATTCCGTGCTCATTTTCTAGAGTTTTCAGGAGAGTTTCGTGAACTCAACTTCTGTCGTCAGCACTGTAGACGACGAAGGCGTCGAACTGGTATGTGTGACCTTTGGCGACGTGCTTCTTGCGGACGAAGTTCATCCAGCTTTCCCTGGCGGCGTGTAGATGGAATCGGATCGTCCACCGCTTCCTGTATCCAAGGACACCGAGACCAATGGCCCCAACAGCGGCAAGCGTGCATATCACAGAAATCGTAATCAGATTTTCGTATGAAGGGAAGCAAAACTGTTCCAGATCTGAAACGGCCAGTTTGTTGACTGATACGGAACCCAAAAGTGCGTGACTGCACAGCAAGTCGTCAAAAGAGACCAGCGTTACCTTGGTGTTCAGCAACCAGCTGAGGAAAGCGATATCTTGACAACTACACCGAAGACGATTCTGCGACAAGTCAACGAGGATCTCATGGTCGGTAGCGATGGCATCTAGCATCCTGGTAAAATTCCCAGGCAATGCCTCAATCTCGTTATGACTCAGGTTCAGAAGTCGGAGTTTCTTAAGATTGCTGATATCAACATCGACTTCCATCAACGAATTTCTACTGAGATTCAACACTTCTAGCCGGGGCAGCATATGAAATTCAAGCCTTGGAATGAAGTTTATGTTACAATCCTGGAGGTCCAATGTTTCAAGTTTTGTGTTCGTCTGGAAAAAACGTGAGTTAACATCCAAATCCAAACGCACCGTGTTACCTCCTATCAGCAAATATTTCAAATTAATGTAGTACTGGAACAGAGTGAAGATCTTGAACTCTGCTCGATTATTCTGAACGTTAAGGACTCGCATGTGAGTGAGACCCTTAAACGTTGGTAAGCCCGGTGAAAAGGAACCTCCCAGTTTATTATTAGACATATCCATGTACTGTAAACTATTCTTCTTGTTCATACACATCGTTTGATTGTTCTTCTGATCGAGTAGGTTGCCGTAGAGGGTCAGGGCGGCGTTGGCAAACTGCAGCTCTTCCAGTCGCGGAGGCACCGGGACCCACACTGACTGGTAACACTCAGGGTCCTCCAGGTCAATGATTTCGGCGATCGGAGGTACATACTCGCATGGTATATCCGTATGCCGCGAGCAGAGACAATGGACCCATCGACAGGCCATGTGTTCACCCTCGGATCCGCCGCCAGTTCCGTATAAAGCTTCCAGGAAGCACTTGCCGTCCTGGGAGAAAGAATCAGCAAAGGCATCGCGTCGGTATCGGCCCGGAGTGTCGTATACATTGGCTCCGAAGCTCATGCGTTTGATGGCCGGGTGCAACAGGAGGTCGAGGGTCGTACAGCGCCAGAACGGTCCAGTGTTGCTGCCGATATTGCCTCGAGAATCCAGGAACTGCAAGGATAGTTAAAAGTTAGAAATGAAAGGAGTGGTTTTTTTGACAACGAGAAACAAAATAAGGAATACAGTATTCAAGAACGCAACATGACCATTGACTGGTGCTTGTCTATCACAGTATGATCTAGACATTTGTTGGAGCCGAATGCGGGGTAACCACAAAACTGGGATCACTTCATCTGGGGAAAACTTCACAGTCCCTATTTACGTGAGAGGCTAACGAAAAATGAGATTTAAAATTAGTCGCAACAGACGACTTCGCAATTATACGCCATATTGGGAAGAGAATATCTGGCGCAAGGAGTTCTGGTAAATATTTTGGTGTTATCTTGAATTTTTCTTTGCAATAAATACCAAATCACCAATATTATTGCCAAGGCATGGATCAAGTTAGTGAGACCGTCTAAGTTATATCCAGATTACATAATTTTTCTTTACGTAGATGACATACCGCATATTTAATTGTCTATAGAATATATGACGATGACGATGACGCCATCTTGACATCTCGACCAAAGACCAAAACAATACCCAGAATGCATTGCACAGGCAGTGGCGCACAGTGGAGTGATCTGATCTATGATTCGTCTATAGGGCTATTATAGGCAGTTAGGGCACAAACAACATTATTGCTGGGGGAAGTGTATTTCTTATTCGTGAATTATACATGTCGTGACCTCGGTTTAGAAGGATTTGTTTGCTTCGCCTGGCCATCTGCTAGTGGAACGGATATTGTATATTATATATTGTATTTTATTGTAATAAAAGGGAACAGGCCGACATTACAACATGAACACATGCATACAACAGGTCATACATTTCTGTTGTAAAGCTCAGCTTCACGTTTAAAATGTAAACTTTCAAACTAGAGCTCTAGGGTTATTGCTGTTTATCTAACTTTCGGCTCCAACGTTTTCCTCTGGCTCACCTTGTACTGGGTTAAGTTGTCATGTGTTCAAACTCACCTGTAACTTTGGCAGGAACTCCGTGAAACCCGGATTGAAGACAACTAAGCCGTTGGAACCCAGGTCAAGGTCCTCGATAGGGACGCCCTCTAGGTGACGGAGAATGTCCTCTCGCGTGTCCAGGACCTGTTCCGGACGCTGGGGACTGGGGTGTTGGATGTTCCGGATCCCTAGTTTCTGGATCGGGATTCTAAAGCGGCGAATTGCCTGCAGGATTGGCACTAAACGCGGCTTCTCGAGGTAGCGGGTGTGCGAGAGATCGAGCTCCGTCAGATTGTTGACGTAGTCCAGGGCATAAGGATTCACGTAACCTAATGATACGTGGAGCTTGAGAATTGTCAGATTGTTTAATCCTTGAAATATGTCTGCTCTTGTAATCGCCCCTGGCTTGTCGTACACCGTGGTGTCCACCGAAGACAGCTCCAAGGTGTTGAGGTGCTCGAGGTGTTCGAACGTCACGTTTGCCTCGTTGAACCTATCACTCAGCAGGTACTTCAAGCTGTATGTGTCTGGGGGGACCTGTCGTATGGCGGCTGCCATGTCGCCATCTTGACACTTGACGAACAGGCCACGTGGGTCTGACTGACACGAGCATGGCGCGGGACACGGGGTTTTCTCCGTCGTTCCGCTGATATTTGGCAAACGAGTTGCGTTCTGGAAGCGACTCGAAATCAAGCCACACAAGACCAGGAACACGCGCCTTAAATCAGTTGCCATGGCGACGTCATGCGATAGGGGTCAGAATATTGGAGCATCCGGCGCTACGGCTTGACCTTGACCTTGACTGCTTACGGCTTGATCTGAAATGTAACTCACATTGAATCGACTCCAGAGTCTAATGCAAAATAGTTGACACGCTAAACATTTTTAACTCATATTTTTCGCCAGGCAGCTTACATTCCTGAATCATAATACTTCTGAGTGGATGTCATAGCTTTCTTGTTGCATTTTAAGAGATGACATTTACGTGATAGCGAACAAAGGAAACGTGCTTTCATATTTCAAAGTGAAATTCGACAAAAGATGTACAAGAGTAAAGGTAACATTTCAATCTTGTAACGTATTAAGTAATTTCTAAATATTGACAATATGCAATGTTCCCCTGAACAAAGAAGGTGGACTCTAGATGTGCAACATAGCAGATGATCACTCCGTTATATGTCATTGCCTACTTCAGTACACTGTATAGTACATTGCTGTCCTCTACTCAACGAGTCAATCAGTCACCCTCAGGGCAGACTTCCGTACACTGTATAGTACACTGCTGTCGTCTACTGACCGAGTCAATCAGTCACCCACGGGGCAGACTTCCGTACACAATATAGTACACTGCTGTCGTCTACTGACCGAGTCAATCAGTCACCCACGGGGCAGACTTCCGTACACCGTATAGTACATTGCTGTCCTCTACTGACCGGGTCAATCAGTCACCCACGGGGCAGACTTCCGTACACCGTATAGTACGTTGCTGTCCTCTACTGACCGAGTCACTCAGTCACCAACGGGGCAGACTTCCGTACACCGTATAGTACATTGCTGTCCTCTACTGACCGAGTCAATCAGTCACCCTCAGGGCAGACTTCCGTACACCATATAGTACGTACATTGCTGTCCTCTACTGACCGAGTCACTCAGTCACCAACGGGGCAGACTTCCGTACACCGTATAGTACACTGCTGTCCTCTACTGACCGAGTCAATCAGTCACCCTCGGGACAGACTTTCGTAAACTGTATAGTACACTGCTATCCTCTACTGACCGAGTCAATCAGTCACCCTCGGGATAGACTTCCGTACACTGTATGGTACATTGCTGTCCTCTCCTGACCGAGTCAATCAGTCAACTTTCGGGGCAGACTTCCGTACACAGTATAGTACACTGCTGTCCTCTACTGACCGAGTCAATCAGTCACCCACGGGGCAGACTTCCGTGCACCGTATAGTACATTGCTGTCCTCTACTGACCGAGTCAATCAGTCACCCTCGGGGCAGACTTCCCTACACCGCATAGTACATAGCTGTCCTATACTGACCCAGTCAATCAGTCACCCTCGGGACAGACTTCCGTACACAGTATAGTACATTGCTGTCCTCTACTGACGGAGTCAATCAGTCACCCTCGGGGCAGACTTCCGTACACCGTATAGTACGTTGCTGTCCTCTACTGACCGAGTCAATCAGTCACCCACGGGGCAGACTTCCGTACACCGTATAGTACATTGCTGTCCTCTACTGACCGAGTCAATCAGTCACCCTCGGGACAGACTTCCGTACACCGTATAGTACATTGCTGTCCTCTACTGACCGAGTCAATCAGTCACCCTCGGGGCAGACTTCCCTACACCGCATAGTACATAGCTGTCCTATACTGACCCAGTCAATCAGTCACCCTCGGGACAGACTTCCGTACACAGTATAGTACATTGCTGTCCTCTACTGACGGAGTCAATCAGTCACCCTCGGGGCAGACTTCCGTACACCGTATAGTACGTTGCTGTCCTCTACTGACCGAGTCAATCAGTCACCCTCGGGGCGGACTTCCGTACACCGTATGGCGTATAGTACACTGCTGTCCTCTACTGACCGAGTCAATGAGTCGCCCTCAGGGCAGACTGTGTACTGCAGTTGTGTCTGCTGACGAATGCAACACACGCATAGACTTGCGCCCCCCATATGGCTAAATCTTTACAGATAGTCGCAGTCACACATGTACAAGACCAACCTGATCCTGTTATAGCATATATATATATATGGATATAAAAATCGATGATTCTTTTACGATATACCACGATATATAGACGTATACATGTGTTAGCACCAAGTTTTGTGCTAGCACAAAACCCACTCCACAAAAGGGTAAAACGTGATTTAAACACCTGGAACAGTTTGAAACGGTGTGCCACAGTCAGGAGAGAAAAATTACCACTCACCAGTCAGTAGTGAAGTTCTACTTAATTTGTTCTGGTTCTGAACACTGTCGCAAGGGGCGTGAGAGGCTATGACCAAAGGGCGCTTTTGTCACGGTTTTAACTTCTTTGGTACAGTGATTCGATCCCTAAATATAGGGGCCACTTGATAATTTTATCGCTTCCTGGGTCCGCTTCTTGAATAGGCCATGGACCATTACATTCACATATCAGCCACGGCACGTGCTAAAGGTGGCCTAACCTGTTTGTGCCTGCAACAATTGTTGACTTGTTGACAAATGGCTGGTTCGTCATTACAGTGGCCCTGCCTCATACCAAACTCCGCCGTGTGGCGGCGCCACTGCAACCATATAGGTAGAGGTAATTATTAACACCTACCGGCGCTTAAGGTCACCCCCCCCCAAAAAAACTTCCTGCTGAAGCCTAGTGTCATGATGAATACATAAATAGCCCAACATGATATGTTACTGAATTAACTTAGCTCCATTGTAACCAAAATAGGCTATAAAATAAAGCAAAGATGCAGAATTATTACAATTTTGCCTTTCGGCGCGTATATGCAATCACTGAATATTTTGTGTATTGGCTTGTAATACATAACATACATGCAAATTTGGCGGAGGAACTAATATTTGATGTGATATGGATTGATATTGGTTGTCATTGGAACCTCAAAATGCAAAAGAAAAAATCGTTGGTTTGTTTCTGCAAAAATCCGCCAGGCGCCACCCGCTCTCGACCTTAAAGTAATATATTCTGTAATTTGTTGTATTACCAACCTCTTCCCCATGTCAAATAAGTATTTTCTGTCTTGAATTTAAATCCTAAAAGCCTGTGAGCTATCCGGAGAGAAGCAAAGTTTTTCACCGGAGCAGAAGTTGGTGGCCGGCTTTATATCCCTGGGCGCCTGCGGGCCTGTTCGGAATTCTGTGTGATGTCGACCGCCGCTCGCTATGACTTCAGCGCGCGATATAAATAAACCGCGCAGTTATATGTCGAAGTTTTTGTTTTACCGAGTCAACGAGATATAAACGAGAAGCGTAGGTTGAGAAGGGAGACGAAAATCTGGGGATAAGTGCAACTGGAATATATATATAGCGAGTGCCGACTATGTACATGCATTACTGACAGAGTATAGGCCGAAATGTCAACGCGCCGTTTTTTGTTTTTTTGCGTGCAAAGCACTGGTCTGATTTGAATGGTATTTGGCACACATGATGTCAGTAATATTGGTACCTATTCCACGACATACAGGAAGTCTATCTGCATTGATGTAGGCACAGCGATTTTTCTCCATTTTTATTCGGGTCAAATTTAACCATCCAATAGCTCAAAAGCTATAATGTGAAGTGAAATCTGAGACCACATTTCTTTTGTGTCTCTCTCAGAAGAATACTTTGAGACAAACCGCGGATCTCTAGAGCCAATATTAACGGAGCTACAAAGAAAAACATGATTCGTGACCTTGACCTTGTTGTGACCTTGACCTTGGAAGCGTGACCTTGATCAATATAGTACTTTGCGCCCAAATACTAATGTCATGTCTCGCGCAAGGTGTCGTTTGTCTGACATGTCCCCTTCATGGAGAAATTGGGGAGGCCATTTTCCCGCCAAAATGCTCCCGTAGAGTCCCATGTTAAACTTTGGGAATTTTTAGCGGGAAAACTATTTGGGGGATTTGCATAAATGAAAAACGATATAGAAGGCACGAATGGGCCCAATACGTGACATAATTTGCAGCGTGATTAAATAGAAACTGCGAACGTTATAGCGATTTTTCCGTTTTTTGGTCCTATCTTTCAATGGTTAAGCGAAGTTTGAAAAATTCCTGTGACCTTGACCTTTGACCTACATTGCCCATCTACAAACTTAGCCTGACGGTGGGCCGTGGCATTGTCTGTGCAGAGTCGATAGCTCAAACTTTATAAAAAAATAAAAGAATCCAAAACTTTCCATTTTCAAGAGGCTGTGGCGCGAAAAACTTTTCATCCTACGTCAAATCTGATGTCAGTAACGCGAAAGACTTTGAGCTGAGTATTTTGACACTAATTGCGGCTCTCTAGCTGCAATATTAAGAGAGCTAGAGCGGAAAATGTGTCTTGGACGTATGACGTCATCGTGACGTTGACCTTTGGGTTATATTGCCCATCTACGAACTTGACCTGTCGATGGGCTGTCGGAATGTTTTGGTAAAAGAAGAGAACGATATCTTTAGGCACTCGACAGATAATGCTCCGATAGACAGACAGACAGACAGGCAGACAGATAAGACGAAAATTAAAAATTTTCGTCTTATCTGCAAACCGAACACACCGACATAAGACGAAAATCGTAGAATCATAAGTTTGACAGATACTATATTGTAGGGGAACCGTAGTGGGGAGGGCGTAGGGGAGACAGTGCGTGTCTGGTAGGCACCCGCGGGGAGAGGGGGTCCAGCGGGAGAGGTCGCCCAGTGCGTGGATCGGGGTGGGGTTGAGTGACCGCTGGATGTGGCCAGGGTGGTCGCCGAGCGTGGGATAGGGTAGCGCGGGCCCCAACCACTTGAGAAGGAGACCCCCACAACATCCGCGGGGTGGGGTGGCACACTAACCGGATATGACACTAGGCCAGGGGAGGGGCGGTGCGGACCGGGATGTGGCCAGGGTACTCCCGAGGGGTGGGGGGCAGAAGCTCTGATGGTGCCAGGGTGTCCCAGGGGGGTGGGGCGGGCCCTATGAAGGTTAGATGACACCAGGCCAGGGGAGGGGCGGTGCGGACCGGGATGTGGCCAGGGTACTCCCGAGGGGTGGGGGGCAGAAGTTCTGATGTTGCCAGGGTGTCCCAGGGGGGTGGGGCGGGCCCTATGAAGGTTAGATATAGAGCGGGATGTGGCCAGGGTACTCCCGAGGGAGGGAGGGGGGGGACCCAGGGCTTTACTTATATAAAGAGGGGAAGACCGATGGGAGAGGAGATGAGATGATCAGAGACCGACTGTATGCACGGATTTATAGAAAGAAATAAACTCAAGAAATGGAATACAGTGTTGAATCTCTATGTTAAAGTGGTGTCGCGAACGAAAGTGTCCGGAGTCAGGAACCTCACAATATCAAAAATCTAAGATGGCGCATGTAAGTAGGTTGCTTTAAGGACCAAAAGCGTCGACCCAACGCGCAGCGGGGGTGTCATCGCTCGCATAAATTGAAACCTGAACACATCCCCCCCTCCACCCCTGGAATCGCCAGTTTCTGTCGAGTCACGCAGTATAAAGTGACACTGTTTGTTTTCTATGCCGTTTGGTGGCGCCACGGCTGGTAAAACTGGGCCAGGAAACCTGCCGGTACTATGAATTATGGTTGGTTGATGAATGGATGATGAATGGATGAAGCACGCCGAACGGGTTAGGTGCACGGGCCGGAGATTCACACTCTAGAACTGTGGATCTGAGGTCTACCGTTGCCCCAGGTAGCCCGGTCCCGATTGATTTCCCCTCTTACAGCCACATAACCGGGGCTACCGCTACACCGTCCCTTCCCCCCAAGAAACATCTTATGTGTTTTGTCGCGACAGTATATTTAAAACACTACCATGGCATCGTCTGTACATAAATACTCATCTCATCTCAAGTAGCGTCATGACGTCATGGCTCAGTTGGTGAACAGGCTAAGCTGCAGATCCATATGTAGCATCTGTTCCAGGGAATGTTTTATCTAACCCCATTCAGCGTCTTCCTAACCTTGATGTGCACAATTTACGCGGCTTAAATTACGTCATTTCACATGTTATTTCCATGATGACTCGCTGCCATTGCATAACAAGTTATGACTCGTTGCCGTTGTATCACATGTTCTCGTTGAATTAATTTCTCAGCCCCAATTATAATTATAATTATAATGTCACTTACGTGATACTGCCTTTTTTCGGTGTAACAGTCTCAGCAGCAAGTCGATCAATCCGAACAGCTTCGTACGAACTTGACGTTGTTGTGGTCTGGTGTAGCAGTGAAAACCCGGAACTAGAGGGAGCGACGAGCTGTAAGGTCGTGTTGTCGTTCCGATCTTCGCCGCCAGGTGGTACTGGCTACAGACCCGTGGGGTGACGTGTACGGCACTTGTGTGGGAGTTGTGGGACGGGAGGAGGGGGGGGGGAGGATGTATAGGATATAAATATAAAAGAAAAAGAGGTTCGATGAGTGGATACGTGTGTTGTTGTCGATTGTTTGCCAATTCTGACCCGAGGGCAGTCGACAAATAAGTGCTCCCCATTTTTGTCAACTGTTGTTAGGAGCATTGAAGTTTAGAAGAGTCATAAGAGAGGTTTCGCTCCTTTCAAACCTTGATGAGATTCTCCTAAAGAACGGATTGCATGTGGCAAACAAGTACATTTCCAACAGTACAGAACATTTTGTGTCCCATGTTTGTACACGCGAGCCAACTTATGTTTGTTCCATTGTACTAAAACGCTCATGTGTTTGCTGCTGAACATCAATGTGATTTTTCCAAAATATCGCTATTTTATTATTATCAACGCCCAGGAGATCGTTCCCAGAACCCCCTGCAGATGTTTATCGAAGCCCGTCTCGAAGTTCATTTAACAGAAAACGAGATGTAATATTTGTCCCAGGAATGGGTATTCATACTATTAGCATGCTGTATGCCCTAAAGTGTAGGTTGGCCTAGTTCAGGCCATATAGTTGCACAAATGTGCGCACCAATATGGCCTGAAACATATAAAAAACATGTACATGCGTATTCGCCAAGGATGCCGTTTTCTTTCTGACGCGTGGCTTCTCATGACCCCGGACATTTTTGTTTCTAAAAGTGACACTAAGAGACCGGTACAAGATATGGGGCCTTCCTCGATTGGGCCATGTCGTAGAAAATAGATGAATTGTGATTCCACAATATTGCACATGCACCACGATGAGATTGCGCCGACACCGTGTCTCCAAACTCAACTCCCAAGCTTCCATTCGCTAGGTGACGCTACGCAAGCTCCGCTAAAGAATCAAAGGCAGAGAGTGCTCAACTCGCACTCCCCGCAAATGAAATTAATCAATCATAACGCAACCAAAGAAGCATTTCTGTTGACACTCTACTTTATTATACAGCAGTGGCTCGGGTTTACATGCTATAAGAATAAAAACATGATACCCTGGTGTTCTTCAGAAATTAGTCTGAAGTCAGGGAAACTTGTAAATTGTATATGGTGCCTTGTTATGTTTAGCAGAACCTCTAAATATCATCTTCGGTCAAATGTGTTCTCTTGTTTAGCATTTCTAATGATATTATATGTAATTGCTGCAGTTCACATTTACTGGAACATTCAAACTAAATCGACAATTTGGGCTTCTAATACTGAGTACTAGTGCGTAAAGTCGACGACATCGCTCACACCATATGACATCATTGGGTCAAAAATGGTAAACGATAAAGAGACGCTAAAAAGCGAACATACTTAGAAAGTGTTAATACGTCTACGAAAAGAATGAAAAAAATATAGTTTGGCTGCTAGGTTCCCGTGGCGCATTCCGTTAGTTCCCCCATCATGGGAATGTTGTTTTAAAGTATTAAGTAATGCGTTGACCGAAGAACACAGTAAAAAAAACAGGGGCGGATCCAGAAAATCTCGATGGGGGGGCCGCTTTCAAGGTCAGATCCAGATATGCTGGATAGGGCGGGGGCGGTTTCGGATCAGCCCCTGAAAATCGTTTTCCTTTTGAAAACCGAGTAAGATTAATCGAGTAAGTATGTTAAATGTTGCGGTCAATGCCAAGGGTAGGAAGAGGATAGAATATGGCCTCTCGTTTTCCTTATATCTGTTTGCACATACTTTTCATAACATTTCCTATATTTGCGATTTGTAGTCCTATATTGGCGGTAGGCTGCAGAGAGGCATGTGACTAGGTAAACACCTTCCCGGGACAACGAAGTCAAAATAGTAATGTCTGTATTGGCCTGGACTGGTGTGCAACGAATCATAACTAACTTGCCGTACCACGTGGACGAAGTAGCATGTACAGACACACCGATTCTCCGCGATTATACAAATGATAGTGGTAAAAATAGTCAAAATGGAATGTACATATATATATATTCTCTGCAATTATACACATTATATTAACAAAGACAATTGAGAGATGATCATTTCTTTAACCGTGCAAAAAATCCTTGGAATACACATAAAGATACCATCCAATGTTTCCTTCAGATATCATATCAGGGGAATTGGTGTTTTAATACATGCCATGACAATAGACAGATCCACAGTCCGACATTAAGCCCCGCCCACGCTTGAGTCCTTTTGCCTTAAGGGAGAGTGTGAAATTGACAATTGTAGCTGATGGTAGGTACAGGTGAGCAGTACTCATCTCTCAAACTGACAACAAAGTGACATACTGCTTTGTTTGTCCAACTTGTTTGCCCGACATAACGCACGTGGAAGACCTTTTTTCACCACATGATTGGATAAAAGCAACAGTGACGTCAGCGAATGAGTGACAGCCTGGCTCGGTCTATTGATGCAATGGTCACAGTTCTGCTTAAGCTGAATGCTAATCTTTCATTTCCACATGATATGTGGAACTTTGCGGGAATTTGGATCAGTGTTCTGGATCTGTCAGGGATCTGGATCCACAGTGTATTTATCGTTGATGGCTTTCGTCAGCTGGTCCCAGAAGAGCTTTTTGCCGTCCACGTCCTCCGTCCACTTTAGGTAAGTCTTCTTCTGTAATAATCGGGCCAACGTCTTGGTGACGCCCTCTGTTGGGAGATCTGCCAGCAGGACAAATAGGATGACGTCAACGCCGTCCATGATGATCCTCTGCCGCGCCATCTTGAACTCGAAGTTGCACCAATCGCTCTTGAGGAAGTTGGGGGAGAGGACGACCACGGTTTTCCTGCTCTTGTTGATGCTGTCGACGATCGTGTCCTCGATGTCGTGGCCGGGAATGAAGTCGCGGAAGTGGATACAGAGGCGCATTCCGTGCTCATTTTCCAGAGTTTGCAGGAGAGTTTCGTGAACCCAACTTCTGTCGTCAGCACTGTAGACGACGAAGGCGTCGAACTGGTATGTGTGACCTTTGGCGACGTGCTTCTTGCGGACGGAGTTCATCCAGCTTTCCCTGGCGGCGTGTAGATGGAATCGGATCGTCCACCGCTTCCTGTATCCAAGGACACCGAGACCAATGGCGCCAACAGCGGCGAGCGTGCATATCACTGAAATCGTAATCAGATTTTCGTATGAAGGGAAGCAAAACTGTTCCAGATCTGAAACGGCCAGTTTGTTGACTGATACGGAACCCAAAAGTGCGTGACTGCACAGCAAGTCGTCAAAAGAGACCAGCGTTACCTTGGTGTTCAGCAACCAGCTGAGGAAAGCGATATCTTGACAACTACACCGAAGACGATTCTGCGACAAGTCAACGAGGATCTCATGGTCGGTAGCGATGGCATCTAGCATCCTGGTAAAATTCTCAGGCAATACCTCGATCTCGTTATGACTCAGGTTCAGAAGTCGGAGTTTCTTAAGATTGCTTAGATCAACATCGACTTCCATCAACGAATTGCTACTGAGATTCAACACTTCTAGCCGGGGCAGCATATGAAATTCAAGCCTTGGAATGAAGTTTATGTTACAATCCTGGAGGTCCAATGTTTCAAGTTTTGTGTTCGTCTGGAAAAAACGTGAGTTAACATCCAAATCCAAACGCACCGTGTTACCTCCTATCAGCAAATATTTCAAATTAATGTAGTACTGGAACAGAGTGAAGATCTTAAACTCTGCTCGATTGTTCTGAACGTTAAGGACTCGCATGTGAGTGAGACCCTTAAACGTTGGTAAGCCCGGTGAAAAGGAACCTCCCAGTTTATTATTAGACAGATCCATGTACTGTAAACTATTCTTCTTGTTCATACACATCGTTTGATTGTTCTTCTGATCGAGTAGGTTGCCGTAGAGACTTAACGCGGCGTTGGCAAACCGCAGCTCTTCCAGTTGTGGAGGCAACGGGACCCACACTGACTGGTAACACTCAGGGTCCTCCAGGTCAATGATTTCGGCGATCGGAGGTACATACTCACATGGTATATCCGTATACCGCGAGCAGAGACAATGGACCCATCGACAGGCAATGTGTTCACCCTCGGATCCGCCGCCAGTTCCGTATAAAGCTTCCCGGAAGCACTTGCCGTCCTGGGAGAAAGAATCAGCAAAGGCATCGCGCCGGTAGCGGCCCGGAGTGTCGTATACATTGGCTCCGAAGCTCATGCGTTTGATGGCCGGGTGCAACAGGAGGTCGAGGGTCGTACAGCGCCAGAACGGTCCAGTGTTGCTGCCGATATTGCCTCGAGAATCCAGGAACTGCAAGGATAGTTAAAAGTTAGAAATGAAAGAAGTGGTTTTTTGACAACGGGAAACAAAATAAGGAATACAATATTCAAGAACGCAACATGACCATTGACTGGTGCTTGTCTATCACAGTATGATCAAGACATTTGTTGGAGCCGAATGCGGGGTAACCACAAAACTGGGATCACTTCATCTGGGGAAAACTTCACAGTCCCTATTTACGTGAGAGGCTAACGAAAAATGAGATTTAAAATTAGTCGCAACAGACGACTTCGCAATTATACGCCATATTGGGAAGAGAATATCTGGCGCAAGAAGTTTGGTGTTATCTTGAATTTTTCTTTGCAATAAATACCAAATCACCAATATTATTGCCAAAGCATTGATCAAATTAGTGAGACTGTCGAAGTTATAGCCAGATTACATAATTTTCCTTTACGTAGATGACAATACCGCATGTTTAATTGTCTATAGAATAAATGACGCCATCTTGCGATGACGCAATCTTGACATCTCGACCAAAGACCAAAACAATACCCAGAATGCATTGCACAGGCAGTGGCGCACAGTGGAGTAATCGGATCTATGATTCGTCTATAGGGCTATTATAGGCAGTTAGTGTGCAATTAAATAGGGCACAAGCAACATTATTGCTGGGGGAAGTGTATTTCTTATTCGTGAATTATACATGTCGTGACCTCGGTTTAGAAGGATTCGTTTGCTTCGCCTGGCCATATGCTAGTGGGACGGAGGCTATTTGGACTCATCCTTGACGTTTTCACATACTTAACTAGTCTTGTTGCACGGTTAGAGGTAATTATATAATTATATATTGTATTTTATTGTAATAAAAGGCCACAGGCCCACATTACAACATAAACACATGCATACAATGGGTCATACATTTGTGTTGTAAAACTCTCAAACTTGAGCTCCAGGGTTATTGCTGTTTATTTAACTTTCGGCTCCAACGTTTTCCTCTGGTTCACCTTGTACCGGATGAAGTTGTCATGTGTTCAAACTCACCTGTAACTTTGGCAGGAACTCCGTGAAACCCGGATTGAAGACAACTAAGCCGTTGGAACCCAGGTCCAGGTCCTCGATAGGGACGCCCTCTAGGTGACGGAGAATGTCCTCTCGCGTGTCCAGGACCTGTTCCGGACGCTGGGGACTGGGGTGTTGGATGTTCCGGATCCCTAGCTTTCGAATCGGGATTCTAAAGCGGCGAATTGCCTGCAGGATTGGCACTAAACGCGGCTTCTCGAGGTAGCGGGTGTGCGAGAGATCGAGCTCCGTCAGATTGTTGACGTAGCCCAGGGCATCAGGATTCACGTAACCTAATGATACGTGGAGCTTGAGAATTCTCAGATTGTTTAATCCTTGAAATATATCTCTTCTTTTAATCATCCCTGCCTTGTCGTACAGCGTGGTGTCCACCGAAGAAAGCTCCAAGGTGTTGAGGTGCTCGAGGTGTTCGAACGTCACGTTTGCCTCGTCGAACCTATCCCTCAGCAGGTACTTCAAGCTGTAGGTATCTGGGGGGACCTGTCGTATGGCGGCTGCCATGTCGCCATCTTGACACTTGACGAACAGGCCACGTGGGTCTGACTGACACGAGCATGGCGCGGGACACGGGGTGTTCTCCGTCGTTCCGCTGATATTTGGCGAACCAGTTGCGTTCTGGAAACGACTCGAAATCAAGCCACACAAGACCAAGAACACGCGCCTTAAATCAGTTGCCATGGCGACGTCATGCGATAGGAGTCAGAATATTGGAGCATCCGGCCCCTACGGCTTGACCTTGACCTTGACCGCTTACGGCTTGATCTGAAATGTAACTCACATTGAATCGAGTCCAGAGTCTGATGCAAAGTAGTTGGTGACACGCTAAACAGTTTTAACTCATATTATTCGCCAGGCAGCTTACATTCCTGAATCATAATACTTCTGAGTGAATGTCATAGCTTTCTTGTTGCATTTTAAGAGGGATGACATTTACGTGATAGAGAACAAAAGAAACGTGCTTTCATATTAGGATTCTGAATTTCACTTTTCAAAGTGAAATTCGACAACAGATGTACAAGAGTAAAGCTAACATTTCAATCTTGTAACGTATTAAGTAATTTCTAAACATTGACTATATGCAATGTTCCCCTGAACAAAGAAGTTGGACTCTAGATGTGCAACATAGCAGATGATCACTCCGTTCCATGTCATTGCCTACTTCAGTACACTGTATAGTACATTGCTGTCCTCTACTCAACGAGTCAATCAGTCACCCTCAGGGCAGACTTCCGTACACTGTATAGTACATTGCTGTCCTCTACGGACCGGGTCAATCAGTCACCCTCGGGGCAGACTTCCGTACACCGTATAGTACATTGCTGTCCTCTACGGACCGAGTCAATCAGTCACCCTCGGGGCAGACTCCCGTACACCGTATGGTACGTACATTGCTGTCCTCTACTGACCGAGTCAATCAGTCACACTCGGGGCAGACTCCCGTACACCGTATGGTACGTACATTGCTCTCCTCTACTGACCGAGTCAATCAGTCACCCTCGGGGCAGACTTCCGTACACAGTATAGTACACTGTCCTCTACTGACCGAGTCAATCAGTCACCCTCGGGGCAGACTTCCGTACACAGTATAGTACATTGCTGTCCTCTACTCAACGAGTCAATCAGACACCCTCGGGGCAGACTCCCGTACACCGTATGGTACGTACATTGCTGTCCTCTACTGACCGAGTCAATCAGTCACTCTCGGAGCAGACTTCCGTACACCGTATAGTACATTGCTGTCCTCTACTGACCGAGTCAATCAGTCACCGTTGCGGCAGACTTCCGTACACAGTATAGTACATTGCTGTCCTCCACTGACCGAGTCAATCAGTCACCCTCGGAACAGACTTCCGTACACAGTATAGTACATTGCTGTCCTCTACTGACCGAGTCA
Source organism: Arenicola marina (assembly GCA_964019135.1). NCBI lineage: Eukaryota > Metazoa > Annelida > Polychaeta > Arenicolidae > Arenicola > Arenicola marina. Next base: position 26,680,940 of record OZ025254.1, on the reverse strand, counting down.
ATCAGTCACCCTCATGGCAGACTTCCCTAGACCGTATAGTACACTGCTGTCCTCTACTGACCGAGTCAATCAGTCACCCTCGGAGAAGACTGTGTACTGCAGTTGTCTGCTGACGAATGACACACACGCATAGACATATGGCTAAATCTTGGCAGATAGTCGCAGCCACACATGTACAAGACCAACCTGATCCTGTTATAGCATATATATATATGGATATAAAAAGCGATGATTCTTTTACGATGTACCACGATATATAGACGTATACATGTGTTAACACCAAGTTTTGTGCTAGCGGCTTGACCTTGACCTTGACCGCTTACGGCTTGATGTGAAATGTAACTCACATTGAATCGACTCCAGAGTCTGATGCAAAATAGTTGGTGACATGCTAAAAATTGTTTAGCTCTAGATGTGCAATATGGCGCATGGTCACTCCGTTTCATGTCATTGCCTACTTCCGTACACCGCATAGTACACTGCTGTCATCTACTGACCGAGTCAATCAGTCGTCCACGGGACAGACCTCCGTACACCGTATAGCACACTGCTGTCCTCTACTGACCGAGTCAATCAGTCACCCTGGGAGCAGACTTCCCTACGCCGTATAGTACATTGCTGTCCTCTATTGACCGTGTCAATCAGTCACCGTCGGGGCGGACTTCCGTACACAGTATAGTACATTGCTGTCCTTTACTGACCGAGTCAATCAGTCACCCTCGGGGCAGACTTCCGTACACCGTATAGTACATTGCTGTCCTCTACTAAACAAGTCAATCAGTCACCCTCGGGGCAGACTATGTACTGCAGTTGTGTCTGCTGACGAATGCAACACACGCATAGACTTGCGCCCCTCATATGGCTAAATCTTGGCGGATAGTCGCAGTCACACATGTACAAGACCAACCTGATCCTGTTACAGCATATATATATATGGATATAAAAATCGATGATTCTTTTACGATATACCACGATATATAGACGTATACATGTGTTAGCACCAAGCTTTGTGCTAGCACAAAACCCGCTCCACAAAAGGATAACGCGTGATTTAAACACCCGGAGCAGTTTGAAACGGTTTGCCACAGTCAGAAGAGAAAAATTACCACTCCTCAGTCAGTAGTGAAGTCCCACTTAATTTGTTCTGGTTCTGAATACTGTCGCAAGGGGCTTGCGAGGCTATGACCAAAGGTCTTTGGTAGAGTGATTTCACCCAGTCATATAGGGGCCACATTGACATCTCAGCCACGGCACGTCCTAAAGGTGGCCTAACCTATTTGTGCCAGCGACAATTATTGACTTGTTGACAAATCGCTGGTTCGTCATTACAGTGGCTCTGCCTCATAGCAATCTTCGCCGTGTGGCGGCGCCACTGCAGCCATATAGGTAGAGGTAATTATTAACACCTACCGGTGTTTAAGGTCAAAACATTTTCCTCGACAGAATTGTTTTTTCTCTAAAGAAGTATTGTTCATAGATCTAATTGAAAACGTAATAAAAAAACATGTTACTTTGCTGAAAAAAAGCTGGCCATTTTTGTCAAGATTTTGAAGCCCCATAAAATTAATAGTTGTAATTAAAATTACAACTATAAATGTCACTTACCTGCTATACTGCCTATATACTGTGGTGTGAGTCGATCCGAACAGCTTCGTACAAACTTGACGTTGTTGTGGTTTGGTGTAGAAGTGAAAACCCGGAACTGGAGCGAGCGACGGGCTGTGAGGTCGTGGTGTCGTTCCGAGCTTCACGCCAGGTGGTACCGGTTACGGACTCGTGGGGGTGACGTGCTTGCTCCGAACCGGATCTCGCACGATACGCGCACTTGTGTGCGAGTGGGTGGGAGGGGCGGAGGGGGGTGGGGGAGGGGGGGGGGCAACGGTATAGGATATAGCACAAAAAAACGGTTGAATGAGTGGATACGGCAGTGGAAAAATAAGTGCTCCCCATTTTTTTGTCGAGACTGCTGCTGGGAGATTAGATTATACGGGGGTCGAGTCAGAACTGACAATCACATACGTGTGTGGGCTTTGGTAGGGCGGGATACACAGCGGAGCTGTGGGAGATGAGTGGTGTCCCCCGGCTGCATATATATATATATATATATATATACATGTGTGTGTGTGTATGGAAGGGGGAGGGGGGGGGAGGGGTGGGGGCTGTCCAGGTTTCTATTCGCCAGGCAACGCTGCGCTTCTGTCTGCTCAGGTCGCCTCTGGCGTCGGAAGCCCGGAGTTATGACTATGACGATTGCATAACTAACCAGAGAGGGGTGATGGGGGGGGGGGGGGGGTGAAGCTCGGTTTTGACTCCCGGGTCCGGCCGACTAGTGCATGGCTAGCGAGAGAGGGGTGATGGGAGGTCTGCGGTCGGGGGGGGGGGGGCGGGGTTGGAGCTCGGTTATGACTCCCGGGTCCGGTCGACGAGTGCATGGCTAGCGATAGAGGACATGGTATTGTAGAATGTCTAGTAAGAAGTAGTTTTTATATGTCCTGTGGCAATCATTATTCGATGAGCCAAGGGCGGAAATTTTATCAATCCGCCCCATCTCTGGGGGGAAATTTTTGTGATGATTTTTTGTTAGGTATATGTTTGACGTCGTTTTCGGAACGCAACAAGTGGCGAGATCCTGTGTCCTGTAACAACAAGTACAGGATGCGGACGCCATCTTTTTTGTATTTGTCATAGTGCGATCACTGATTAGCATCGCAGCGTATGTCAATAACTACCAAAAAAATGTGGCCAACAGCCAAAACTAAGTTACTCAAAACATTTTGTAAAGAAAAATTAAATTAAACAAAAAAATTACACGAAAGCAAGGATCAATGACAGTTAAAACGGAAAACGGAAATTATGTCCCATAAATAACCATAGATTGAGGTTACGACGTCAGAAAAGTTACACAAAAATCCAATTTTCCAACAGGCGCGGATCCATGATTTTGGGTCAGAGGGGAGGTGGGGTAGGGGGGAGGGGGTAGAGAGAGGTACTTTGGGTAGAAGTTTGCCCTACATAGCGCCTACAGCGAATACATGGCCCGTCAGAGCGCCTACAGCGAGCACACTGTCCTACCTAGGGCCTACAGCGAGCGCACTGTCCTAGCTAGGGCCTACAGCGAGCACATTGCCCTAAATAGCGTCTACAACGAGCACATTGCCCTACATAGCGCCTACCGCCAGCACATTATCCTACATAGCGCCTACAGCGATCGCATTGCCCTACATAGCGCCTACAGCGCTCACACTGCCCTACAGAGCGCCTACAGATCGCATATTACCACACAGAGCGCCTACAGATCGCACATTACCACACAGAGCGCCTACAGATCGCGCATTACCATACAGAGCGCCTACAGATCGCGCATTACCATACAGAGCGCCTACAGATCGCGCATTACCATACAGAGCGCCTACAGATCGTACATTGTCAAGCCGATGACGTTCTGCCAATCGGTGCGTCCGCTCGGACGTGGTCCAGGGATTGGCTCTTGCACCTCAAAGAGCCCACGATGTGCACGCCGTGACCAGGGAGCCAGGTTGTGATCGGAGGGGAAGGTGGGTTGTGGCTGAAGAGGGATCATAAGCACCGCTTGCCTTCATAATGTCCTCTAATTACTTCCGGAATAAGCAATTAGTACATGTTTAGACACATATCATTGCAGCTGTAGGCGACCGTCAGCATGCTGCCATGCCTTTCGCATTAGCAGCGGTAACAGTAAATCCGTTAGAAAAGCAATGTGAATAATCGTCTTCGGTTATACACCTAATTGCACTCATCATTATTCCTGTTACTCCAATTCAAATCTGCTAACAACAATGCTCAATTCCAATCAAGTCGAACACAAAGAGAACAATAACAATAAAGTTTATTAGACTAAAAGGTCTCTGGCCCATGGTACAAAACATATATACACAAGCAATTGTCCATCCTTGTCGCTGTACACACCAATTTAGATTTAAATCGTTTTCCTTAATCTCCCTACATAACATATAAACTGACACCGCTAATAAATGGATTTGGCATTTCTCTATATAAAGATCACATACAGAGTGAAATTTGTCTTCAAGAGAAAAAAAACATACATTTACGGCTACAATAGGGCTATACAGTTCTCGCGGGATCAATTCCGGTTAAGGTCTTTTGGGGACTAACAAAAAAACACATGCTGTTAGAACTAGTGCGCATCACGCTGGTGCCTTGCTGCTACTGCGTGGCGCGCACTGATTGTAGTCAACGTTTCAGTGTTGGGAACCGGCCGGCTGCGCGGTTTGTGCGTGAAGAATCGAGTGGGTGTGAAACTACTTTTTGTTTGCTTTGGCCCAGGCATTAAGATAAGACATTTATCTCTCCGTAATGTATATGGTCCTTTCGATAAGACTGTTGGATGCCTTGTATGTTGAGGCATATCATCGATGTTTAATTTTCTGCGACAAACGGAACACCATTGTCCTTGCCTGGTCAGCTCATATACGGAGCGTTGTCACGTAACCATAGATACCGCGCCCAGACATGAGAGTCATGATGATTATTATGTCATACGACATGGAAAACCCCGTGCAGCACTTTAGATCGCCTGACACTGACAACTGTCTAACCGCTCATATATTAATTAATCTACTCGGATGGTTACAATTCTGATATGCACAGCACGTCAGTCCTTAGTTGTGCATCCAAGGACAACTTTAGCCGATCTTGTGTGTGAAGCGAGTAAAAGCAAACTGCCGGAAGTAGGCAGCACGTACAGACCATTGATGCTAGGCATTGATGTAGAGCATACATGTTCCCCGTGGGGTCCCGTAGTGATCGCACGGCCCTATATTGGCAGTATCTTCCGTCCCTGGTCATATTTAGTTTCCCACCGGTTTCAACGGCTAAACGATGATCCGAACATCGAAATTTTGAAAGTGCACTTCGAAATATTTTCAAAGGTTTATACAATATACATATTTCTCTGGTTCCAGAAGAGTCTTAAGCATGGCATAAGTCCGACGTTTAAATGCTGTCCTTAACATCACTGTTCCCATTTTGTTGGGTACAGTCTTTCATTCTTTGAGCAAACTCCTTTAGAAAGAACAGTGAAGCATCCAGTAATATATGTTAGTTGGTTACTGCTGTCGGTCCTGCCTCCAACACGGTTACTGTTGTGGGTCCTGCTTCCAACACGGTTACTGCTGTCGGTCCTGCCTCCAACACGGTTACTGCTGTCGGTCCTGCCTCCAACACGGTTACTGCTGTCGGTCCTTCCTCCAACACGGTTACTGCTGTCGGTCCTGCCTCCAACACGGTTATTGCTGTCGGTCCTGCCTCCAACACGGTTACTGTTGTGGGTCCTGCCTCCAACACGGTTACTGCTGTCGGTCCTGCCTCCAACACGGTTACTGCTGTGGGTCCTGCCTCCAACACGGTTACTGCTGTCGGTCCTGCCTCCAACACGGTTACCGCTGTGGGTCCTGCCTCCAACACGATTACTGCTGTCGGTCCTTCCTCCAACACGGTTACTGCTGTCGGTCCTGCCTCCAACACGGTTATTGCTGTCGGTCCTGCCTCCAACACGGTTACTGCTGTGGGTCCTGCCTCCAACACGGTTACTGCTGTCGGTCCTGCCTCCAACACGGTTACTGCTGTGGGTCCTGCCTCCAACACGGTTACTGCTGTGGGTCCTGCCTCCAACACGGTTACTGCTGTCGGTCCTGCCTCCAACACGGTTACCGCTGTGGGTCCTGCCTCCAACACGATTACTGCTGTCGGTCCTGCCTCCAACACGATTACTGCTGTGGGTCATGCCTCCAACACGGTTACTGCTGTCGGTCCTGCCTCCAACACGGTTACTGTTGTGGGTCCTGCCTCCAACACGGTTACTGCTGTCGGTCATGCCTCCAACACGGTTACTGCTGTGGGTTCTGCCTCCAACACGGTTACTGCTGTCGGTCCTGCCTACAACACGGTTCATTGGTTTTTTGGTTACTGCTGTCGGCCCTGCCTCCAACACGGTTCATTGGTTTTTTGGTTACTGCTGTCGGTCCTGCCTCCAACACGATTCATTGGTTTTGTGGTTACTGCTGTCGGTCCTCCCTCCAACAGGGTTCATTGGTTTGTTTGTCGGTCCTGCCTCCAACACGGTTTATTGGTTTGTTGGTTATTGCTGTCGGTCCTGCCTCCAACACGGTTACTGCTGTGGGTTCTGCCTCCAACACGGTTACTGCTGTCGGTCCTGCCTACAACACGGTTCATTGGTTTTTTGGTTACTGCTGTCGGCCCTGCCTCCAACACGGTTCATTGGTTTTTTGGTCACTGCTGTCGGTCCTGCCTCCAACAGGGTTCATTGGTTTGTCTGTCGGTCCTGCCTCCAACACGGTTTATTGGTTTGTTGGTTATTGCTGTCGGTCCTGCCTCGTACACGGTTCATTCGTTTGTTGGTTACTGCTGTCGGTCCTGCCTCCAACACGGTTCATTGGTTTTTTGGTTACTGCTGTCGGTCCTGCCTCCAACACGGTTTATTGGTTTGTTGGTTATTGCTGTCGGTCCTGTCTCCAACACGGTTCATTGGTTTGTTGGTTATTGCTGTCGGCCCTGCCTCCAACACGGTTCATTGGTTTTTTGGTTACTGCTGTCGGTCCTGCCTCCAACAGGGTTCATTGGTTTGTCTGTCGGTCCTGCCTCCAACACGGTTTATTGGTGTGTTGGTTATTGCTGTCGGTCCTGCATCGTACACGGTTCATTTGTTTGTTGGTTACTGCTGTCGGTCCTGCCTCCAACACGGTTCATTGGTTTTTTGGTTACTGCTGTCTGTCCTGCCTCCAACACGGTTTATTGGTTTGTTGGTTATTGCTGTCGGTCCTGCCTCTAACACGGTTCATTGGTTTTTTGGTTACTTCTGTCGGTCCTGCCTCCAACAGGGTTCATTGGTTTGTCTGTCGGTCCTGCCTCCAACACGGTTCATTGGTTTGTTGGTTACTGCTGTCGGTTCTGCCTCCAACACGGTTCATTGGTTTGTATGTCGGTCCTGCCTCCAACACGGTTTATTGGTTTGTTGGTTACTGCTGTCGGTCCTGCCTCCAACACGGTTTATTGGTTTGTTGGTTACTGCTGTCGGTCCTGCCTCCAACACGGTTCATTGCTTTTTTGATTACTGCTGTCGGTCCTGCCTCCAACACGGTTCATTGGTTTTTTTTAAACTATATCATTGACACTTTTGTGATCGTTTACCCTTGTCCGGAATGGGTGAAACTGCTTATACAGCAATTTTCACCCACATTATGATTTCTGACATATTTTGCAAAAACGCTCTGAACACGTCGTGATATCGCGTATTTGCGGTGATAATGACCGACTCCAGGGTTTTAAGGGGGGGGGGGGGGGGGGGGTGCGGGGGGGAATACCCCCTGAATCACGAATCCCCAAGAATTAGGGAGAGCAATATCGAATCTCCTAGATAAGGACATTTTAAAGCTGGGCGCGAAAAAAATCACTTGAAAGATTATATCGCGAATATCGAGGAATTTACTGCTATAATAGATCGTGCTAAATAGGCAAAAGGTCATCGATCGCGTTGAACCAAGAATTGTACGCATAACGATCCCCAAATGTGGCCAACAGCTGATCGCGAATCTCCAAGAATTCCTGGATGCCAATCGCGGAGCTCGATTATCCAGAATTACCACCCAATTTAGACAACATATTCCCTCCGATAAACGGAATCTTTCGATTATGCATGAATATTTTAAAAGCTGAGCGACTTAACGACACTTCCCCTAATGATAATTTTATATCTGCTGATTGCATTCTGCGTCTTATTTGTACCTACTAAAGGGTTTTTATGTCAAATGCTTTTACTGTGTTTCGTATAAATAACGATAATAATAATAATAATCGGATTTCGATTAACCGAAGTAAATAATATTGGGGTATAGGTAATGGCTTGGGGATTCAGGTTAAGCGGATCTTCCGGTGAACCGGATTTCAATTAATTGAAATTTCAAGGTCGGTCGCGGATATATGGAACTGCGACTGTTTGCCCAGATTAAGTAGGTTGGGTGCCCAAGTCAGCGTGTGTTCGGCTCTCGTCAGCGCACCTTGACCTGACCAGGGGTCGGTGACATGAAGTTAAAGAGTCTGCCTCTTAGGGGACTTTGGTGAATGATTCCGTCAGAAGAGGATAGCACTAGCACTGGACTAACGGTAGAGAACAAGACATTCGTCATGTAGCAAAGCTATGGTCCAATCTGTTTATCCATGGAAACATTGCATATGAGCATTGATTGCATGTTACAACTATTTTGAAATCTTATAAGGTTGGCATGCTCACTTTTGTGTTGTACATCAGTTATTGAGGGAGAGTAATGTATTCGCGTTGGTTAAATTAAAGCCAGTGGAAAATCAGAATCTTAATAGTGGTTTGTTTTTCTATACAGTGTCATCTTCATCCCTCTATGAAGTGTGTGAGATTCACACAGAAGTAGCTAGGCATTAAAAGTCAGGAATATATGCTGGTAATCACAGTCGAATGATATGAGTTAAAGTTGCTTTGGCGCGTCATTAACTATCTTTGCAGCCGACTAAATTGTAGACCACATTTCAGGTCAAGCGGTAGCCTGGTCGCGTGACGTATGAAGTGACATATTTAAAGGATTGAGCAACCTGAGCATTCTCAAACTCCATATACCATTAGATTACGTAAACCTGATGCCTAAGGCTACGTCAGCAACCTGACGGAGCTCGATCTCTCGCAAACGCGCTACGAAGCCGGGATTGGTGCCAATCTTAAAGGCAATCCGCAGCTTTGATATCCCGATAGGGATCCGGAACATCAGCGAGACTGAACATCAGCGACTGGAGCAGCTCGACACGCGAGAGGACATCCTCCGCCACCTACAGGGCGTCCCCATCATTGACCTTGACCTGGGTTCCAACGGTTTGGTTGTCTTAAGCCAGGGTTTCACAGAGTTACAAAGCTACAGGTAAAATACTCGACAGAAACCTGAGCCGTTACACTGCTTCAACAAGGTCGTTCACGGAGCTGGAGCGCACTTAGCGTGGAACCAACACTTAGATAACTGCGAAAGAGCTATAACCACAGCTCTGGCTAAATATAGAGTTTGAAAAAGAAAATTAAACATTAATAAATCATAAAACATTAAATATTCACATATCTTTGGAGCCTCAAACCGTGCTACGGTGCAATGGCTGGGATCCGTTCGTCCGCATAAGACGATGGTTTTACAGCTTTAGTTGTGCTTTAAGTAATCCGATTTGTTTCGCTGCATTGCCGCTTATGCCTATATTAGCCTCTCTGTAACCGACGGAGCTTACGACAGCCGTCTCATCGATGACCCGTCGTTTGGTCTTGGTCGTTACTCATTGGTCTCTTAGTTTGACGTTTCAAATCCAATTTCTCAAACCAGAGACCGTCGTGGTGGACCATTCCATCTGGCGCGAAACGTGCGTGTATTGTGAAATGCGTTCATCCTGCGTACGACGAATGAGCCTAAGCCTTTGTTTGCCCATTTCAAGAATGCTGGGTTGAATGGCCCTGGCTAATATTGTAGCATTTGTTACCTTATTGTGCAAAGACATGCCTTAAATGGGGAAAGAAACATGGGAATTGTTCAGTTTCTTTCTTGGCCGTAATATGCAGTCCGAAGTTCTATGCCATGCAACTAAGTGCTAAGAACCCAAACCCTATAAATTAACATGTTGGTGCGAATGGTTAGCTTTGAGTGTTGCCACGCTCGATAGGTCAGCCTACCAAAGGAGGTGGCTGCGTTTCCAATATGAGTATTAGCATATGGTGCAATAGGACTAGATGAATCGGTATGGTCTTCGACCTACTAGAAGCAAAAACCGCCATGATTATCGAGGCCATTTCAGAAGCAATAGTGAACCCTTTTGGTCTAAAACACCAACCTTTCATTTCTAATCGTCACATTTTCTTTCATTTCCTGGACGCTTGAGGCAATATCGGCAGCAACACTGGAGCGCTTTGGCGCTGTATGACGATCGACCTGCTGTTACACCCGACGTCAAACGCATGGCTTTCGGAGCCCATTTTTGCGAAAATCCGGGCCACTACCGACCCGACGTCCTGGTTGGTTTCTTCTACAAAGGCGAGTGCTGCCAGAAAGCCTTAGACGGAACGGGTGGCTCCGAGGGAGAGCACTTCGCCTGTCGAATGGTCCACTGTTTCTGCTCCAATTTCACGCATTTTCCGTGTGAGTATGTACCTAAGATCACCGAAATCAAGGACGAGAAGGACCCCGAGTGTCAACAGTTAGTGTGGCTGCCGGTGCCTCTGCGACTGGAAGTGTCGCAGTATACAAACGCCGCCTTAGGCCTCTACGGCAACCTACCCGATCGAAGGAACAATCACACATCTGTATGAGCAGAAAGAATAATTTGCTTACAACTGTATAATCCCTTCACCTGCCTATATTTAGCGTGATCAACAATTAAACCGGAACATGCATCTACGTCACTTGACGCGAAAAATACAGCTTCGATCGCGCAGAGTTGATGTTCGCTCTTCCCCTCCTCCTTTGGCATTAGCAGCCGCTCAACCGCCTCTAAAATCCTCATCCTTACCTTCTCCTGGGACTCTCATTCCTTCTTGATAATATACTGCCACTCCCTCCTTAGCATCTTTTGGCGCTCTCATTTCCTCATATCCACTCCTGACACTCAAATTTCATGCTTGTCGTTTCCTAGCACTGCCACTTCTCCCATATTTTCTCCGGGCGCTCTGATTTTCTCTATATCCGGATACGGCCCTCTGATTTCCCTCTTCTCAGGAAAGTACTCGATGCCGTTGTTGTTATTTTTGCCATTTACGCAATATGGACCTCGTTGATATTGTACTTGCCTCGAAGGTTCCATTAATATGCACCAGGGCGGGGAGGTGTGATACAAATCTGGTAGGGGGGGGGGGGTCCCTCGGGTGCCCCTTGATGCATGAGAGAGCGGACATTTGGGATGAAAAAATACCCCTATAGAGCGGATATGCTAAAACTTGCGACCGGGGGGGAGGGGGGGGGGGGGCTCTGAAAATGTGCGTTTCTAAAGCAATTCCCCAATTCGGCACAATTCCCCTTCCCCGAGCGGATTTTGGTTGTCAAACGCCTCGACCGAACGCTTTTGGCCGTGAAGGGGGGGGGGGTGGCCTGCTCATCCCCAAACTGATCAAACGCATTCAAACTCGTACGTCACTCACGCGGTGGAGCCACCGCAGACCCAGAGGGTCTGAGATTGGCGCTTGTAGCATTGGAGATGAGCAAGAGACCGACGGATGAGCAAGCGACCGGCTATATTAGAAAGCGACCGGCTATGTTAGAAAGTGACCGGCTATATAAGCAAGCGACCCATCTTAACCAGAAATATACACGTTTGATTAATCAAATCTGACCTTTTATCGAATGTGTTCTTAAACAGAATAATTTAGTGCCGCCATTGAGAACTATTTCTCTCAGCGGATATGTCTTCCCCGGTGATTATGACGTCGTTTAACAACAGGTAAGTGGTTGGGAAGTGCGCGGAGGAAGCGGCGGCAGTTTGATTTGAATTTTATGTTTAACTGCACCGTAACGGGCGATCCCATTATCTGGCAATGCCTATATTTTGCTTGCTTGTAGAAAAAAACATAATTATATATTCCCGTATAGACATTTGCAACATTTGAGTGTGGAACCATCCAGCCGAATTCTTGGAGACCTCATCTGCGGTTCTCGATGAGTGAAGTGCTGCCACCCAGTGGGGTCTCTTGGAGACAGGGGGGGGGGGGCGGCTTTACCGCGGAACCCATCCAACACAGGAATGTATTTTATACACCCTGCCACTAGCATAGTCAACAGAAATACCGCCTCCCTCCCCCCGCCCCCCCCGCTTGATCATCAAAAAGTCACTGACCGCCATGCGGATGAATTGTGCTTCCACGAGATTGCACCGGTACGACGATGAGATTGGGTCTGGTGTCGACAGTATGGGCGTATTTGATTGGGAGTGTCGGTCAATCGAATGCGCTGTGTTCTGTTTTCGGAATATCAATGGCGGACGCTGATTCACCGGAAACCAGCCTGCCTGTGGTTACACCCATACCAGCCAAGGATTGCGGAGGAAAAACTAGCTCTCTAGTTGCGTTCCTCGGGAATGGCTTTTCCTTTCTACGTAAATTGGAAATGAGGAAAATAATTCTCCGTAAGCTGGGAATGTAATATTAGCCGACCGGCGTGATCAAAGATATTCATTAATCGTGAATTTTAATACTAAATAATCGCGTGAATTGGGAAATCGCAAATTTATATCACGTAACTGCCTTTCCATTGTATGCGCGGAGTTGTCCATTTAATTCATCGTGACCTGGGAATAAAGAATCTTTTCTTCGCGATTTGGGACCACGATCACTTTGCCCCCTCCCACTTTTTTGGGCACCCAAAGCAGGTTTTTGTCACGCATATTTATGTTTTCAGACCTTATCAAACCTCAGAAACAATGCCTCGATTGTTATTGCGCACTTCAGTGCTAGTGATTGCAGAGACAGGGTAAGTTACCGTATTTGGGACTTTGAAAGACTTAACGATGATCTCTTGGTTGACGTTCTCGAGGGCAGCAGCAAATAATCTAATCAGCCATCGGCTGCTGCTTTGCATGCGCTTGTAGCAGCAGCACTGTCGTTTCAAGCGAATCCCCGGCGTTGTAGTTGGCCCAAGAATTCCGTATTATATGGACACTTCAGTGCAAGATTATCCTACCCGTAAAAGTGTGAAAGAGTGTTGTTAGGTGTAACATGCTCAATTAACAAGCAACATGCTGGATTTTGTTTTTTCGGACAGTAGAAGATGGCAAGTAATCTGTTTACTGTATGTTTGTGGACATCTGCAGACATAACTAATTTGTATAGTGTCTCGAAACATACGTGAAATACGTGGTAACCAATAATAACGACATGTAAGCCATTATAAATAATACATTGTTTTACATGGTGTCTATGCAAATTAAATATGTCTATAAAAATATGTGTATTATGTGTATGAACATAATTTATTATCATTAAGATCAGCTAAAAGTCTCATGAGATATAAATTGCTTACTAAGCTAAGTATGACTAAATTAATATATGTAATATTCCCCAAGACACCCTAGGCCCGCTTACTGCAGATCGCAGGATAAGCGCTTGGAGTGGTGTGTTCTGATTCTAGAACAGCAGAACAGGTCCAATCGAATACGCCCATTGTCTCCCAACTCCACTCCCAAGTTCCCTTTCGCTAGGTGGAGCTACGCAAGCTCCGCGCTAGCAGAGTGGGTGAGTTCGGATATGCGATCGGAGTAATCGGCGCGGATATTTGGAGCATGCGGACTCACTTGTTCCGCTAATAGGCGGATCAATATTAACCGAACGCAAAATCCGCTGGACTGCACAAATTATGAAGATCGTTAAATAGCGCCATAAAATAAATCAACGGATACGTATTGTGTTCATTATCTTATTCTCGTTGTTATAATATTATTTACAGATTTTTGCAGGTCGCAATACTACTATATGTATATTAAATGTATTGTGCGGCCTGGACGCCATGTTGGAAATCCTCGTGATCCTCCTCTGGGTGGGGAGTAAGGTCTGGGAGTATAATGTACCACGTGACCGCCCTATCGGACCACAATCTCTGCGTTCGGTTATGCACTCCGCAGTGTCCGACTACTCCGCTCGCATACCCGAACTCACCCAGTGAGTCAAATCGCACTCCCCGCACATGAAATTAATCAATCATAACTCAACCAAAGAAGAAGCATTTCCGTTGAGATGCCAGTTTATTATACAGCAGTGGCGCCCCACACGGTTATACATCCTATAAGAATAAAAACATGACACCTTGGTGTTCTACAGAACTTAGTCTGAAGTCAGGGAAACTTGTAATTTGTATATGGTATCTTGTTATGTTTAGCAGTACTTCTAAATATCATCTTCGGTCAAAAATGTTCTCTTGTGTAGCATTTGTAGTGATACTATATGTAATTGTTTTTTTAAACCAGAGTAAGCTTAAAGTATGTTAAATGTTGAGGTCAATGCCAAGGTCAAACATGTGTAGAAATTGCCGTGTTAACTATTTACTTCTGTACTTTCCTTCATATTATGAGTTATTTCACGGAACAAAACTAGTTCTCCAGGATGTATATCATAGATTGGCGCTGCTATAGTTTTTACTTTACAGGCCGGTGAAGTAGACCTTCCTTTAAAATTGTTATGTTAATTTCTGAGCAATTACTGAAATAACAATTATTACCAAAGTTGACACAGCAAACGGTCTCCTTAATACCCGAGGAATCTCACTTGTCATAGAGATTGGTTGAAGGTCAAGGTCACGACTACACATTCTTAGAACGACACTAATGCGCCTCCACTCAGAGTACTGACAAATGCTTTCTACGATTTGATACTCTAAGACCATTTCTTAACTTTGACGCCGTTAGGGTTCATGTGGGATAAGCCCAGGGTATGCCTGATTTATCAACTGTTTTACTTTGACGCCGTCAGGGTTTATGTGGGATAAGCCCAGGGTATGCCTGATTTATCAACTGTTTTACTCTGACGCCGTTAGGGTTTATGTGGGATAAGCCCAGGGTATGCCTGATTTATCAACTGTTTTACTTTGACGCCGTTAGGGTTTATGTGGGATAAGCCCAGGGTATGCCTGATTTATCAACTGTTTTACTCTGACGCCGTTAGGGTTTATGTGGGATAAGCCCAGGGTATGCCTGATTTATCAACTGTTTTACTCTGACGCCGTTAGGGTTTATGTGGGATAAGCCCAGGGTATGCCTGATTTATCAACTGTTTTACTCTGACGCCGTTAGCGTTTATGTGGGATAAGCCCAGGGTATGCCTGATTTATCAACTGTTTTACTCTGACGCCGTTAGGGTTCATGTGGGATAAGCCCAGGGTATGCCTGATTTATCAACTGTTTTACTTTGACGCCGTTAGGGTTTGTGTGGGATAAGCCCAGGGTATGCCTGATTTATCAACTGTTTTACTTTGACGCCGTTAGGGTTTATGTGGGATTAGCCCATTGTATGCCTGATTTATCAACTGTTTTACTCTGACGCCGTTAGGGTTTATGTGGGATAAGCCCAGGGTATGCCTGATTTATCAACTGTTTTACTTTGACGCCGTTAGGGTTTATGTGGGATAAGCCCAGGGTATGCCTGATTTATCAACTGTTTTACTCTGACGCCGTTAGGGTTTATGTGGGATAAGCCCAGGGTATGCCTGATTTATCAACTGTTTTACTCTGACGCCGTCAGGGTTTATGTGGGATAAGCCCAGGGTATGCCTGATTTATCAACTGTTTTACTTTGACGCCGTTAGGGTTTATGTGGGATAAGCCCAGGGTATGCCTGATTTATCAACTGTTTCACTCTGACGCCGTTAGGGTTTATGTGGGATAAGCCCAGGGTATGCCTGATTTATCAACTGTTTTGCTCTGACGCCGTTAGGGTTTATGTGGGATAAGCCCAGGGTATGCCTGATTTATCAACTGTTTTACTCTGACGCCGTTAGGGTTTATGTGGGATAAGCCCAGGGTATGCCTGATTTATCAACTGTTTTACTCTGACGCCGTTAGGGTTTATGTGGGATAAGCCCAGGGTATGCCTGATTTATTAACTGTTTTACTTTGACGCCGTTAGGGTTTATGTGGGATAAGCCCAGGGTATGCCTGATTTATCAACTGTTTTACTCTGACGCCGTTAGGGTTTATGTAGGATAAGCCCAGGGTATGCCTGATTTATCAACTGTTTTACTCTGACGCCGTCAGGGTTTATGTGGGATAAGCCCAGGGTATGCCTGATTTATCAACTGTTTTACTCTGACGCCGTTAGGGTTTATGTGGGATAAGCCCAGAGTATGCCTGATTTATCAACTGTTTTACTCTGACGCCGTTAGGGTTTATGTGGGATAAGCCCAGGGTATGCCTGATTTATCAACTGTTTTACTCTGACGCCGTTAGGGTATATGTGGGATAAGCCCAGGGTATGCCTGATTTATCAACTGTTTTACTCTGACGCCGTTAGGGTTTATGTGGGATAAGCCCAGGGTATGCCTGATTTATCAACTGTTTTACTTTGACGCCGTTAGGGTTTATGTGGGATAAGCCCAGGGTATGCCTGATTTATCAACTGTTTTACTCTGACGCCGTCAGGGTTTATGTGGGATAAGCCCAGGGTATGCCTGATTTATCAACTGTTTTACTCTGACGCCGTTAGGGTTTATGTGGGATAAGCCCAGGGTATGCCTGATTTATCAACTGTTTTACTCTGACGCCGTTAGGGTTCATGTGGGATAAGCCCAGGGTATGCCTGATTTATCAACTGTTTTACTCTGACGCCGTCAGGGTTTATGTGGGATAAGCCCAGGGTATGCCTGATTTATCAACTGTTTAACTCTGACGCCGTTAGGGTTTATGTGGGATAAGCCCAGGGTATGCCTGATTTATCAACTGTTTTACTCTGATGCCGTTAGGGTTCATGTGGGATAAGCCCAGGGTATGCCTGATTTATCAACTGTTTTACTCTGACGCTGTTAGGGTTCATGTGGGATAAGCCCAGGGTATGCCTGATTTATCAACTGTTTTACTCTGACGCCGTTAGGGTTTATGTGGGATAAGCCCAGGGTATGCCTGATTTATCAACTGTTTTACTCTGACGCCGTTAGGGTTTATGTGGGATAAGCCCAGGGTATGCCTGATTTATCAACTGTTTTACTCTGACGCCGTTAGGGTTTATGTGGGATAAGCCCAGGGTATGCCTGATTTATCAACTGTTTTACTCTGACGCCGTTAGGGTTTATGTGGGATAAGCCCAGGGTATGCCTGATTTATCAACTGTTTTACTCTGACGCCGTTAGGGTTCATGTGGGATAAGCCCAGGGTATGCCTGATTTATCAACTGTTTTACTCTGACGCCGTTAGGGTTCATGTGGGATAAGCCCAGGGTATGCCTGATTTATCAACTGTTTTACTCTGACGCCGTTAGGGTTTATGTGGGATAAGCCCAGGGTATGCCTGATTTATCAACTGTTTTACTTTGACGCCGTTAGGGTTTATGTGGGATAAGTCCAGGGTATGCCTGATTTATCAACTGTTTTACTCTGACGCCGTTAGGGTTTATGTGGGATAAGCCCAGGGTATGCCTGATTTATCAACTGTTTTACTCTGGCGCCGTTAGGGTTCATGTGGGATAAGCCCAGGGTATGCCTGATTTATCAACTGTTTTACTCTGACGCCGTTAGGGTTCATGTGGGATAAGCCCAGGGTATGCCTGATTTATCAACTGTTTTACTCTGACGCCGTTAGGGTTTATGTGGGATAAGCCCAGGGTATGCCTGATTTATCAACTGTTTTACTCTGACGCCGTTAGGGTTTATGTGGGATAAGCCCAGGGTATGCCTGATTTATCAACTGTTTTACTCTGGCGCCGTTAGGGTTCATGTGGGATAAGCCCAGGGTATGCCTGATTTATCAACTGTTTTACTCTGACGCCGTTAGGGTTCATGTGGGATAAGCCCAGGGTATGCCTGATTTATCAACTGTTTTACTCTGACGCCGTTAGGGTTTATGTGGGATAAGCCCAGGGTATGCCTGATTTATCAACTGTTTCTGATTGATAGGAGGCCTATCACTTGGTATACAGACGCCTGTCCTCCATTTACTAGAAACAGCAATACAAGCGATAATGTGATTCTCAGAACAACTTCATGCCGTACCACGTGGACGAATTGAAATGTACAGACACACCGATTCGCGGCGATTATACTAGTTATAATGGTAAAAATAGTTAAAATCTAATGTACAGATATGTAGATTCTCCACGATTATATACATTATGTTAATAAACACAGCTAAGAGATGAATATTTTTAACCGTGCAAGAAGTCATTGGACTCCACATAAAGATACCATCCAATGTTTCTATCAGATGTCACGAGAGTTGGTGGTTTTAATACATGCCATAACAATTGATGCAATGGTCACAGTTCTGTCAAAGCTGAAGGCTAATCTTTCATTTCTACACGATATGTAGAACTTTGCGGAAGTTTACGCAAAGACTTGCTGGTTCAGCTCTAGATCATATGTAAAGATGAGTTGGACGGCTAAACGTGCCCTGGTGCTTGGATCACTCTCGTGGGGCGGTCAAGGATCTGGATCCACAGTATATTTATCGTTGATGGCTTTTGTCAGCTGGGCCCAGAAGAGTTTTTCGCCGTCCACATCCTCCGTCCACTTTAGGTAAGTCTTCTTCTGTAACAATCGGCCCAACGTCTTAGAAACGCCCTTTGTTGGGAGATCTTCCAGTAGGACAAACAAGATGACGTCAACGCCGTCCATGACGATCCTCTGCCGCGCCATCTTGAACTCGAAGTTGCACCAATCGCTCTTAATGAAGTTGGGGGAGAGGACGATCAGGGTTTTCCTGCTCTTGTTGATGCTGTCAACGATGGTGTCCTCGATGTCGTGGCCGGGAATAAAGTCGCGGAAATGGACACAGAGGCGCATTCCGTACTCATTTTCCAGAGTTTTCAGGAGTGTTTCGTGAACCCAACTTCTGTCGTCAGCACTGTAGACGACGAAGGCGTCGAACTGGTATGAGTGACCTTTAGCGACGCGCTTCTTGCGGACGAAGTTCATCCAGCTTTCCCTGGCGGCGTGTAGATGGAATCGGATCGTCCACCGCTTCCTGTATCCAAGGACACCGAGACCAATGGCGCCAACAGCGGCAAGCGTGCACATCACAGAAATCGTAATCAGATTTTCGTATGAAGGGAAGCAAAAGTGTTCCAGATCTGAAACGGCCAGTTTGTTGACTGATACGGAACCCAAACGTGCGTGACTGCACAGCAAGTCGCCAAAAGAGACCAGCGTTACCTTGGTGTTCAGCAACCAGCTGAGGAAAGCGATATCTTGACAACTACACCGAAGAGGATTCTGTGACAGGTCAACGATGATATCGTGGTCTGTAGCTATGGCATCTAGCATCCTGGTGAAATTCCCAGGCAATATCTGGATCTCGTTATAACTCAGGTTTAGAAGTCGGAGGTTCTTAAGATTGCTGATATCAACATCGACTTCCATCAACGCATTTCTACTGAGATTCAACACTTCTAGCCGGGGCAGCATTTCGAATTCAAACCTTGCAATAAAGTTAATGTTACAATCCTGGAGGTCCAGTGTTTCAAGTTTTGTGGTCGCCTGAAAAGAACGTGAGTTAACATCCAAATCCAAACGCACCGTGTTACCTCCAATCAGTAAATATTTCAAATTAATGTAGTACTGGAACAGAGTGAAGATTTTGAACTCTGCCCCATTGTTCTGAACGTTAAGGAAACGCATGCGAGTGAGACCCTTAAACGTTGGTAAGCCCGCTGAAAAGGAACCTCCCAATTTGTTATTAGACAGATCCATGTACTGTAAATTATTCTTCTTATTCCCACACATCGTTTGATTGTGCTTCTGATCGAGTAGGTTGCCGTAGAGGGTCATGGCGGCGTTGGCAAACTGCAGCTCTTCCAGTCGCGGAGGCACCGGCAGCCTCACCGACTGGTAACACTCGGGGTCCTCCAGGTCAATGATTTCGGCGATCGGAGGTACGTACTCACATGGTATATCCGTATACCGCGAGCAGATACAATGGATCCATCGACAGGCAATGTGTTCACCCTCGGATCCTCCACCAGTTCCGTATATAGCTTGCTGAAAGCACTCGTCGCTCTGGGAGAAGCAACCAGCGACGAAATCGCGCCGGTAGCGGCCCGGAGTGTCGTAAACATTGGCCCCGAAGCTCATGCGTTTGATGGTCGGGTGCAACAGGAGGTCGAGGATCGTACAACACGAGAATGACCCACTGTTGCTGCCGATATTGCCCCGAGAATCCAAAAACTGAAAGGATAGTTGAAAGTTAGAAACAAAAAGAAAAAAACCATGTTATTCCCAAGGCATGTATCAAATTAATGAGACTATCGAAGTTACATCCAGGTTACATAATTTTCCTTTACGGAAATGAAAATACCACATGTTTAATTGTCTATAGAATATGCTGTCATGCGATGACGCCATCTTGACATCTCGACCAAAGACCAAAATAATACCCAGAATGCATTGCACAGGCAGTTGCGCCTCACAGTGGAGTGATCTGATCTATGATTAGGGAAGTCGTCTAAAAGATTATAATTAGGATTAGGCAGTTAGTGTGCAATTAAATAGAGCACAAACAACATGTTTGCTGGGGGAAGTGTATTTCTTATTCGTGAATTATACATGTCGTGACCTCGGTTTAGAAAGATGTTTTTGCTTCGCCTGGCCATCTGCTAGTGGGACGAAGGCTACATGGACTCATCCTTGACGTTTGCACATACATACTCAACTAGTCTTGTTGCACGGTTAGAGGTAATAATTATATCTTGTATTTTATTGTACTAAAAGGCCTCAGGTCCACAGTACAACATGATTGGTGACTGATCCCTATTATCGACTACCCCCGAGAATAGTTCAGTGTACGCAAACGGCGGCCAGTAACTGCACCCGTTGGCGTACAGTGATGGTTCATGAGTATTTTTTAGGTAAATTGAGCTCCGGGGTTATTGCTGTTTCGCGGTTATCTAACTTTCGGCTCCAACGTATGTTTTCCTCAGGTTCACCTTACACAGTCTTGAGTTGTCATGTGTTCAAATTCACCTGTAACTTTGGCAGGAACTCCGTGAAGCCCGGATTAAAGACAACTAAGCCGTTGGAACCCAGGTCAAGGTCCTCGATGGGGACGCCCTCTAGGTGGCGGAGAATGTCCTCTCGCGTGTCGAGGACCTGTTTCGGACCCTGGGGACTGGGGTGTTGGATGTTCCGGATCCCTAGTTTCCGAATCGGGATTTCCAATCTGCGGATTGCCTTTAAGATTGGCACCAATCCCGACTTCTCGAGGTAGCGGGTATGCGAGAGATCGAGCTCCGTCAGGTTGCTGACGTAGCCCAGGGTATCATTGTTCACGTGACCTAATGATAAGTGCAGCTTGAGAAGTCTCAGGTTGTTTAATCCTTGAAATATATCGCTTCTTGTAATCACCCCTGGCTTGTCGTACACCGTGGTGTCCACCGAAGACAGCTCCAAGGTGTTGAGGTGCTCGAGGTGATCGAACGTCACGTTTGCCTCGTCGAACCTATCACTCAGCAGGTACTTCAAGCTGTAGGTGTCTGGGGGGACCTGTCGTATGGCGGCTGCCATGTTGCCATCTTGACACGTGACGAACAGGCCACGTGGGTCTGACAGACACGTGCATGGCCCGGGACACCGGATGTTCGCCGTCGTTCCGCTGATATTTGGCGAACCAGTTGCATTCTGGAAACTACTCCAAAACAAGCCACACAAGACTAGGAACACGGGCCTTAAATCAGTTGCCATGGCGACGTCATGTGGTAGAATATTGGAACGTCCGGCGCTACGGATTGACCTTGACATTGACCGCTTGGGGCTTGATCTGAAATGTAACTCACATTGAATCGACTCCATAGTCTGATGCAAAATAATTGGTGGCACGCCAAACAATTTTTAGCTCATATTAGTCGCCTGTGTTTACCAGCTTATATGTCTGAATTCTAATACTTATGAGTGAATATTCCTTTTTAATCTTCCTTTTTAATACCTTAGCTTCCTTGTTCTAATACTTCTGAGTGAATACCTTGGCTTCCTTGTTGAATTGCAAGAGGTTTTGTTCTCTATCACATTTACGTGATAGAGAACAAAACAAAAGTTGTTTCATATTAGGATTCTGAATGGCACTTTTCAATGTACTGACCAAAATCAATCTGTCACCCGCGGGGCAGACTTCCGTACACCGTATAGTACACTGCTGTCCTCTACTGACCGTGTCAATCAGTCACTCTCGGGGCAGACTGTGTATTGCAGTTGTGTGTTGACGAATGCCACACACGCATAGACATGTAACAGGGGTTGTGGTGGGCCAAGTGATGACAACGACGTTTCAATACATCCGATTTATTACCACAGCCGCTAGGCTGGGGTTTAAAATCACAAATACACCTGTGGTAAAATAATGATATAATACAGTAATCGAATTCATACATTCATTGTGAGACTATTGCAGTAATGACACCCAACAGAACAAAGACCCACCAAACCAAGATGGCGGTACTTTCACAACTGAGTAAATACTTTGACTCTTTCATAACAAATAAAATTACACGCATACTAATACAGTTAATCCACTACTTTCTTACCTGTGGGGACACACAACCAAACCAAAGCACAATGTCTGTGAATTGGAAGTAATCAGAGATCAATCTTCTGACAGGCTCTGTTGAGGCTGTCTGTCTGACAACCTTTCTCTTTGACAACCTTTGTCTCACTACAGATATTCCCGCGAAAAGGCAGGTTGCGCTTGCGCATTACGTCAATGCACGAAGAAAAGATTTAGATCGCCGCCGTTTTCCAACGACTATATTAAGCGTTGACCTGATCGGTCACACACTCCCCCTCTACGAGGAATGGCGTCTCGACATTCGAACAGTTATACCAACAAATAACTAAAATAAGGAACGCTCAATCAGTTCACACAGAACCATTTATCAAACGTCCAGTAGACATATCAACCATTCAAATTGCATTAAACAGAAAGAACCAATTAAATCATATCATCACTTTGCAAAATGGCTTGCAAACACTGACGCAAATACAGGTTTTGTTTTGATACTCTACGGTGATGCGCTTGCTGCATCATGATATACGTTTCTGGGTCATAACGTGACGGTGGTTGACGCTGACGTTGTGACCGGCGAGGTAGAGGTACAGGTACAGGCACAGGTTCGTCCTCAACCAATTCAGATTCACTGTCAGATGAGTTACTCCAGTTAGGAGCCACACCAGCGTCATCACGGTTGATGTCTGGGTTAACCGGTCTCTGATATATTTCATTGACTGGCGCATCAGACTGGATGGGAGGGGTCTCAATTGGAGGCGTCGGTGCAAGCGTTGCATCCACTGCGGGGACTACGGGTATCAATTCTACAGTGAGACTTTCCCTACGTGCAGCGATAGGCCTTTGCCGTGGTGCAGGTACAGGTCTAGAAATCGGAACGATTTCTTCCTCCTCACTCTCGGATGTCGTCAGACGCTCGAAGGCTGTATCAGACTTCCGTCTCGTCAGACCAGTTTCTAGTTTCCGCTTTTCCCTTTCCTCATTAACACCCTAATCATTACAGCTGATGGGCAGTAACATGTTTCGATGTAAAACTCGCTTTGGCCCTTGACCATCTTCCCGTCTGACCTCAAACACGGGTATGTCAGGATCTGGCTGCGCCAGGACCACAAACACGTGCTCTAACCAGCGATCAGCCAGTTTATGCGTACCTTTGAAGGCCACATTTCGCACTAACACCCGGTCATCTTGGTGAACGGTCGCGCCTCGAGTCTTTAAGTCATAGTTTGCGTTTTGATGTTGTTTTTTCACTTTCGACTTTTCGAAAGCTAGTTTGTATGCCGTCTCAAGGTTTTGGCGAATCTTTTCAACGTATGTTTTGTGGTCTTCTTTATTGTCGATTTGCAAATCATCGGTCCCAAGGAGAATATCCACTGGTAACCGAGGATGTCGTCCGAACATCAAATAAAACGGCGTGAAGCCTGTTGTTTCGTGTTTTGTTGCGTTGTAGGCGTGTACTAGGGATGCTATGTGACTTTTCCAGTCAGATTTCTGATCTGGATTCAGTGTTCCCATCATGTCTAGCAAGGTCCGATTAAAACGTTCACACTGACCATTCCCACTTGGGTGGTAAGGTGTGGTGCGTGACTTTCTCATGCCCGCGAGTTTGCATAGAGCGGCTATTGTTTGAGATTCAAAATTGCGACCTTGATCAGAATGTAAGCGACTAGGAAATCCGTAATGTACAATGAAGTTCTCATATAACACTTTCGCTGTTGTGTGCGCTGTTTGGTTCTTACATGGATAGGCTTGAGCATACTTTGTGAAGTTGTCTGTGATTATCAATACATTCTCAATTCCGCCTTTGGATGGTTCCAGTTTAAGAAAATCCATACATAGCAGATCTAATGGACCATTTGACTGTATGCTTACCAGCGGCGACCTCTGGTTTGGCAGGCTCTTACGTCGAATGCATCGACCGCACTTGGCAACATGATTTGTAGCCTCTCCAGCCATACCAGGCCAATAAAATCGCTCTTGGAGTAGCGCAATAGTCCTGTCTCGACCAAGGTGTCCGATTTCATCGTGACAACCTTTCAGGGCCGTCTGTCGCATTGCCTTTGGCAGAATCAACTGCAACAACGTCTCACCCGTAATCACACGTCGACGACACAGCAAGCCATTTACTATGTCTAAGCGACTTCGATCACGTAACAATATCTGTCCGACATCAGTGACTTCAGTCGTGGCGTCTGTTGCTCTCTGCAACACATCCATGACGCCCGTGAGATCCGGATCGTTCAGTTGTGCCTCAATGATTTCTTCTCTGGTCACCCGCGATAAACCAGGGAATTCCTCACTGGAAGAAACTACTTGCTGAGGACAACAGAAGGTCTCTATCAGTGGTAAGTCATCATCCACGGTCCGAAGAACTTCGTTCACTATCTGTGACGAGACTGATTTAGAGGACAGCTCTTCCGGAACCTTTAACCGCGAGAGAGCGTCAGCGTCTCGATTTGATTTGCCTGATCTGTAAACAATATTGAATTTGAAATTGGCCAATTCTGCGACCCAGCGGTGTCCCACTGCGTCCAATTTCGCAGACGTCTAAACATACGTCAGAGGATTATTATCTGTATACGCCGTAAACTGCGCACCGTACAGATAATCGCGAAATTTCTCACTTACAGCCCATTTCAAAGCGAGGAACTCTAGTTTATGGGCAGGATAGTTTTTCTCAGCCTTATTTAAGCTTCTGCTCGCATAGGCGATTACTCTTTGCGTCCCTTCAACTTCTTGATAGAGGATCGCTCCTAGCCCGTCCAAACTAGCATCAGTGTGCAACACAAAGGGCTTTTTATAATCAGCGAACGCAAGTGTTGGTGCTTCAGTCAAACATTTGATCAGTTTCTCAAAAGCTAACTGGTGTTCTTCACCCCAGTGAAACGATGTGCTAGTCGTTTTCTTTCTAGTCTTTTTAGTATGAGCATCTGCAGTGAGCTGATGAAGAGGTCTGGCGATTTTCGAAAAATCCCGAACGAAACGTCGATAATAGCCAACAAAGCCCAAGAAACTTTGCACTTCATGTTCCGAACTTGGTACAGGCCACTGTCGAACGGCTGATATCTTTTCAGGATCTGTCTGGACACCGTCTTGTGAAATGATATGACCAAGACACTTTATCGACTTCTGAAAGAATTTACACTTTGAGGGTTTCAACTTCAGACCAGCTTCTTGCACCTTACCAAAGACTGACTTGAGACGATGAAGATGTTCTTCAAACGTATCAGAAAACACAATGATATCGTCTAAGTACAGAAGACAATATGTGAGGTGCAAATCTCCCATGCACGACTCCATTAAGCGCTGAAAAGTAGCTGGAGCGTTGGTGAGACCAAAGGGCATGCGGCAGCATTCCCAGAATCCTAGACCAGCCACTGTAAATGCTGTTTTGGACTTGTTTTTCTCCTCTACCTCAACCTGCCAATACCCCGACTTCAAGTCCAGTGCAGAAAACCACTTACTGCCTTGCAGTGCACCAAGGGTCTCTTCTATCCTGGGCAGAGGGTATGCATCTTTAATGGTAAGGGAATTTAAACGTCTCAGGTCTATACAAAACCTAAGGGTTCCATCCCTCTTCCTGACCAGAACAACATTTGAGGCATAGGGACTACTGGATTTTCTAATCACGCCTAACTCTTGCATTTCGCGTAAGTGTGTCTTCACTTCGTCTATCATTGCAGGGGGTATCCTGCGCGAACGCTCCTTGAACGGTACGTCATTCACCAACTTAATCGGATGCTTCACCCTGTCAGTGCATCCTAAGTCCAAGTCGTGAAGTGAAAAAATGTCTTTCCACTTGGTAAAAAAAAGTATCCACCCTTTTGACTTCCGTTTCATCCAAGTTGTCAACGTAGCTTCGATCAAGCTTCGCTAAAAAGTCATTGTCTGGGATTATGTCACTATGTCCGTCATGTCCCATAGCAGCAGTACATGCTTCGCCTGGGTTCACAGACGAATTCATGTCTCTTGGCAGAGTTACATCAACTCTCTGTAAGTCACATAGTATAGTACGAGGTGGTATTGTCACTGCTTTTGTCGAAAAGTTAATCAACTCGACCGACACTCGATGGGCAGACTTGGAGGGTTCGACTCTTAGTACCGAAGGAGTCAGTCTGATTCCACCAGGAAGCATATTGTGACGGGATTCCTCTGTCATGACTGTCAACCTCATGCACGTATTCAGTCTTGTATGTCCATGTATCACAAGTTTCTTTTGAGGCTGAATAGTAATTGCTTTCGTCGTTTTCACATCTGCCAGACTAGACCTCTGAGACAGTTGATCAAAGGCTATCAATGCCTTGAATGTCAGTTGCCAATTCGTTGCTACTGAACTCGGCGATTCACACTGTCCTTGCAAGATGTGAAGTATGTTGGTACCAATTAAAACAGGCACCCTGTCGTGGTAGCTTGTATCAGGTACTACCAGCAAAAGACCGTCAGTATTTGTCTTCAAGTCTGGAAAAGTCAATTGCGTTTCAACATAGCCAAGATATTCAAGTTTGTGGCCTCCGACACCTTCCACTGAAATAAATTCATGTAAGGGACGGATATCTAACCCCAGATCCTTCGTAAGCGAAGAGGAAATGGTGCTAACCATGGAACCTGTGTCTAGTAACGCCATTATAGCTTTGTCCTTAACCACAACGGGTATCTCATTCGCTTTCCCAATCAATTGGTTAGCGGCCAAAGGGCTTTGCTTATTCCCACTGGACAGCCCACATCCAATGGTACTTAGTAGTTTAAATGACACTCAGATTTCCTGTGGCCTTTCTGGTGACATTGATAACATTCACCTTGGAACTCGGTTCTATTGATGTTCCTTTGTTGATTAGATGGGTTGTTTTTCTTATGGAAAGGTTTCTTATTTGCACCTCTTTCGACAGCAGGGAGTCGTGCATCCATCTTGCACAAAAGCGAAAGCACTTCATCCAGTTTCTTTGATTGTTGAGTAGAAACCTCAGTCACTTGATGTGAAATTGCCTTTGTTACTTCCATCTCAGCCACCCTTGCTGATATTATGATTCGATCATAGGGGGCGTTCCCATCCATCAGGTGGCGCAGGGCCGATTTCATCCTATCCTCACGCAGTCCCGACCAAAACTTTGACTTAATCATTGAATCATTGGTCTCGGAAAAGACAGACGCTTCTCTAGAACGAACCTGGGAAACAAGGTGTTCTAGACGACAAGCCCAAGTGGTGACAGATTCACCGGGTTTCTGGCGAGCACTCCAGAATTGTTCAAGCAAATTCTCCAATGGCAACACATTCCCAAAGACATTGTCCATTTTTTGGATGAGATTGGTGACAGTGATATTTGAACCCATATGGAGCATCACCTCAGCTGCCATTCCTTTAAATGACTTCCTTATGGCCAACAAAACCTCAACATCTCTAAATCCACTAGATTGCAAAGACATCACTTCTTGTCGCCAAATTTCATACAATGTTTCTCCTTTATTCCCATCACCAGAGAAGTTTGATGACAAGCGCAGAGTAGAGTGAGGGTGTGCCCAGTCTCCAACTGAAGGATTATCCCTAGACTGCTGTGCCGAAGCTTGTGGATATGGAGGGGATGGTGAACTCTCAACCTTCCTAACATCACTGACCGGTGATTTCATTACTGAAGCCATATACTCCTTATCCTGCACAGACAAATTCTGCCACAGATTCGCTATCTTCTGTAGAGGCTGACCCTGAACAGTCTCCTCAGTTGTCTGATCTTGTTTCCACAGACCACAAATTTTCATCTCTGCATCGACATCTAACTTGCTGATATCAAGCTTAACATTGCTGAGAGAAGAACCGTGTAGAGCAGTCATGGCATTATCAGCTTGTTTGGCGGAAATGAATAACAAATAAGCAGAATGACTGTGAAACCGCAGCCACTCTATAGTCACATTACAATCAGTTAATAGCTGACGAAGTTCAGCTTCATGTGAATGGTCAACATTTTTCAGCGTAAGACACCGCGGAGCAAATTCCATTTCTAAGAACGATTGAGTCAGAAGTAATTAAAATATCCAGACTAAAGCACATCCGGATTAGCACACACAAAATCAATCAATCCGACACAATCTAAATCAACAAATTCAAGCACACAATTTCTAAGTATCCAGTCTGTAGTACTGATCAAAGTACTATAAATAGATTCACTTGACAAAGTCAATCCTAAGTGGCACAAGGACAAATATCAATGACAACGACAGAATATAAGGAAGAAGAAAAGCCAATCGCCCAATAATCAAATAGGATATACCAGACCAGAAAACTATCGATAAAGAATGGAGAAATACGAAAGGTCAAATGTACTCAAGGTACAATCCAAATCACTTCAAAAGTGGAAAAGTTCCTAAAATTCAAATTCCTAAGCAAAACACATAAATTGGCAAAGTTTGAGTGTGTCACCACATTGGCAAAAAACTACGTAATTAACATACAACACTACTAAACAAGTTATGAAACGACTTTCAACTTTCAATATGAAACAAATATTTAACTATTTAGTTCTATTGAAATATTTATCCTGAGTATTTTTCTTAAGTTAATCGTATAACTTAAGCAATTGTATGAAATAAATTTGAAAAGTTAAATTAAAATCTTACTCATAGATAATACTTAACT
The DNA here is from genome assembly GCA_964019135.1 of Arenicola marina. NCBI lineage: Eukaryota > Metazoa > Annelida > Polychaeta > Arenicolidae > Arenicola > Arenicola marina. The sequence goes on along the minus strand of OZ025254.1, from coordinate 26,652,076 downwards.
ATTGTTAATACAATATTCAATAATCCTAATACCAATGTTAGAATTAATTAATCTTATTAAATAATAATCTAATTACTTTATCCTATAATCTATACCAGATGTCAGTATTAATTGCTTAAACTAAGAGTAATTATCTTATCTAATCTTATATATCAAATATGCTTAACTATATGTAACCTTAATTAAGTAGTTAATATAATATTATAAATGTATGTGATATTCTTGCAAATAAAAAATTCAAAACATTAAACTTAAAAATCTAAACCAATTTGAGATAAACTTAATTCTAAGTAATATCAAATCAAAACATTTATCTAAGTCAGTCTAATGAAGAATTAATCAATCAAATTCAAAAACTAATTTTATACGATATAAATAACACTAGATCTAACCAAATATTTCTATTCTAATTATACACCCTAAAGATTATAAGATTGAATATCCACAATTATTTTGGAATAAAAGATACTAAGTTGTATTCCTATATAATACTGTAGTCAAGCAATGAATTCTATATAAGAAATCCACATGTGATAGTCAATGACAGGCTTACAAAGTAAGATTACTTGTTACCAGGGTTAGTACAGATTCAGATAAATGCAGTACTTATAACTATCAAGCACTTATGTAAATATGGATAATCAAAATTTGACACTTACTATAGGTAGCCTCTGCAATAGACGCTAGGTGCGCTGCGGTCGCTTTGCATTTGGCGTGTGCGTTTTCTGTGATTTAGGGGGTGCCCCTACATTTCTCGATTTCCGCAAGGTCATTCCTGCTTTTAGTACACCTTTCCCTTTCCGGTTGGTTGGCTGAGACCTTGAGGTACGTGAAAGTGAATGTGACGCGTTGAAATCTCTATTTAATACATTTTTATGACGATTTGAAATTTTAAACAGGGTTAAAATTAAGGAAAAGGTGTTGTAGCCAATTTTCCGCAGGCACCCTAAGATTATTTGATGCTTATTCTCCTATAATTGAACATTTTCGTAATGCCATCTCCAATTCTAAACGCCGTACTGAAGAGGTGAAAACGTGCAAGCAATAGTGGGCGATAATAAGGGCTCCGTCGGGTCTCCGCCATTGAAATTTGTTGGCTCTCGCTCTGCGGGTTCGAGTGGTGACGATATCCGTCATCATCCTCCGTTTATTCCACCCATCATGTGCTTTTGAGTATTTAACTATCCAAGGGAGGTGTTGCTTATTCTTTTTAAATGTTTTATTTTTATTATTGATTTAAATTTGATTGAACATTATCCGTTTAAATTTTTTTCTTTTTGTGAAGGGTAGGCGAAGAGAAGCGGCTCTCGTTCAGCGGTGTTGTCTGCTGAGTGGTGACGATATCCGTCATCATCCTCCGTTTATTCCACCCATCATGTGATTTTGAGTATTTAACTATCTAAGGGAGGTGTTGCTTATTCTTTTTAAATGTTTTATTTTTATTATTGATTTAAATTTGATTAAACATTATCCGTTTAAATTTTTTTCTTTTTGTGAAGGGTATGTGAAGAGAAGCGGCTCTCGTTCAGCAGTGTTGTCTGCTGAGTGGTGACGATATCCGTCATCATTCTCCGTTTATTCCACCCATCATGTGACTTTGAGTATTTAACTATCTAAAGGAGGTGTTGCTTATTATTTTAAAATGTTAAATTTTATTAATAAATTAAAAATAAATTTTATTAATTAAAAAATAAATTTTATTAATTAAAAAATAAATTTTAATAATAAATCATATAATTAATAAAATACTTTACGGCTCTTTAGAAATAATGGGCGAATGGACGCTTATTTCACATAATAGACCAAGCCGTTTTATTCTTAATATAAATTTAGATTAAAAAAATTCTGTTTAAAAATAAATTTTTTGTTTGAAGGGTAGGCATGTCCCTTCCTAATAAACCGACCAAGTTTTATTAGGAAGGCCCTTGCCTACCCTTCACACAAAAATTTTATTTTTAAACGGAACTTTTTTAATCTAAATATAGATTAAGAATAAAATGGCTTGGTCGATTATGTGAAATAAGCATCCATTCACCCATTATTTCTAAAGAGCCATAAAATATTTTATTAATTATGTTAAGTTGCATGCCTTACGGAAGGCCTACCCCCTTCCCCCCCTTGAATTCTAAATCATGACTAAAATAATATGCAAAAATTATATTGTCAACGGGCAGTGACAGTGGTGGAGTTTCTTTACAAAAACCAATGTACTTGAATTTGCTTGAAAATAGGGCAGTTACAATGAAAAGTGCTTGATTTTAAACTGGACTAGGCACTGGCAAAGACAAAAATAAAGAAAAAATCAAAGAAAAGCGGGCTGAATTGAAGAAGTATCAATTAATAGAAGTAAAGTGATTAACGCCAATAAATGCTGTTGGTTGGTAATAGATAAATGGGGACACTGCTTTCTTGCCATTCCTTCTTTCCACATATCAAAGATTGTATGCATAAAATTTGGTGCCAGGTTTTGCAATTTGTATGCTTAAAATAAACCAGAGAAAGTCAAAATTACCCTTGAAAATTCCTTAATTTGTTCTAGTGCTAGCCTTAAAAAGGCTTGAATTTGATCGAACCTTGCCTGTATGAACCCTGAAAAAATAGCTTCCATACTCTGACTTACTGTCTTACATTATTAATCAACTGTCTTGCCTCAAAGCTGGAGCGTGGTTTCTTTGGGTAGGGGGGCATGGTAAAGCCTCCCCCTTTTGCACATGCAATATCTGCTTGGAACAGGTATGTTACCACTAACATCCACTCGAAAGGTGTTTTTTCCCTGCCACACTAGCTCTGTACCCCCCTCCCGCCCACCTCCTGAAAACCGAAATGCATCCTTAGTTATGGATTCTTTGAAGAAGCTTGCTATAATATAGCTTCTATAATAATTACCAGTATCAGGTATATATTTTCTTCACAGCTATTAGCTTTTGTAAGTTCTTTACTTACTTTATTGGTGGTAAATAATTGTATGCATGTATTAGTCATAGAAACACATTTCTTTCACATCTTTGTTTTTGCACTTTGACCTCTAATCGTTTTAGCTTGGTAATCAACTATGCTACAGCTGGCAATTGACTCAAAGAGTGTGATACAGTGATTCTGATAGGTACGCCAATGGGTGGGTCCCAATGTCCCAAAGCTCCTGAACATTATAACATTATGAACATTAATGACAGTTGTCATTCATATTTAAGAATTGTGCAATGACCCTGGACCACCCAGACTGATGAACTGTTAACGTTACTGCATTTTTGTAGTAGGCTCTTGGTACCAGTTGCACCATAACATGCTAATTAAAAGAGCCGAAACTCAGAAAATCATGATAAATATGGCAAGAAAACTACAATTTGGTGTATGTTATTTGGCATTTACCATTGCAATTTATAAACTGGAATAATTACCCATTGAAAAATTATCATTTGGGTAGCATACTACTATACTCTTTGACTTTGTCTCTAAATTATGAACATGATTTTCTGAGTCTCTGGGTTATAATTGATTATAAATTGAACAAAAATACATATTATATAATTCTTTACTTTATAGAAATAATTTATTGCCCGATTATTGACATTAATTGTATATTGTTATACAAATGTCATAAATAATTCGATCCATATTATTATACGTAATTAATTATAGAAAAAAAATATATTACCTAACAACAAAATATATTAAAATGTAAGTAAATGTTGATAATTACTTTTCATTACAAACTTTATATTCACTTAATGCAATATATATAATTGCATATATGTCAAAAATTTGATATATTTAAGACTAATGATAACTGCACAAGAGTAAAAAAATTATGTAAAAAATATATATATTACATAAAAAAATTAAATTAAAATTAAAATAATTTTTGATAATTTAGTTTTCATTATAAATTTAATATTTACTTTATGTAATATATTTAATTACATATATGTAGAAAATTTCATATAGTTATGACTAACGATAACTGCGGAACAGTAAAAAGAAGTATGTTAAAATATATATATTACGTTAAAAAAAATTATATTAAAATAAAAATAAATTCTGATAATTAGTTTGCATTATAAATTTAATATTTAGTTGATGTAATATACATAATTACATATATGTAGAAAATATTATATATTTATGACTAACGATAACTGCGCAACAGTAAAAAAAGTTTTTTAATATATATATATATTACGTTCAAAAAATTATATTAAATGGAAAATAAATTTGGATAATTAGTTTTCATTATAAATGTAATATTTACTTGATGTAATATATATAATTGCATATATGTAGAAAATTTCATACATTTATGACTAAGGATAACTACGCAACAGCCAAAAATGTATTTTTTCATTAAAATTTGCATTTCGGATCACAGAAATTGCACACAGTGCCCAAAATATATAAAGTTCCATAACTTTTTTATTTATTAATATTTTTGAATGGGGTAAATTCCATATATATTCCGCTGCACTCTAGTTTGCAAATGCCTAATCTAAAAAAACATTATATCTATATGAAATTTTCTTCCGGAGAGGCTACTATAGGATCCAATGGTATGAACAATTCAATTATGTTGCATCCTCGTTGGTCACAACACATAAAGTTATAGTCCATATATGCACGTGAAGTCCAGTCAAATCAGCTGATCACTGTCAAGCTTAATCCCAGTTTGACAACTCCTCTTCAAGTCAGTGTGGACGTGAAGCGCGAACAAAAGTTCAATGATACAGCTGGTGACATGGTGACGTCATCGACCTTGAACTTGCACCGAGCGCCGAAACTTCTTGGCACTCGCTAGATGGCGCTCTCTCGGGCTGCTCTCCTTGTCGGCAGGGCAGACCTTGACGCCGTCTCCGGAGACGTTATGATGTTCTGTCGATTTCTTCACTGCATGCCGGTGGTCACCACACAGGTGTAATCTTCGTGACTTTGGCTCAACCCCAGCCCCACGTCGGGCTCCAATTGTGTAACAGGGGTTGTGGTGGGCCAAGTGATGACAACGACGTTTCAATACATCCGATTTATTACCACAGCCGCTAGGCTGGGGTTTAAAATCACAAATACACCTGTGGTAAAATAATGATATAATACAGTAATCGAATTCATACATTCAGTGTGAGACTATTGCAGTAATGACACCCAACAGAACAAAGACCCACCAAACCAAGATGGCGGTACTTTCACAACTGAGTAAATACTTTGACTCTTTCATAACAAATAAAATTACACGCATACTAGATATTCCCGCGAAAAGGCAGGTTGCGCTTGCGCATTACGTCAATGCACGAAGAAAAGATTTAGATCGCCGCCGTTTTCCAACGACTATATTAAGCGTTGACCTGATCGGTCACAGACATATGGCTAAATCTTGGCAGATAGTCGCAGTCACACATGTACAAGACCAACCTGATTCTGTTATAGCATATATATATATGGATATAAAAATCGATCATTCTTTTACCATGTACCACGATATATAGACGTATACATGTGTCAGCACCAAGTTTTGTGCTAGCACAAAACCTACACCACAAAAGGGTAACGCGTATTTTAAACACTTGGAGCCGTATTCATAATCCCCTCGTAACTTACGCACGAAAAGGACATTTTCGTCCTAGCCTCACCAGCTCGTTGTGGTGGTGATCATGTTGAAGAAGTCCCCTTCGATATAATTTTAGCGCTTTCCTTATTCAGAAAATGCACTGCTTGGGTGACTACTTACATATTTTGAACCCGATAATTCGACAAGTTTATTGGCGTAGCCTAAGTGGCGATTATGAATAACGGCCCCAGGAACAGTTTGAAGCGGCTTTCCAAATTTAGAAGAGAAAAATTACCACTCACCAGTCAGTAGTGAAGTCAACAATTTTTTTCTGGTTCTGAATACCGCCACAAGGGGCGTGAGAGGCTATGACCAATGGGCGTTTTTCGTGCGCCGTTTTATGCATGGAAGCCCGGTCATGGCTAATTTACATTGACATGGGCGTATCAGCCAGGGCACGATTTATTTTTCTTTTATGTGTGGCCTAAGCTGTTCGTGCCTCCGACAATTCTTAACTTGTTGACAAATCGCTGGTTCGTCATTACAGTGGCCCTGCCTCATACCAAACTCCGCCGTGTGGCGGAGCCACTGCAACAATATAGGTAGAGGTAATTACTAACACCTACCGGCGCTTAAGGTCAAAACATTTTCCTCGACAGAATTTGTTATCTCTAAATAAGTATTGTTTATGGATCTACTTGAAAACGGAATGAAAAACATATGTTACTTTGCTGAAAAAAAGCTGACCATTTTTGTCAAATTGACTTTAACATGGCGGTCAATGGAAACATGCTTTTATTCTTTTTCAGGATTTTGAAGACCCCAAAAAAACTGGACGACAGACTTTCCCAAAAAAGTTCCTGCTGAAGCCTAGTGTCATGGTGAATACATAAATAGCCCAAAAAGATATGTTACTGAATTAACTTAACTCCATTGTAAACAAAATAGGCTATAAAATAAAGCAAAAATCCAAATTATTACAATTTGGCGTTTCGGCGCGTATATGCAATCACTGAATATTTTGTGTATTTGCTTGCAGTACATAACATGCATGCAAATTTGGCGGAGGATTTGATTCTGCGAAAGTCCGCCAGGCGTCAGAAGCTCTCGACCTTAAAGTAATATATTTTGTAATTTGTTGTGTTATCAACCTTTTCTCAATGTCAAATAAGTCGTTTCTGTCTTGAATTAAAATCCTGAAAGCCTGTGGGCTATCCGGAGAGAAGCAAATTTGTTCACCGGAGCAAAAGTTGTTGGCCGGCTTTATATCCCTGTCCCCCTGTTCGCTGCTCGGCATTCTGTGTGATGTCGACTGCTGCTCGCTAGATATAGATAAACCGCGCAGTTCTATGTTGAAATTGTTATTTTACAGACTCAAAGAGACACAAAACATACGCATCGTATCTTTGAGATCCTTTTAGTCTTGATTCTCAAATGTCCAAAAATCTAAGATGGCGCATGTAAGTAGGCTGCTTTAAAGACAATAGATCAATAGAGACAGGGCTTACTAAAATGAGTAGCAAGTTTAAACTCTTGGAATCATCAAAATGCGGAATTTTATACGCAAAGAAGATGATACAATCTCGTAATAAAAAAACATGAGGTCGGTTTTTATTCTGAACCGAAGGAGGAGATATTGAACGAACTATTTGCTAATTTGGAAGCATTTCTGGTGGAATCAGGTAACACACCGACGAAATCTTCTGTTACGTCTTTAACCTAGACAGTGACAAGAGCGGATCCAGGATACTGGATATAAGGAAGGGGGTCTGGTGGAGATATGGAGCTCTCCAACGACCAACCACCGACGACCGGTAGGGCCGGGGGGGGGGGGGGGAGCGTGGGGGGGGGGGGGGGTCGCACCTAAAACGCAGCGGTGGTGTCATCGCCCAAATTGAAAACTAAGCACATAACCCCACCCTCCCCCCCCCGCCCCCACCCCCAGGCCGGACCTGAGGTCTACCGCTACACCAGGTAGTCCCGTAGACGGGCCCTGTCCCGATGGTTTCCCGTCGTTCAATCCCAGAACTGGGGCTACCGCTACACCAGGCAGCCTCCCTCCCTAAGGGAAACCTGAAATGTGTTTTATCGCGACAGTAGATTTGAAGTACTAGCGTTACCATGGCATCGTCTGTACATATCTCATCTCATACTCATCTCATCTCAAGTGAGGGGCCGGCGCGACAGCTCAGTGGGCTAGAGCGCTCGCATTGAGTGCTCTGGTCACCCGAGAGCCTAACGGCACGTGGGTCGGTGGTTCGAACCCTGCTGTGGCCATGTCTGTGTGGTCGCTGGATAAAGATCCCATGTCTTTCTTCGTAAAGAGTAGGGGGCTACCCCCGGGGACATGGCTCCACTCTCCCTTCCTCCTTCCATTGACGCGATATGACCAAAAGTGGTTAATGCGTCCTGAATAACCAACCAACCAACCATCTCAAGTGATCTGCTTCCGTGCCATAACGTCTTGGCTCAGTTGGTAAACAGGCTAAGCTGCAGGGAATGTTTTATCCAACCCCATTCAGTGTCTTCCTTCATGTGCACAATGTACGCGGCCTGTAAATACGTCATTTCACATTTCATTCCCATAATGACCCTCTGCCGTTGTCTCGCATGCTCTCGTTGAATTCATTTCTCAGCCCCAATTATAATTACAATTACAATTATTCGTTGTGCTCTGGTTTGGAAAAGTTTTAATGTTTCTATCCATTTCTGTTAACTTTTTGCCTGCGTTAAACGGCATTTGTCACTGTGATTAGCTCAGATATACGCCTAACGGCACGTCGACATACCTGCCAAACTGCCATGAATCAGCATGGCCCCCAGCGAGCAAAGCGTTGAGCCACTTTTCTCTAAGGAGGCGGATTTCAAAGCTGCCGGTGGAGGGGATAAGCTTGCAACTTACGAAGTATGTGAGGCAACCAGAAAGAGGGCCAGCAAGGTGGACGGAGCTCAGGCCCCTGACCCACCAACCAAAGGCTGTTGGCGCATATACTTTGAGACCAAGCAAGGAAGAACTGACCTCTTATTGAAGAAAGAACTGATCATATATGGAGTCAAGATACCACTTTACGACTGAAACCCATTTGTAACCAATCAGAAGAGCACACATGACCTGAGAGAGAAAGTTACCATTAAGTGCCTCCCAATATCAGTCAGCAGTGAGACTCTGAAGGAGTACTGTGAGAAAAATAGTGTGATATTAACATCGGACATAAAATACGCAAATACGAGAGACACAAATGGCAAGCTCACAGACTACAAGACGGACGATAGATATTTCTATGCTCAGGCTCCTATATCACCCATGTATCAGAGAAAAACGTTTCTGGCTGGCATCAGATACAAAGCCTACCACGACGGGCAGTTTATTGCCAAGTGCAAGGTTTGCGGACAGAGTGGGCACAACGCAGGATACAGCTGCTGCCAAGGCGGGCAATATCACGGCCTTCAAAGGGCACCAGTTAGTGCTGTCAAGTTGCCATCCAACGCAAATAGATGCTTACGACACGCACTTCCAAAGCATTGAACACGCCTATCAGTGGAAAAAGGCGACTATAACTGAGCGTGATGATCTTAAGGAAAAGATACAGGCTGCTGCACATGCCGGCATCGGGCGTAGGCCGGGAACAGATATTCCCGAGGTTCCGTTTGATCAGTGCGAATCCGGAGCAATGAGTTCCAAAGTGTATTACTTGGAGCCAAGTAGTACATCACGGAAGCGTCTCCGGATCTACTCTGGGGTCCAGCGCTCACGCCAGAACAAACGCTGAAGACGAAGCCATCATATTGGCCGGGAAAACAAACTCATCGGCGAAATCCTCATGGATGTGAGACGCGAGATCCTGGCTAGCACCTTTCTGGAAGAGCTGGACAGCGAGCTGCGGGCTGAGCCAGACAGCGAGTCGACAGCGAAGCAAAACATCTACGCGGGAAAGTACCCCGTCCCCAACACCAGGTCGGCAGCAGGGGCGAGATGGTTCCGAATCTCCGCCCCGAGGCCGAGCTTGATGTCGCGCAAGCTCGCTGCCTTCAAGACATCCAGAGGACGGCGACGTAGCTCCCAGTGTTCCGCGCGCACCCATCCAAAAAGGAAAGCGCAAAAGGAACACGAAGGGCAAAATAACATCCTTCCTCTGCGGGAGGGAACGAGATCCAACGCCCAAGCGTAAGCCGTCCGTGCCAATACTGTGAAAGTAGCCGCAGCGCCAACATCTGATCACGGAGCGATAGAGATAAACTTACTTGTAGGTACAAGGAAACGTGGTAAAGGTTAGTGGAAACTGAACTCTTCTTTCCTTCAAGATGATAACTGCGTCAACTCTATCAAAGATATCATTGGTAATGCAATTAACGAATAGGAGTATTGCATATGCTACAAAGATTTATGGAAACTGTGTAAGACAAGGGTAAAGGAATTTTCCATCAAATATGGCATAACAAAATGTAAGTTAAAAAATGACTCCCTAAGAAAATTAGAAAGTGAGTTCGGTGAGTTGGATAAGGAACTAGCGGTAGAAAATTATATAGATCTAATCGAAAAGCAAAGAAAGTTGAAGTCAAGATATGATAAAATAGTGTTAGATAGAGCTAAAAGCGCCCAGATCCGCTCGGGTGAAGTGGGTTGAAGAAGGCAAACGTATTAAGTTAGAGAAAACGAGACAAACGTTTAACTGTATCGATATGTTACAAAATGGAAACGGTGCGATCGTTTGAGATGACGCTGACATATTGAAAGCTTTCTACGGGCAACTCTATAAAAGTGGAAAACCAAATACTGAAGATATAAATGCATATATGCGAGATATTAATGCGGTAGGTTACAAAATGCTAGCCAATATATTAGCCAGTAAGAAAAAAAAGGTTTTGCCTGATATTATCAGTAATGACCAAGTTGGATACTTATCTAAACGAGCTATAGGGAATGAGGTTAGACTGGTACAAGATGTAATAGAATATGCTACTATTAAACAAACGGACGGTATATTACTGTTCATAGATTTTCAAAAAGTTTTCGATAGCCATTTATATTCGAGCACTCGAAAAATCCAATTTTGGACCATCATTTCGAAATTGGGTAGATATCCTATATAAAAACTCACAATTATGCATAAAAAAACAATGGATACTTATCAAATCCATTTGAAATATCAAGAGGCATCAAACAAGGATGTCCCCTGTCAGCTCTTTTATTCATTATTGCGGTAGAGCTAATGGTTCTCAGAATAAAACAGAATGAAAATATCATGGGATTCATGATGACATTTTGGGGGAAAAATAGAAAGTTAACGATCTCTCAGTATGCAGATGATGCCGTTATTTTCTTACAAGGTAATGACCAACTTGAAACTGTACTTGTGAACTAGATCGGTTCGATTAGGTTGCTGGCCCAAAAATTAATATTAACAAAACGATCGGTTTACGGCTGGGCAATACCTCTATTAGTGGGCAACAGAATAGTGGGCAACAGAATACTATTAGTGGGATTCGCATGACATCCGATCCAGTAAAGTGTTTTGATGTATTTGTTGGAACGGAACCTAACAAGTGCGCACTACTTAATTGGGACGATAAAATCGAACGCATTGAACGTCTTCTGGACTCCTAGAGTAAAAGAGACCTAACGCTTTTTGGTAGTCACTATTATCAAAACCATGGCACTGTCAAAAATAACGTACTTGGCCAGTTGCATGCCTATTCCTGAAAATATATTGAAGCGTCCAAATAGACTTTTCTATAATTTTATATGGAGGAAAGAAGTACGAACTAAACGAAATGTATTAATTGAGTCGAAAGCTAAGGGAGGGTGGGCATGATCGACCTAGACTCTTATTTCTTGTCACTGAAAGCCACGTGGGTGGCAAAAATTGAAAATAGTGACGAAAATGTAAACTGGGCGTTCCCAGGGAAAGGATACAAATACAAACAAACAGAATACAAATTTATGTATTCCTGTTATGGAACTCAGCTTTCAAGACAAAGGGAATTTTCCTTATCTAGATGCAATTCTGTCTTTCTATCAGGAAAGTGTTCATTAAGTCGGGCATAATCAAGTTTAGACTCCTGATGTTTAAAAATAAAACACTAGATGAAACCTATTTGTATGAGAGCGTCAAAGACAAAAGGGACATTTATAATCAAATTATTATGTTAAAAAGAAAACTTAAGCCTTTCAAAGCTCTAGATGAAGACCATATGCCAGAAATAATTACCCTACAGTATTAAGTGACAGTGATGAATGTTATTTTTGTAATGAAGTGCAAACTATACCTCATATGCTAGATAATTGTACGAAAGCCGCAAAAAAAGATCTGGGACAAGGTATCGCATAGTCTGCAAAGTGTATTTAGTTTACGGGACGTCCTACTTGGAGTGCAAGATAACAATGAAAACTTTGTCCTATATGTTATTTGCTATGTGATATACAAAATGTGGCTACTACACCAAAATAAGCACATTAACGTTAGCAAATGGAAATTTGTTTATCATTTCGTAAACTCTGAACTAAAATATAGAATTCAAATATATCATTTGACGCAACTTAAAGACTGCTGTATAAAATTAAAGACGATATATGAAAGGCTTATTTAGGTTTGTTTATGTCTGTTTTATGTACACATTTGTAACATCTTTGTGCAATAAATATTCTCAAAAAAAATACAATTATGATATACTGATTGATTATAATTATGATATGCATGATATACTGCCTATGTGGTGGTGCAAGAGTCTCCGCAGCAAGTCGATCCGAACAGCTCCGTACAAACTTGACGTTGTTGTGGTTTGGTGTAGCAGTGAAAACCCGGAAGGTACTGTGAGGACGTGTTGTCGTTCCGATCCCCGCCGCCAGGTGGTACCGGCTACGTACCCGTAGGGGAGCGTTTTTTTCCGCTCAGGACTGGATCTCGCACGAACGCGGCACTTGTGTGCGAGTGGACGGTACAGATATGAAAGAAAAATATGTTTGCTGAGTGGATGCGTGTGTTGTCGACTAATTGGTAATTCTGAACATGAAGGCAGTGGAAAAATAACTGCTCTCCATTTTTGTCGAGACTACTGTTTTTTTCTCGCTCAGAACCGGATCTCGCACGACGCGGCACTTATGTGCGAGCGGACGGTACAGGATATTAAAGAAAAAAAATGTTTGCTGAGAGGATATGTGTGTTTTCGACTAATTGGTAATTCTGAACCTGAAGGCAGTGGAAAAATCACAGCTTCCCATTTTTGTCGAGACCGCTGTTGGGAGCATTGACTGTTAGATACATAGTTGAATGAGAAATGAACAATGAAATGAAATTTGAATGTCATATTTTCTGCGTGGATGGGGAGCGTTCATTTTTGCATACACTTTTTACAGTGAAGGTAGGCCTACCCCCACCCAGTTAAGTGTATTTCATAATCTGCATTGGATTATAAGTTATTGATAATTTACTGCGCCAGTGGAGATGTCAATGAAGAAAAAATTGCCACTGCGTGACCAGATAAGAAATTTCCCTTATGTTTATACGGGGTCGAGTCAGAATTGACAAGGCAGGTCAGAATTGACCGCCACATACGTGTGTGGGCTTTGGTATGGCGCGATACACAGCGGAACTGTGGGAAATGAGTGGTGTCATCCGGCTGCATGTATATTTGTTTCAGATAAACAAGTCTGACACATGCCTTGGGTGTAAATCAATTGATTAAATCTTTGGTCTAGGCACCGGCGCTACGTGGGCCAGCTAGCGCTGACCACTCATCACGCCGGCCCTAGACCCACGTGTATGGACACAGTAACTGGGATATTGTACACTATTTACAGTACTAGCCGCCCCGTCTAGCGTTCGTAGTCATAAGCGAAAGAAATAACAGTATGACAGTATTTGGTTTTATACGCCAAGTAGTAGCAGGCAGAAGGTAGACATTGGGCAGAAATAATATCGATAATTATGTTGACATAAATTGAGACCGGGACCTACTGAATAACGAGAGATAAATGTTAAGGAGATTTAAACACTTTCTGTGCAATTATTGCGCATCCAGTAGAGAATACGCAAATTGCGGCTAAAGCACGCACGCTTATAGACGAAAATCAGTCCAGTAAAACCAAGGCCCAAGCTCATACATTAATTGATTGAAAACGGACAATTAAGCTCATACATTGATGGAGTAAGAAAAAAGGGGTTGATTGAGCAAAAAAAGGGGTTGATTGAGCAAAAAAAGGGGTGTTTCCCGCCAAGGTTCCCCAGGCAGAGTTCCCAGGGCAGAGTTCGTTCTCTTGCTATGGGAGGTTGTGGACGTGAGACAGTACGGGATTTGAGTGCTTTGATAACGTTTTGGGCGATAAGGCGTTGGGAGAAATACGATTACTGTTGGCACCAAGCAAGGCAGCCAGCCGCAGACATGGTCACCATGCGGAATTAACACCCGAAAGCGATATTATGCGCGGGATATGGTGATAAGCACCTAGCGATAGTGTTGACACATGCGATAGTGTTGACACATGCGATAGTGTTGACACATCCGCTAGTGTTGACACATGCGATAGTGTTGACACATCTAAGAGCGACAATGTTGATACATCCAAGGCGGACCATGCAGTGCATGCATTGGTTCGGTCGCATATACATCTAAGGCGGCCCACATCCAAGGAAAAGCGATAAGCACCCAGCAACAATGTTGACACATTCAACATGTTCAAGGCGGCTGCTGATGCCAATCACGAGCGCTTACCTCCGTTGATCATGATCATAACGCATCCGTCCGCACACGGCGGGGGCCTACATAGGTCCGCCGTGTGCGGACGGAAACGTTATGATCATGATCAACGGAGGTGAGGGCTCGTGATGCCAATATGCTAGTGCATGCAGCGGCATAGGTGGGACATACAGATTCATTTTATTAGTATAGAAATGGCAGGGGGCCATGTCGGCATCTGGAAGCACCGGCCCGCGTACAACACATGCCAATAAGCGACATTCTCTTGGATATATGTGTAACTTTACGTGAAATGCACAGCAAAACCTGATACTGCAAACGCACCGAACGATCTATGAAAGCGGATCTCCACTTGGAGTACCCGGACAAAACTAATGCTACTAAAGCTAGGGGCACCCAGCTAGCTACGTACATGAGACGCCACACCGGAGCAGGGTCGACCAGCGCGTCAGCGCTAGCTGTATACATGTGTGTGTATGGAGGGGGGGGGGTGTAGGGGGGGGGTCAGGTCTGTCGAGTGATGTGCCATGCTTCCATCATTCGCCAGGCGGCGCTGCGGTCGTGCGTCCGCTCAGGTCGCTGCTGGCGACCGCGAGTTCACCGGGGTCCGGCCTACGATTGCATGACTAGCGAGAGAGGGGTGATCAGAGAGGAGGAGGTGGTGGGTGGGTGGGGGGGGAGGGGGTGTGAGCTCGGCCGACGATTGCATGGCTAGCGAGAGAGGACACGGGATCTTTATCATGCGACCACACAGACATGGCCACAGCGGGGCGCGAACCATCGACCCACGTGCCGCTAAGCTCTCAGGTGGCCAGAACACTCAATGCAAGCGCTCTAACCCACTGATCTATCGGGGCGGCCCCCCGGTCTGTAGAACGTCCTGCTATATAACCACGGCGTGCTCCCTCTACCCGAGAGTCAGTGTTGTTTACAAATGCAGCCGTTAGATGGCGACATCGCATTGTGGGCTTTGGCCAGACTCGCTGAGCGAAGTCCTGAGAGAACTGTAATATATATGCCGTCTCAAGCAGAAATTAATTTAGTTTCAGTTCCGGGCAGTACACAATACGAGAAGAAGGAGTGACAAGTATACATGAACTCCGTGTGAGGGTTTCCAGGCGACGAGGTTCGTCATTTCTGTACTCTTCCTCTAACAACAAGCACAGGTTGCGGATGCCATCTTTTTTGTTTTTGTCATAGTGCGATCACTGATTAGCATCGCAGAGTATAGCAAATACTAAGCAACAAGCAACAAAAATGTGAATAACAGCCAAAAGAGTTTCACTACTCAAAACATTTTGTAACGAAATTACAGGAAAGTAAGGATCAATGACAGTTATGAACGGCATATGGAACTTCTCTGAAAAGTCTCGCAATTAAGCACAGAATGAGGTTACGACATCAGGAGAGTTACACAGAAATCCAACTTTCTATCAGAAAAGATAGGTTCTCTGATTACTTCCGGGATAGCAATTAGTACATGTTTAAACACATATCATTGCAGATGTAGGCGACTGTCAGCCTGTTGCAATGCCTTTCGCATTAGCAGCGCTAACAGTAAATCAGTTAGAAAACAATGGGATTAATCATCGTTGGTCAAATTTGCAAACGACAATGCTCAAATCCAATCAAGTCGAACACAAAGAGAACAATAATAATAATAATAATAATAATAATAATAATAAAGTTTATTGCACTAAAAAGCATCAGGCCCATGGTACAAAACATATACACACACGCAATTGTTCATTCTTGTCCCTGTAGACACCGGTATACCTTTCAAATGTTTCCCCTACACTCCCTGCATAGAATATTAACTGACCCATCTGATACATGGATCCATCAATTCTCGATTATATTAGGATTATGAAGTCTGAATGAGATGCGATAATTTCTGACCCAGGGTTATTTCTTACGACTGTCGATTTAAAGATCACATACGCACAAAAATTGTAATTCGTTTTCAACACAAAATATACATTTACGGCTACAATTGGGCTGTACAGTTCTCGCGGGTTCTATTTCCGGTTATTAGGTCTTTTAGGGACCAACAAAACAACACGTGCTCTTAGAAAGAGTGCGCATGACGCTAGTGCCTTGCTACAGCTATGTGACGCGCACTTATTGTAGTCAAGGTTTGAGTGTTGGGAACCGGCCAGCTGCGCGGTTTGTGTGTGACGAATCGAGTGGGTGTGAGGGATGGGGTGGGGGTATTTTTTGTTTGCTTTGGTCCAGGCATGGCTAACTATAAAATCATCACATAGTTAATGATAAGACATTAATCTCTCCATAAGGTACGTGGTCCTTTCGATGAGACTGTTGGAAGCGTTGTATTTTGAGGCAAATCATCGATGTTTACATTTCTGCGACAAACACAACACCATTGCCCTTGTCTGGTCAGTCCATATAAGGAGCGTTGTTACGTAACTATAGATACCGCGCGCAGACATGCGAGTCATGATGATTATTACGTCATACAACACGGAAAACCCCGCGCAGTACATAGATCGCCTGACACTGACAGCCACTCATGGGACAACCGCATTCCGGTTTATCAACTGTCTACCCGCTCATATATTACACAAATGTAGTCATATTCTGATATGCACAAAACTTTAGTGGTTAGTAGTGCTTTCAAGGACAGCTTTAGCCGATCTTGTGTGTAAAGCGAGTAAAGGCAAACAACCGGAAGGTAGGCAGCACGTACAGGCCGTTGATGCTAGGCATTGATGTAGAGCCTGAATATCCCTTCTGGGGTCTCGATAAGATCCCGTAGTGATTGCATAGGCCTATAATGGCTGTAACTTCCGTCCCTGGATATATTTAGTCTCCCACCGGTTTCAACGACTAAATGATGATCCGAACATCTTAATGTGAAAGTGCTCTTCGAAATTTCCCAAGTCTTATGAAATACATATTTCTCTGGTTCACGTAGAGTATTAAACATGGCATAAATCCGAAGTTTACTGCTGTAACATCACTGCTCCAATTTAGTTGGGCACATTCTTTCATTCTTTGAACGAACTTATTTAAAAAGAACAATAAAGCATCCAGTAACATTTGTTTGTTGGTTACTGCTGTCGGTCCTGCCTCCAACACGGTTCAGTGGTTTTTTGGTTAATGCTGTCGGTCCTGCCCCCAACACGGTTACTGCTGTCGGTCCTGCCTCCAACACGGTTACTGCTGTTGGTCCTGCCTCCAACACGGTTCATTGGTTTGTCGGTTACTGCTGTTGGTCCTGCCTCCAACACGATTACTGCTGTCGGTCCTGCCTCCAACACGGTTACTGCTGTCGGTCCTGCCTCCAACACGGTTACTGCTGTCGGTCCTGCCTCCAACACGGTTACTGCTGTCGGTCCTGCCTCGAACACGGTTACCGCTGTCGGTCCTGCCTCCAACACGGTTACTGCTGTCGGTCCTGCCTCCAACACGGTTCATTGGTTTGTCGGTTACTGCTATCGGTCCTGTCTCCAACACGGT
Source organism: Arenicola marina (assembly GCA_964019135.1). Classification (NCBI taxonomy): domain Eukaryota; kingdom Metazoa; phylum Annelida; class Polychaeta; family Arenicolidae; genus Arenicola; species Arenicola marina. Next base: position 26,634,369 of record OZ025254.1, on the reverse strand, counting down.
TCATTGGTTTGTTGGTTACTGCTGTCGGTCCTGCCTCCAACACGGTTCATTGGTTTGTTGGTTCTGCTGTCGGTCCTGCCTCCAACACGGTTACTGCTGTCGGTCTTGCCTCCAACACGGTTCATTTGTTTGTTGGTTACTGCTGTCGGTCCTGCCTCCAACACGGTTACTGCTGTCGGTCCTGCCTCCAACACACGGTTGCTGCTGTCGGTCCTGCCTCCAACACGGTTCATTTGTTTGTCGGTTACTGCTGTCGGTCCTGCCTCCAACACGGTTACTGCTGTCGGTCCTGCCTCCAACACACGGTTACTGCTGTCGGTCCTGCCCCCAACACGGTTCATTGGTTTGTTGGTGACTGCTGTCGGTCCTGCCTCCAACACCGTTCATTATTTTTTGAACTTGTATCATGACACTTTTGTGACCGTTTACCCTTTTCCGGAATGGGCTGAAACAACTAAAACAGCAGTTTTCACCAACATTATTATTTCTGACATATTTTGAAAAAAAACGTTCTGGACACATTGTCGGATTGGGTTAAGTTGAAAAGAAATAGTTGTGTCATCACATGTTGAAATGTAAAATGTTGATGACATAGTATACAAGAAAACCCCACTTTCCCACACGACCTGCAGTAATTTGGCTAAAAAAACGGGTTTAACTACATGACGTTTTTTTATTGGATACAATATATGTGTACTTATATGTTAAGAATAAAAATACATCTTTCACAGTCTAAGCCTTTTTTAAGAATTTCTCAAGAAAAATATTACTTCGTAAATAAATTTAAGCTCCTATCCTACCCTTGCTTGCAGGCTCGGACAGGATATCGGAGATTTGTGCTGAAATACACCTGCCACTCGAAACAATGCCATATGCATATCAGCTATCCGCCGGTGTCACCTGTTGAGTATCCCACGGTCTGGGAGTGCGTAGTCATCATGACCAACGCCAGTTTTAAGGGGGGGGGGGGGGGCGAGGGGGGGGGGCGATGGATACCCCATTGAATCGCGAATCCCCAAGAATTAGGGAGAGCAATATCGAATCTCCGAGAGTAGGACATTTTAAAGCTGGGCGCGATAAAATCCGCATTACTGATCATATTACGAATATCGAGGAATTCGCAAACTGTTATAACGGATCGCTTTAAATAGGCAAAGGCTCTTCGATCGCGTTAAATCAAGAATTGTACGGATAACGATCCCAAAATATTGCCAACAGCTGATCTCCAAGAATTCTTGTATCGTGGAGATCGAAAAAGGTATCCCACCACTCTTTTGATCTCCCGATTATCCCGAATTACCACCCAATTTACACAACATATACCTTCCGATTAATGGCATCTTTCAAGTATAGATGAATATTTTACAAGCGTATGCACTGAGCGTCTTAACCTATCACTTACTCATAAAGAAAAAGTTTTCGGGGCTTTTGCACGATCTAGTCTTAATGAGAGAGACGCATTAATAATGCGTTTCATTTGTACCTCATAAACGATTTTTATGTCAACTGTTTTCTTACTGTGTTTCGTATAAATAACGATAATAATAATAATAATAAGCGGATTTCGATTAACCGAAGAAAATATTATTGGCGGTATAGGGAATGGCCTTCGGGGTTCAGGTTAAGCGGATCTTCCGGTGAACCGGATTTCAATTAAGTGAAATTATATCTGGATCGTATAGCAGGATCAGGTCGGTCCCGGATATATGGAACTGCGACTGTTTGCCCAGCTATAGTAATTTGGGTGCCCAAGTCAGTGTGTGCTCTGCTCTCGTCAGTGCATGCGTACAACGACCTTGGCCTGACCATGGTTCGGTGACATGAAGTACAAGTCTGTCTCTTGGGTTACTTCGGTGAATGATTCGGCCAGTAGAGGATAGCATTGGACTAACGGTAGGGTATACGACATTCGGCATGTAGCAAAGCTATGGTATAACCTGTTTATCCATGGAAACATTGCATATGAGCATTGATTGCATGTTACAACTATTTTGAAATGATCTTATAAGGTTGGCATGCTAGCTTTTGTGTTGTACATCAATTACGGAGGGAGAGTAATGTATTCGCGTTGGTTGAACTAAAGCCAATGGAAAATCAGAATCTTAATAGTGGTTTGTTTATCCATACACCGTCATCTTCATCCCTCTATGAACTGTATGAAATTCACTCAGTAGCTAGGCATTAAAATTTAGGAATTTATGCTGGTAATCACAGTCGAATGATATAAGCTAAAGTTGTTTTGGCGCGTAATCAACTATCTTTGCAGCCGATTAAATTGTGGGCCACATTTCAGGTCAAGCGTTAGCCCGGTCGCGTGACGTAGCCATGGAAACCGATCTAAGGCACGTGCTCCTGGTCTTGATTTGGATTATTTCCCAGAATGCAACTGGTTCGCCAAATGCCCGCCGAGCAAATAAGAACATCCGGTGTCCCGGGCCATGCACGTGTCAGTCAAACCCGCGTGGCCTGTTCGTCACGTGTCAAGATGGCGACATGGTAGCCGTCATACGACAGTTCCCGCCAGAAATCTCCAGCTTGAAGTACTTGCTGAGCGATAGGTTTGATGAGGCAAACGTGACTTTCGAACACCTCGAGCACCTCAACACCTTGGAGCTGTCTTCGGTGGACACCAATATTTACGACTACAACCCCGCGGCTATCAGAAGAAGTGACATATTTCAAGGATTAAACAACCTGAGGATTCTCAAGCTCCATATACCATTAGATTACGTGAACCCTGATGCCCTGGGCTACGTCAGTAACCTGACGGAGCTCGATCTCTCGCATACCCGCTACCTCGAGAAGCCGGGATTGGTGCCAATCTTAAAGGCAATCCGCAGCTTTGGAATCCCGATCCGTAAACTAGGGATCCGGAACATCGAACACCCCAGTCCCCAGCGTCTGGAACAGCTCCTCGACACGCGAGAGGACATTCTCCGCCACCTACAGGACGTCCCCATCGATGACCTTGACCGGGGTTCCAATGGCTTAGTTGTCTTAAGCCCGGGCTTCACGGAGTTCCTGCCAAAGTTACAGGTAAAACACACAACAGAAACCTGACCTCCACCTTGTTGGAGCGCACTTAGGTTGGAGCCGACACTTAGAGAAATGCGAAACAGCTACAACAGCAGTATGGTTAAATATATAGAGTTCGAAAAAGAAAATTAAAAACTAATACATAATATAACATTTACAGCTTTAGTTGGGCTCTAAGTAATCCGATTTGTTTCGCTGCATTGCCGCTTATGCCTACCGACGGAGCTTACCGCAGTCGTCGCATCGATAACTCATCGTTTGGTCCTGGTCGTTACTCATTGGTCTCTTAGTTTGACGTTTCAAGTCCAATTTCTCAAACCAGAAATGCGTTCGATGAATGAGCCTAAGACAACGAAGACGAAAACGGAAATTGTTCAGTTTTCTTTCTTGGCCGTAATATTGCAGTCCCATTTTTTGTGCCATACAGCAGAGTGCTAAGAATAATTTCCCTATACATTAACATTTTGCAAGTGATTAGTTTTGAGCATTGCCACGCTCGATAATTCAGCCTACCAAAAGAGGTGGCTGCGTTTCCAATACGAGTATTAAAATATGGTGCAATAAGACCAGATGAATCGGTACTGTCTTTAAGACCTACTAGAAGCAAAATCACCCGTGATTATCGAGGCCATTTCAGAATCAATAGTGAACCTTTTTGGTTTAAAACAGCAACCTTTCATTTCTAACCTCCAACTTTAGTTGCAGTTCCCTGATTCTCGAGGCAATATATCGATGACAACGGCAGACCCTTTTGGCCTAAAACACCAACCTTCCATTTTTAATCGTCACATTTTCTTCCAGTTCCTGGATGCTCGAGGCAATATCGGCAGCAACACGGGAGCGCTCTGGCGCTGTATGACGCTCGACCTGCTGTTACACCAGACCGTCAAACGCATGGCTTTCGGAGCCCATGTGTGCGACAACACGGGCCACTACCGTCCTGACGCCTCGGCTGATTCCTTCTCCCAGGGCGAGTGCTTCCAGAAAGCTTTAGACGGAACGGGTGGCTCCGAGGGAGAGCACTTCGCCTGTCGATTGGTCCATTGCTTCTGCTCCAATTTCACGCATTTTCCGTGTGAGTATGTACCTAAGATCACCGAAATCCTGAACAAGAAGGACCCCGAGTGTAAAATGTCAGTGTGGCTGCCGATGCCTCCGGGACTGGAAGAGCTGCAGTATAGCGGCGCCGCGTTAGGCCAATACGGCAACCTACTCGACCGAAAGAACAATCAAACGATCTGTGTGAGCAAGAAGAATAGTTTACAGTACCTGGATCTGTCTAATAACAGAGTGGGGGACTCCTTTGCACCGGGCTTATCCACGTTCAAGGGTCTCACTCATTTGCGCGTTTTCAACGTTCAGAACAATCGCGCGAAAATAATGATTGTCACTCTCTTCAGGTACTTCGTTAATGTGGAATATTTGCTGATTGGAGGCAACACGGTGCGTTTGGATTTGGATGTTAACTCACGTTTTTTCCAAACTAACGTACAACTTCGGACACTTGACCTCCAGGATTGTAACATTAAATTGATTCCCAGGTTTGAATTCGAAATACTGCCTCGTCTAGAAGTGTTAAATCTCAGTAGAAATGCGTTGACGGAAGTCGATGTTGACATGAGTAACCTTAAGAAATTCCGCCTTCTAAACCTGAGTCATAACGAAATCGACGTATTGCCTATCAATCTCACAAGGGTATTAGATGCCATCGCTGCCGACCACGAGATCGTTGTTGACTTGTCTCAGAATCGTCTTCGGTGCAGTTGTCAAGATATCGCTTTTCTCAGCTGGTTGCTGAACACAAAAGTATCGCTGGAGAATATGGGCGACTTGCTGTGCAGTCACGCATTTTGGGGTTCCGTCTCGGTTTACAAACCGGCCATTTCAGATCTGGAACAGTCCTGCTTTCCTTCACACAAAACTTTGATTACGATTTCTGTGATGTGCACGCTCGCCGCTGTTGGCGTCATTGGTCTCGCTGTCCTTGGATACAGGAAGCGGTGGACGATCCGATTCCATCTACACGCCTCGAGAAAAAGCTGGATGAACTTCGTCCGCAAGAGGCGCGTCTCCACAGGTCACATGTACCAGTTCGACGCCTTCGTCGTCTACAGTGCTGACGACAGAAGCTGGGTTCACGAAGTCCTCTTGAAAACCTTGGAAAAGGTGTACGGAATGCGCCTCTGTATCCACTTCCGCGACTTCATTCCTGGCCACGATATCGAGGACACCATCGTCGACAGCATTAACAAAAGTAAAAAAACCTTGATCGTCCTCTCCCCCAACTTCCTTAAGAGCGAGTGGTGCAACTTCGAATTCAAGATGGCGCGGCAGAGGATCGTCACGGACGGCGTTGACGTCATCATATTTGTCCTGCTGGAAGATCTCCCAACAGAGGGCATTTCGAAGACGTTGGCCCGATTGTTACAGAAGAAGACTTACCTAAAGTGGACGGAGGATGTGAACGGCAAAGGACTCTTCTGGGACCAGCTGAGCCATGCCATCAACGATAAATACACTGTGGATCCAGACCCCTGATCGATCCACACCTGAACTTGTAGTTGCGCACAATTCTACATGCCATATTGAAATAAAATATTACCTTTGTAATCTATTTTACAGAACTGTGACCTCAATTGTGGCATAAATTATCATAGCACGTATCAAAACAACAGCTGGCCTGACATCTGGTGGAATAATTGGATGATACGTGTGCTCCGTCAAATCTAGACGTGTCGTCGACGGATTGAGTTCACGGTTACGGAGATGATCAGGAAGTCCGTGGAATGAAAAGAGAGGATGTGAGGAACTATTTTTATTTTTCTTCTTAGCTGCGTTTGCCATAATAATTTGCATAACCACGGGAAATGTATATACGTGTATCTGTATATCGCAGTTTAAGCATTTCTACCATTATAGTTTTATATGTGTTTTATATGTGTATATTCTTATTAGTTTTAACTATTTTTTCACATTATATTGTGTATTATCGCGACGAACAGATATATTTATATATAAATAAACATTTTAATTCGTCCACGTGGATCGGCCAGACGGTTATGATTTATTGCGCACGAGTGTCTTGTCAATACCGACATTGCTATTCTGATTTCGTTATCACAGTATTAATATTGTACCTCAAGTTCACCCTCTGACTTGTGAGGTACTAGCCGCCCCCTCGCTCCGCTCGCGGGACGTCTAGCGTTCGTATTAATAAACGAAAGAAATAACAGTATGACAGTATTTTGTTTTATACGTCAACTAGTAGCAGGCAGAAGGTAGACATTGAGAAGAAATAATATCGATAATTTTATTATCCTATATAAATTGAGACCGGGAGCTACTGAATAACAGGACATAAGTGTTAAGGATATTTAAACACTTTCTGTGCAATTATTGTGCATCCAGTACAGAATACTCAAATTGCGGCTAAAGCACGCTAATAAACGAATATCAGTCCAGTAAAACTAAGGCCCAAACTCATACATTGATTGAGTAAAAAAAAGGGGGGTTGATTGAGTAAAAAAAGGGGGCTGTTTCCCGCCCCTTGTTCGTCATTTAACGTACCTTCAGTGGAAAAAATTTGCTACTGATGGGAAGTTGTGGACGCGAGACAGTACGGGATTTGTTTGTCTTGATGACGGTTCGGGCGATAAGGCGTTGGGAGAAAAGTTATTACTGTTGGCACCAAGCCAGGTAGCCCGCCGCAGACATGGTCACCATGCGGGATAAGCACCCGAAAGCGATATTATGTGCGGGATAAGGTGATAAGCACCCAGCGGTAGTGTTGACATGCGATAGCCTTTACACATCTAAGGGCGACAACGTTGATACTTCCAAGACGGACCATTCAGTGCATGCAGTGGTTCGGTTGCATATACGTTCAAGGCGGCTGCTGGGGCCAATGTGCTCAAAAGAAATATGGCAACTGACACTAGAGCTGCTAAAAGTTTAAAGGAAATTGAAAGGAAATAATTATTTTCGCCGTTCACAACAAATTGATCAACATTGTAACATCAGTCCTATCATTTCTCTTATATAACGATTGGTTTCTCCACATTAAAGACGGCGCCGGCCGAGATATTACTCATTTCAAAACATTTCTAAAGCGTTAATTGATGTCGAAGGCCAATGTGTATATCGTGTTAAAATGGACCGATCTTGGAAGTACGTTTTATAAGTACGATAATGTTTTACGTCGAATCTCTGTCAACGTTTTTTTTATGTCTTGGTGAATAAAATTCTCATAAAAAAAGCCTGAGCTGTATGCCGAACCTGGCCCTGGCCCCTGTATCTGGTTTTTGTTTCATCCAACCCCATTTCACTGTCCAGTGAGTTTTCTATACCAAGGTAAAAGCATTCATGTACACAAACTTGACCTGAAACACCAGCGTATCATACTGTTTTCGTATTGTACTTACCCGTGTGGAGGGTACACTGCTGGATAGTAAAGTAGACTTTCATAGAATAAAGTAGCAGGATAAGCTTGGTTTGCGTTATGATTGATTAATATTATTTGCGGGGAATAGGAGCTAAGCAGGAAAATCGCTGACTGTACCAAACATATACGCTATCTATTCTAGTGGTGGAGTGTCTTTAATACATTCCTGGGTTGGGGGGGGGGGGTCCGCGGTGAATCCCCCCCTTTTTCACCTCCCGAATCTGCTAGGTTCAAGGAGCGTTTTATCAGCAAACTCAGCTCGGTCGTTGCGTTTTACCGCCAAAATCCGCTCGGAAGTGGTATTTTGTGGCGTCGACCAGCTCCATTAACGCCCCCCGCCCCCCCCCCTCCCCCCCTTTCGCAAATTTTAAAATATCCGCTCTATATGGGTATCATCTCAAATGTCCGCTCTCTCAGGCATCAAGGGGGACACGCGAAACCCCGGGGAACGCCCCACCATATGTGTATAACAGTGCCCCCCCCCCCACCCCTCCCCCACCCATACCGCGGTGGTGTGTTTTAATCGAACTTTGGAGGCAAGTGCGATATCATGAGGGTTCATATTGCGTACATTGCAACAACAACAACATCTCGTACTTTTCTAAGAAGAGAGAAGGGAGAGGGCGGCCGTATGAGATAAGGAAGGAATGGGAGTGTCAGGAAAGGATACTGAAAGAATGAGAGGGCCGAGAGAGGGTAAGAAGGGCCTGGGAGTGCCTGGAGATATTAGGAAGGGAATGGGGTTGCTAGGAAACGAAAAGCATGAAACGGAAGTGTCAAGAAGGAAGTGACTGGGAGAACCAGACAACAGGAGGGAGATTCGGTCAGGGCTAATTTAGCACACTTAAAGGCCTGGGTAAATTAATTCGTAAAATTAAGATAATTAAACCCATAGAAGATGTATGGCTCATAGTTAGGAGCTGGAGGCACGTTTAGTCGCAAACTCTGAACAAACTCAGGTATCAACTCCGAAATTTTCACGCCAAGTGACTTAGATGCAGGTTCCGGTTTAATTAGTGGTCACGCCTAATATAGGCAGGTAAAGGATTTATACAAATATTCAGATAAAGTGACATTTTTGTTACCACGGAGGTAACTTGTAGGCGTTCGATGCTTTAAATTCATAGGATCTGGAATAGCGTTTTAACCTGCGATGTTGGGTTACCGAGTTTTCAACAAAAGAAATAGCAGGACTATAGTCGTCTCACGCGTACAACGCACCCGCTCTTCAAACGGGAACCTATATTTACGTCACGAAACTTCGGACGATCGCCGCTGACTATTTCTTGGTGTGTTAAGGTAGTATGCTATTCCAAAACGCGGTCTTAGTTCGGGGCAGGCAGCGATCCGAGCCTACGTAATACAATGCCTCTCTGCGTATTTAATACATAAAAATACATATTGTACCATTTTGAACAAGTTACAATTGAGGGTGAGCTCTATCTTTTCATCACCTTATACCGTGTGTTATTAGGCTTAGGCTGGGTACCCGGCGCTAAATTGTAGAAATGCGCGGCACATTTGTCCTATCAGTTTGCGCAGCGCCGCCCTGGCGAGCAAGTGTGCGAATGCATTGAGGCAGCATGCGACAACAGAGATATAATGGAGCCAGCGGCGGGGACGGTGGGCGGGCATGGGGACGGGGACTCCCCCACCCCGGCAGCGCCGGCTGTCAGCCACGTCGACCCCGCCACCTAGTGGCCGCTGTATTGTGGGCTGAACCAAATGTTGTCGTGCCCGACGATTGAGTTGGCTGGGACGAGGATTGAGAGCAAAGAATTGGCGAACCACATCAAAGAAGAGGGGTTTTCTTTTTGTTATAAAGAAAGTTTTATTTACTGAAAGATCAACCAGTCTACTTAAGTACTGTTTTGGTTGTGTGTGGGTTGTTTGTTCTAGGAAAGGAACACCATTTTTATTCATCCTTTATTATTTTAAATAATTCAAGTCTTTGATTGCTTGATCATTCATAATGCATTTCTCCTTCCATTGTTGTTAGCAACCCTATTTTTTTTTAAGTGCGTGGGGATGAGGTTGTGACCCTCCTCCACCATTCAATCAAGGGGATGTGAAGGACTGTTGAAGACGAGAGTTGTTTCAATGATTATTAGGAAGAATGTAAGCCATTTGAATTGAGATCTGGAGTTTCCTTCTTTTGGAGTGGAACCCCAAGTTAGCCCCCCCTCCCCCTCCCCCGCCGTGGTTCTCGCCTCTGAGAACCATAAGAACATGCTTCTCGCCTCGCGTGAATGTCAACATTAAAACCCTTTTGTCAAAGTATTATTTATAGACAGCTGTAATTCAACTCGTACATCAAATAATGGGTTTGGAACTCATGAGGCTCTCGTTATTGTCGGATGTAGTTAAGTTTACCACAAAGCGAAGGACAGTCTCTAATTTAGCGGCGGATCCAGACTTTAGTGGTGCGGAGGCTTAACTGACAATTAACTCGCGATTACAGGGATAAATGACAATGATAAGTGGCGATGATAGATTAACTCATTATAATAATAACCATTAATATAATAAGAGTATAATATATAACTTATTATTATCAATGAATTACTTAACTTATTTTTTATCAAGCCTGCTGACCTAACAGTTAAGATTTGTGAGACGCATAACTTTGCATTATGTGCAATGTAGGCATATTTGGATAATTTCAGTGACATGCTGAGATGCACACACGGGATTATGAATGCGGCCCCTGGGGCACTTCCTAATTCAGAAAATCCACCTTTGGGGTGACTTTATGTATTTTGAACCCGAATATCGCTCGACAAATCTTCCACTTAGCGCCAAGTTCAGTGTCGTAAACTAAGTGGCGATTATGACTACGGTCCCTGTTGACCTTTAACAACAACTCTCTGCTTGCGATCACCTAAATAGCTACTGAACCACTGGAGTAGGCGGCCAGTGACGCCAACCGATTCTAACTTGTGAAGAAGTCTCACATGATACACTTTATCAAAGGCTTTAGATATAGCCAAGAACACAATGCAGACGTCAGCACCAGCGTGATCGTCAATACCAGAATCGATATTAGAATAAACCAAGTACATAAAATAAATTAGTTGGTTAACAGTGTAGTCCAAGGGTTTGAATCCGGAATAAAGCCAAGTTAGGAGACTGTTATCTGAGCAGTGGCGATATAGAGCTTTAATTACTAGTCTCTCCATTACCTTTCCGGTACAGGAAAGCAATGATATTGGTCTGTAATTGTTTCGCATTTGCCTGTCACCCGACTTAAAAATTGGTGTTACATTTGTTTTTTTTCCATTCGCCAGGTACTGTACCTAATTGCATAGACACGTAGAATAAATCGGACATTGACTTACTTAAAGCGGACGCCGTGGCTGTTAACATTCTGTTACTTACCCCATCGGGACCATTAGACGTGTTTACATCGCGGATCGCGTAAACACTCTCAGGTTTAAATCGAACATTATACATTCCTACTTCAGTCTTATATAATAACGGCGGCAATGCAAACCCAACACTAGAGGTGGGGGGGGGGCCTGTATGCTACATTACGTAATTTATCGGGAAATATTTTGTCATTTGTGGCGGACATAGCGTGTTATATAGATCACCCTTCTTAACGTAATCAACCAATGTAAAGTTGTCGCTTATGGGATTTCAGGTTTACTTTTTATTTAACGCATGTCACCTCGGCATACCACGCCCTGATCACGGTCATGGCCCACCTGGGCCACACGCCATACCTTCTGACAGTCATTGCATACTATCCAAACATTCACATAACATTTCAAGGCCTCCCATGGCCACATGCCATACCATGACTTCACATCGTCTGTCAAGGCCTGTTGGGGCCCGCAGTAGCGCCCCCCCCCCATCCCCCACCGTAGGCACTGTATTACTGTGGCTCTGACAGCTGCCTGCGCCAAACAAAGACTGCGTGAACTGCAGCCACCTGGTGAAAAACCCTTAAAGGCTAAAAATAGCGCGTTGAGGTCGACCGGACCGCGAGTGACTTTGCCGTGACGTTATCTCATGATTTAGTATTCATGACCCCAATGACAGTCACTCATGAAACAACCGCATTCTGCTTTATTATCTGTCCAACTGCTCACATATGACATACGTGTAGAATGATGTTTATAATTATGATATATACGCATTGAATTCAGTGGTTAGTCTAAGGACAGCTGTAGGCATTTTTTGAAGCATGTGAAGGCAAACAGCCACCGGAAGATTCGCAACACAGGCCGTTGATGTAGACTGTAGCATTGAAGCAGAGCATAAGGGTGTGTTCAATTTAGATGAAACCGACGAGAAACCGAAACCGTTTTCGAAACCGGTCTCGACAGTTTGCCCACCTAAAGAACAAACGCATCGTTTTATTTTTTTCTGGGGGGAAATATCCCGTGAATGACGCCACGAATTGGGGATTCCCCTGTGAATGACGTAACGAGTTGGGGATTCCCCGTTCAGTGACACTCGCCGATGTTTGCCGAGGGCTTCTCGAAATCACCAAAGCTTATTATACGGTGCTCTATTCATTTTACCTGTCACCTATCATGTCACCACTTATTTTATTCTAAACTGACACTATCTGTGCCGATGTCGTTTTTTTTCTAAAATGTCACTATCTGTGTCGATGTCGCTTTTTTCAGATCTTCAGTGTCGGAATTTAGGGGACGCTGTCGATTTTTCAAAATATCCATGGGTCGCATACCGCCATTGTATTTACCCCTTTCAGACCCCTAACAGTATCAATGATTCAGCTTTCCATCGGCCGGACGGGTTCACGCGGCTAGCGCCTGGAGAGAAAACGTGCCGGGCCCCGTGAGCCACCTGACACACGACTTCGCAAATCACAGTTCAGATTATTCCACTGTGAGGCGCCACTGCCTGTGCAATGCATTCTGGGTATTACTTTGGTCTTTGGGAGATGTCAAGATGGCGTCATCGCAGGACAACGTGTTTTGTAGACACTTAAACATGTAATGTTGTCATCTTTGTAACGGAAAAGTTACGTGATCCAAATGTAAGTTCGACATGCTCATTAATTGTATGCATGTCTTGCAAATTCAGTGGAAATATGATATTTATCTCCATAAAACAAATCACGAGAACACCAAAATATTTCCCAGAACTCCTTGCGCCCATCACCATTTTTTTCAAGATGGCGTATAATTGCGAAGTCGTGCATGCAACCAGGCGTTGACGACAGAGCGATTCCGACTTGGACGTCGGCAACGTATTCGTCCCGGCTGGGTTGTTTGTTTGGTTGGTTATTCAGGACGCTTTAACCACATTTGGTCATATCGCGTCCATGGGAAAAAGGAAGGGGGAGTGTCCCCACGGCTAACCCCCCTTCTCTTTGCGAAGAAGGACATATTAGGATCTTTATCCTGCGACCACACAGACATAACCACAGCGGGGTTCGAACCATCGACCCACGTACCGTTAGGCTCTCAGGTAGCCAGAGCACTCAAGGCGAGCACTCTAGCCCACTGAGCTATCGCGCCGGCCCCCGGCCTGGCCAGGGAGCTAGGGGGATACGTAGACAATATCAACCTCGGGGCTTATGTCACGGGGATGCGGGTGGGATGAGGCGGGGTTGCTTCTGTCGAAGCATGCAATGAAGGTCAGGGTCGGATGCAGAGATGCTGGATATGGGCGGCCGGTGTCGAGAGATGGTCTAGCTTTTGGTTTTCATAGGTTTTCATATGTATATGGCATAAATTTCGGCCCTAAAAGAGGAGGGGGGGGGGCGAGGCCGGGGCTCGTTTGGCCTCCTCCTGGATCCGCCCCTGGAGGTATGGGGATGCTAGTCCCAGGGGGTGCGGTGGGGGGGGGGGGGGCACAACCAGGCGTACGAAGGTACACTAGTAATAGTTATTCGCAGCAAGTTACGTTAGTTATTTGTGCACTCCGAGAGTGCTGGCCTCAACCGGTGGGAATGGTGCTAATGATTAAAATTAATAAATAAATCACAGTGAACAGGGGACATACGGCGATCTCAAAACATAAGAAACACGAATGATTTGCTCCATGTTTATGGTTACATCATAGTTGAATGAGTAATTAATTTAATTAAATGCCGTGTTTTCAAATTGGATGAGGAGTGTTCATTTTCTCAAATACACTATTTAATGTATCTTTAACCCCATCTTAGTTAAGCGTATTTCAGAAACTGCATTGCATTGTGAGTATAAACATATATTAATATTGTGGAAATGTCAGTGAAGAAAACTGCCACTGCGTGACCGGAATTCAGTTTTTTATATATATATATAAATATATATATATATGGGGTCGAGTCATAATTGCCAGGAGGGGGATACTCGAAATTCCTTTCGATGCTGAGTTCCTTAGACCCCATGGCCCATGGCACCGGGCTGCTATCTGGTGAAGGAACCACGTTACAACGAGACCACACAAGTCTACACGCCACACATCGGTAGAGGGCAGCTTTGTAGGCCTACAAAGTGATATACGGAATTCGGCAATGATTTGTAAATAAGAAAGCATTCCCCCATTGACCTCTGTACATAAAACGGCGGCCCGTAACGGCAGATACGGTCAACTACCCGTCAACTGAAGATGACTATGTCAGGTGAGCTGACATAGGGTCTGCGGGAGAAACCTGGATAGCCCTGAAGCCTCTTGCTTGTATACCATGTATACTTTCTGGGCATTGCAAAAGCCCTGCGAGAAGTAGGCTAACTGATTTTAGAGGAGTAAGTCTAATGCAGCAAGCCTTAAAGCAATATATTCCGTAATGTATTGTATTACCAACCTATTCTCCATGTCAAATAAGTACACTCTGTCTTGAGTTTAAATCCTGAAAGCCTGCGACCTCTCCGATGAGAAGCATTTTGGTCAACGGAGCAGAAGTTGGTGGCCGGCTTTATATCTCTACGCGCCTGTTCGCAGTTCGCTATTTTATGTGTGATGTCGACCGCGGCTCGCTATCACGTCCGAGCGCGATAAAAATAAACCGCGCATTTTTATATTGAAATGTTTGTTTTACAGACTCAAAGAGATATAAAAACATCTGCATCATAAATTTTGAGATATTTTAGTCTTGATTCTAAAATGAAAAAAATCTAAGATGGCGCATGTAAGCATATTGCTTTAACCAAGCCAATGTCCACATGAGGTCGGCCAACTGTGGTCGTTCTGTAATTGACAAGCCAAGCGGCGAGCGAACCAAATGAACAATATTGCTCCCAGGCTGCTGCGGAGGCGAAAGAGCTTATCTTCATCCCTCCAGCCACACGCCACAGAGGTGGACCTGAACGGCTGGATGAAGCTCTCCCACGACTTACTCCCGTCAAACGGCATCTGCTTGGGGAGTGGCATTGCATAACGGCCACCAGCCACACGGTGCGAAGGGACGCCTCCTGGAGAAAGCTGGTCTGGCGGGGAAGGGGTTTGGTATTGGGAAAATCGCGTCTCCACAGACGGCGAAGTGCCATTGTGGCTCAAAGCCTCCAACACCTTAACCCTCTCCTCAGCCTCTCTCGCCTTACGTAACAGGGCTTCCTGGGCTGCGTCAGCATCCCGAAGGCGGCAACGGGCCGTCTCCTGGAACTCCTTCTCCGCCTCCCGTAGTATCTCTCGTGACTCTTCAACAGCTCTGTCGTGTTGTGTGCGGCCAGAGCGGCCGCCCGCTTAGTTTCTTGCAATTGACGGCGAAGTTCCACTATTTCGACCGCCGTATCCTGCTCGGTCGCTGAAGCAGTCTCTCCGCCGCTTGACTCTTCCCGGGCGCTGTCTTATCCTTTTTCAGCCCCATTGTAAATATATATATTTTTTTTTACCCTGCCACATCACAAACGGAAATGCCGTATAGTTTACCATTGCAATGGTATTTTAGTCGATTTACGCAAAAGTGTTAACAGGGCGAATTTTAAACATATTTTTTCCTGACGGGCAATCCAATTCCTCAGTGTCCTACACCATTTTCAAGTTTGTACGGTCATTATTGAGGGCACCGTGAATTTCGTTATTTTTAATTGAAATGACCCGTTACGCCATAACCGCTAGCGCTGTCGATCTGATTTTTGACATAGGGTACCTCAGCGGTACCCTCAATGTCGCTACAAATTTTGGTAACGATCAGAGCAATGGTCCCACATCAAACTTGATGACAGTAACGAGTAAGATATTCAGTAGCTGAGTATAATGGCCCTAACTCCGCGTGTCTAGCCCTAATATTAAGCGATCTGTGCCTAGACAGACACACACACACACAAACAGGACTGACTGACATGATGGCGATTTTCGCCATAACAAACAGGACTGACTCACATGATGGCGATTTTCGCCATAACAAACAGGACTGACTCACATGATGGCGATTTTCGCCATAACAAACAGGACTGACTCGCATGATGGCGATTTTCGCCGTAACAAAGCAACGTAGTGATATATGGCGTAAAATGTTTTACCTAATAATAATAATTTGATTCACGTCAAGATATACTCCACTTAGATATTTTGCCTTCTGTGTTTAATCGTATTCTACAAGTGGCACCGCCTCGCGGCGAATGACACAGCGAACGTGATACACGTGATTTCAACCAGATTATGACGTCATAATCTCGTCATGAACTTAACCAGTCTGCCGACGTAACACTCGTCATTCTTTGGTCGTCAATTGACGTTGAAATGTGGTTGATCATCGAGTTATTTCAACCAGTAAAAGACGTCATAATCTCGTCGAGTGCTCAGTGGGTTTTGCCCATCCGCCACACCCATACACCCGTCTCCTGCAGCCCCCCAGCCTACCGACACGCTTCAAAATGCTGCATTTGGGGCCGCCACGCCACCCACTGACACCCACCAGACTGCTGCACTCCCTTTCGCCGTCCCCGGCTCACCGGCACCCACCACTGCTGCACTACTGCCCCACCCCGCACACCGGCACCGACCGGAACCCACCTGACATATGCACTCCTGCCACTCCCCCCCGCCCCCCCCCCCCCCCCGGCTCGCCCACCGACGCTCACCAGACTCTAGCACTCTTGGCCCGTCCCCCTCCGTGAATTTATGGAATTAAACAATCGAGTTTGTGATGTCGCCTAGGCTTAGTTTTGGCGGGCGAGAGCTTGATATGCAGCTTTAAACGTACACAAGAAGAGCACAGAGGCCGTATGACATTAGAGGGAAACGTACCTCGCACCTTCTGTCAGAAAAAAAGCTGCCACAATCTAGGGGAGCCGGAGGAGCATGATGTGTTTATTGCGCATCAACATATATAATTTCGTCAATCGGAGGGGTGTGTTCACAAATCTTCACACATACCGAACCTTTGCTCTCTCCACCAAGGACAGTAAGAAATAGTAAGCGAAGGCGATCTCGATTTCTCCTCTGCTGGCATTCCCTCCAAGGTCTTCTTCTATGATTGTTGTACTCCGGTTATTCTGTACAGCAAATGCAATTTCCGTCTATTACTTAAGCGACAACATTCATTGATGTGCAGCAAATAATGTTGAAGAAATGTTCACGATCAGGTCTACCAATCTGTCACAAAACGCAGCTGTCACAAAGCAAAGGCAAGTGAACAAACCACAAGCAATCTGTTTAAAAAACTAAACTGATATTGGGCAATTAAGTCGCAATTAAGTCTAATAAAAAGCCGAGTAAGGCTAGGGTTAATACATTAAGGGAAATGCCCGTGTAACAGTGAGATTATACAGTTTGGGCTTCGTACATTCCTTTTCACGAATGGATGTGTCTGGTGTGCCGTGTTCTGTCGTAATTTGTCCAAAATGGTATGTGTCTGTAGATACCGTGTCCGAAAATGGTTTGTATGGAGATGAGTTGTTACGAGATGACGTGCCCGGTAGTCATGTTTGAACTTCCTTTATTACTGACAGCAGTCTAAAGACTTCTGTCAATATACTGCTATGTCTGGTTTGTAAATATTTATGTGTGTTTGGGGGCTTGTTTGTTAATGAGAAAATTGATTTTTCTATGTCACTTGGGGTGTCGTTAATATGTTAGCGCAGATTTCGAGTATTGCTTACTTTTTGATGCGTCACACTCATTTTCGAATAAAAAGAGGTTTTAGCTTTTTGGGAAAACTGTACTAAATGACATCTCCCAGTTTTTTTCGCTTTTTGACATAAATAACATCAAGCTATCGCTATGATATTCTAATAAGTCATAGAAATATGAATGGAGATGACCTCTATCTTAGCTTTCCGATGCGTCAGGTGACGTCACGATGACGTCACTTTTGCTGCATGCAAAATAATCGGTCACAATTCGGGAACGAAATCGGGAAAATGCAAGAGGACCGATATATTGTAGAACGAGGAGTTCCTCGCATAACTGCAAACTAAAAACAAAACGTTCCTATCTTACTTCCGGTTCCAGGGGTGACTGCATTTCTCTATGGGACTTCCCTTGTTAAACCCCTCAATCTCTCATCTCTTCGTTAAACTGTACTAGGATGTGTTCTTTGCTTAAACATGGTAGCCAATAGCCACTGAGTTTGCCATATAGAATTCGAGCACGAAATGACGTCAGAGGCATTTTTCAAACTTTGACCAATGATGAAAGTTACATATTTTTGGTGCTAGTACGGCTCCCATGGGCGTCCTATTCCAGATATCACTCTATGCTTGCAGCTTTGGGTGGATATTACTGAGCTGAGCCATCAACCTTAAACATGGTGAGATAACCTTATTACTTTCTGGTATATAGTCGAAATCGTTTAACATGGGACCCTATGGAGATAATCAAACTTCACTCAATATGACGTACTTTTGGTTGGACCATTTCACTTTCCTTTACCATGATGGGAGATGTTGACGCGTACAAAAGGCTTAGGGCACGCACATGGCGGACGCGTGTTGGTTTCGCTTTCCAATTTATTTTCCATGGCCCAATGATAAAGTATAGAGATGCTGCATAAGTTACAAAATTCGTCAAAAATCGGAAAAACAAGCTAGACCTGAGATCTTTGCGGCTAATAACTAGGAAAAAAAAACGTAATTCGTCAATCCACATCTGAAAGGCTGATGCGCATACTGCCGTGCTGGTCAACATTTTGGGGTTGTCGGGCAAAACGTTCGCTTCTTATCATTTTGACTTTGCCGTCATGCCATGACGTCATCGTGATGTGCTTTACAAAGGCCATTACTCGGCTATACGTCATAGTGACTTCGGTTTATTTGTACGTTGTACATTATACCCAAGGACAAGTACTGCCATTCGTCAATTTATTTGCGGTCCCTAAACGTGTGCGTCAAAAATGACGTCGTAGTTAAAGTGAGCCGACGTCGTTTCGTGTTCACCTACTTTAGTAATAGTTTCCATCACTGTCAGTTCATAATTAAGTAAACTGGCAAATTAGAAGCCAATTTGCTACGTTTTGGTAAGCGTCAGCGACGTCACGTTGACGTATCCATGGTAACGGATGTAAACCCAATGCTAAAGTATAGAGATTCTTGCCCAAATTGGAAA
Source organism: Arenicola marina (assembly GCA_964019135.1). Classification (NCBI taxonomy): domain Eukaryota; kingdom Metazoa; phylum Annelida; class Polychaeta; family Arenicolidae; genus Arenicola; species Arenicola marina. The sequence continues at coordinate 26,615,441 of OZ025254.1, read as the reverse complement.
ATATGTCAAAAAGAAGCAAGCTAGAGCTGCGGTCTTTGCGGCACTTAGTAGGGATCAATCATCGACAAAAAGGTATTTTGGCAGAATTCAGACAGTGTGCTTGGCGTGGGCACCCGGTCACTACAGAGAGTGGTACCTTCATAGCTCAGTTGCCGTGGCTCATCATAAGTGAGCGGGGAAATCGACTTCGTGCATTTTCTTGGTTAGACGAACCACCGCTAGCGCAGTATTGATGCTAAAGTGTTGCAACTGACAACAGTTGATTTTAGTATGTTTGTTACAACCCCGGTCGCAAGTTTTAAAATGTTCCCTCTATAGGGGTATCTCTTTCACCACAGATGTCAGCTCTGTCCGGCATCAATTGGCACCCGGTGTGGAAAGGTATGGCAGCATCAGCCTGTCAAAAACGCCGAATTGCGTCGTGTGCTAATTTTAATCACTACATACCGCAAATAATTGCGTCGTTTACTAATTCCATTTACAACAAGACGCAATTCATTGGGACGAGACGTAAATCGAATTACAACACGCCCTCATGAATTAACGTCGTGTAGTAAATCGAATTACAGCACGACCTCATAATTAACGGTGTGTAGCAAATCGAATTACAACACGACCTCATAATTAACGTCGTGTAGTAATTCAATTGCGTCGTGTAGTAAATCGAATTACAACAAGAGCTCAGAATTAACGTCGTGTAGTAATTCAATTGCGTCGTGTAGTAAATCGAATTACAACACGACCTCAGAATTAACGTCGTGTAGTAATTCAATTGCGTCGTGTAGTAAATCGAATTACAACACGACCTCAGAATTAACGTCGTGTAGTAATTCAACCACTAGGATCGCGTTTATCCGTCAACCAGTAGGATCGCGTTTATCCGTCAACTTATCAGCGACCTATCACGGGCCGCCATACAACTTAATAATTGTCACATATCGAATGCATCGCAATATATTAATATGGCGCAACGTGACAATGTGCGGTTACCTAGACTTTGGGGTTGGCTATGGCTGATGCTGCCATAGAAGGGGCGGCTGGCATCTCGGGTTCTTCGGGCAGGCAACCCTAATCTGAGACGGCTTGAGGGCGTCGGCCCGCCGAGCAAGTGATAAAACATGATACGAGACACGAGATACGTCATACGGACACGTGATACACATGTACATAGTCGGCACTCGCTATATATATTCCAGCTGCAGTTATCCCAAGATTTTCGTCTCCCTTCTCAAGCTACGCTTGACGTTCTCGTTACGTTGTCTTTTTCAGGTGACGTAGCTCGCAAACTATTGTTCCCATGTCAAATTTGATGGAAGTAACGAGAAAGACATTTAGGAGCTGAGTATGATGGCACTAACTCCGCGTGTCTAGATATAATATTAAGCGATTTATGCTAAAAATGTGTTTTGGAGTATGACGTCACTGTGACGTCGACGTCCGACCGATTTTTCCCGGAAACGAACTTGACCTGAGATTAGACTTCTGGCATCTGTTGGCGAAGTTCGACAACGATAGCTGCAAGTGTTCGACAGTTCTCGCGCGCACAGACAGACAGACAGACACACACACACACACACACAAACAGGACTGACTCACATAATGGCGATTTTCGCCATAACAAACAGAACTGACCGACATGATGGCGATTTTCGCCATAACAAGGCATATCACCCTGGCATGACGCATGATGCATGACTGATGCATGGGGGTCGTCCCGCTGCACATTATAAATCAAACTGGGATCTTCTGGGCCGATTATTAAGGGAATTACATCGTTTCGTAGCTTTCCATGCTGATGCAATCGCTGGCACCTCGACCTCAGTTGGGGCCGGCGAGGGGTAGTAAAGTAGCAAGTAGCAGAACGGCAGCGGACCGGCCAGCAATACACAGGGCAGAGGTGTCAGGTAGGGGGTGGGTGTGGATAAGGGCAGGAGAGTGCGCCAGTGAAGCGCATCAAAGCCAGAATGCGTGTGTGTATTGGCGGGCATGGAGAAGGCCGGGGTTGGGGCGGCGAGAGGGGGGTCGTGTTAGGCGAACGGAGACGCCGTATAGTTTACCATTGCAATGTTATTTTAGTTGATTTACGCAAAAGTGTTCAGACGGCGAATTTTAAAATGGTTCAGTGCCACCTGTATTGTTGGGAGTGGGTGGGTCGGGGATGTGATAGGGTGGGGTTGGATGCTGGTGTTATTGTTCTCTGCATAGGTGGATTGTATGAAGTGTTGTTAGAAAACTCGACTGGGTTCAGTAGTGGGGCGCGGCAACGTATGGTACGGATATCCCAGCGAGTACTTTACTATAGCAGTGCGGCTTCCTTTTTAACTGTCATGTAACATCGAGGCCATAGGTTCTGTTTCCCACCACACCTCCTTCTGAGGAAGATAAGAATAATTGCAACGGATTTGTATCCAAAAATATTATTGTGTTTTTTATATTAAACTGATTATTTAATATATCTAATATAATAACTTTTATACTAGTATTTGGATTAGTCTGACCGGTTTGTTGTTTTCGTGTCACCTTTTGATCACTTCATTTTTTGTAAGTTTTCTGTTTGTAGCTTTGCGGCTACGTTGTAACCGGGGAGAGTCCGTTTGGCACCATAATGCCTCGTTTTCGTAGGAAATGCAAAAAAGCGTTAGTTGCTCAGCCGTGTTGTCCCGTCGTAACAACTGTTCGTCACTCTGATGGCGCAAAAGAATGAAACATATGTCGTCTATCCGTTCTGTGCAGTTATATTTCTTAAATATTCTCGATCATATCGCTAGGCCTTTCGCAATGGAACTACCCCTCGGCGCCTGGCTCTTGCGCAGGTGGTCTGGTTTCCTGGCGTAGTCTTTACGTAACATTTACCTCACGTCTAACGTCACAGATAGTCAGGATACCAGCAATTTGATACCAGGGTGCCCAGAGATTCTAAGCTCGTTTCGAACACGTGCGACGTTTGTTTGTCCCCAAAATAAGTAAGCCGGAAGTCTTGGCGAAAGAGTCTATATAACCCCAACATTAACATTAACATGACGTCATCGCATGACATAAAATCTCGACATCGTTATCTCTGTAAAGTACGGAAGGCCGTTGGTGCCAGAACCCCCCAAATCGTTTATTTCAAATCCAAATAGTTGTAGATACATAGCAGTCATACATCTGACATCTAAACACGAGTTCACAGCAGATATATACAGTTAGGTATAATTTGAAAATGTCCAAATATTGTATAGTATGTGTTAAATTATCGCTATGTGCTGTTGCTTTCTGTATAATATATCTCTCGATTTTGTATTAGGTATATTCTTGAATATTCGTATATGCCACTTAATTAATTGTTGCCCCTAACCCCGATCCAAACATTTTTCTACGCCAAAGTTAGTTTTGTACAAGCGTTCGACATCCGACAATTACACAATTACATTACCGATATTATCCTGGATTAAATATATGACTCTGTAATAGGTTCTGATCTAACAGAGCCATAGGTTCTGTTTCCCACCACACCTCCTTCTAAGGAAGATAAGAATAATTGCAACGGATTTGTATCCAAAAATAGTATTGTGTTTTTTATATTAAACTGATTATTTAATATATCTAATATAATAACTTTTATACTAGTATTTTGATTAGTCTGACCAGTTGGTTGTTTTCGTGTCACTTTTTGATCACTTCATTCTTTGTAAGTTTTCTGTTTGTAGCTTTGCGCCAACGTTGTCACCGGGGAGAGTCCGTTTGACGTCATAATGCCTCGTTTTTGTAGGAAATGCAAAAATGCGTTAGTTTTTCAACCGTGTTATCCCGTCGTAACAACTGTTCGTCATTGTGATGGCGCAAAAGAATGAAACATATGTCGTCTATCCGTTTAGTGTATCTATATTTCTATATTCTCGATCAGATCTTGAGGCTTTCCGCAATGGACCCAACCCTCGGCGCCTGGCTCTTGCGCACGTAGTCTGGTTCCCTGGTCTTTACTTAACAAATACGTCACGTCTAACGTCACAGGTAATTTGATACCAGGGTGCGCAGAGATTCTGAACTCGTTTGAACACGTGCTTCGTATGTTTGTCCCCAAAATAAGTAAACCGGAAGTCTTGGCGAATGAGATTTTATAGCCCTGATGATTTGGTCTGTTGGCATCGCATGACGTAAAGTCCCGACATCGTCATCTCTGTAAAGTACGGAAGGCCGTTGGTGTCAAAACCCCCCAAAACGTTTATTTCGAATCCAAATAGTTGTAGATACATAGCAGTCATACATCTGACATCTAAACACGAGTTCACAGCAGATATATACAGTTAGGTATAATTTGAAAATTGTCGCTATATGCTGTTGCTTTCTGTATAATATATCTCTCGATTCTGTATTAAGTATATTCTTGAATATTCGTATATGCCACTTAATTAAGTGTTGCCCCTAACCCCGATCCAAACATCTTCCTACGCCAAAGATAGTTTTGTACAAGCGTTTGACATCCAACAATTACAAAATTACATTACCTGTATTATCCTGGGTAAAATATATGACTCTGGAATATATAAAGCACTTACTAAGCCATCCCCACGTTGGATGTCTGAAAGTTTTTAACAGTGCACTATAAGTTAAAGTACCACCAAGCTCAAAACAGTCGACCTGTGAGTATATGTCTAATATGTGGCTGGCTGGCTACAATCAGAAGTGGCACTCGCACAGTGTTATTATCGTTAATGAGTGGATTCTCAAAGTTATAATATATATATATTTATATAATATATATAAAACATATATGAATTACAGAGGTATTGAAGGTTAGGAGACACAGGTTAAGAATTATTAATGACATTCGTTAGATGGTCCCAAAAGTGTTTCTTAGACTTTGGAGTGGTCCACAGTGCTAAATCGTTATTTATTTGCGATCCAACTGATCCAAAAAGTCAGTGTTAAATTTTGCTTAATGATCTCTATTTTTTGTGACCATTAATTATTTTCGTCACATGATCCGAATCTTTTTTCAACCATAAATGATCAATGGTAAATTTGTTGATTATTTTTGCTATATGATTCCGAAAAAATGGTAAATCGTTTATGATTTCGTTAAATTAAAATGACTCCGACAAAATGCTAAATCGTTTACGATTTCGTTCAATGATCCCTACAAAATGTTAAATCGTTTATGATTTTCGTTAAATGAGCCCTCACTAATTCTTCTTGGAGTTGGGATTGCCAACTCTGTTACGGTTCTGGATCCACAGTGTAATTATCATTGATGGCTTTTGTCAGCTGGTCCCAGAAGAGCTTTTCACCGTCAACATCCTCCGTCCACTTTAGGTAAGTCTTCTTCTGTAGTAATCGGGCCAACGTCTTGGAAACGCCCGCTGTTGGGAGATCTTCCAGCAGGACAAATATGATGACGTCAACGCCGTCCCTGACGATCCTCTCCCGCGCCATCCTGAACTCGAAGTTGCACCAATCGCTCTTGAGGAAGTTGGGGGAGAGGACGACCACGGTTTTCTTGCTCTTGTTGATGCTGTCGACGATGGTGTCATCGATGTAGCGGCCGGGAAGGAAGTCGCGGAAGTGGATACAAAGGCGCATTTTGTACTTATCTTCCAGGGTTTTCATGAGGGTTTCGTGAACCCAGCTTCTGTCGTCAGTACTGTAGATGACGAAGGCGTCGAACTGGTACGTGTGACCTGTGGCGACGCGCTTCTTGCGGACGAGGTTCATCCAGCTTACTCTAGCAGCGTGTAAATGGAATCGGATCGTCCACCGATTCCTGTATCCAAGGACAACGAGACCAATGACGCCAACAGCGGCGAGCGTGCACACCACAGAAATCGTAATCGTAGTTTCGTATGTAGGGAAGCAAAACTGTTTCAGTTCTGCAACGACCAAGTTCTGGACCGATACGGAGCCCAACATTGCGTGACTGCACAGCAAGTCTTCCACATTTACCAGCGTCACCTTGGTGTGCAGCAACCAACTGAGGAAAGCGACATCTTGGCAACTGCACCGGAGCCGATTCTGAGACAAGTCAACAATGATCTCGTGGTCGGCAGCGATGGCATCTAATACACTTGTGATATTCCCAGGCAATACCTCGATCTCGTTGTGACTCAGGTTGAGAAGTCGTAGTTCCTTAAGTTTGCTGATGTCAACGTCGACTTCCTTCAAGGCATTTCTACTGAGATTCAACACTTCTAGACGAGGCAGCATATCGAATTCAAGCCTTGGAATGAAGTTTATGTCACAACCCTGGAGGTCAAGTGTCCGAAGTTTTGTGTTAGTCTGGAAGAAACGCGAGTTCAGATCCAAGTCCAAACGCACCGTGTTGCCGCCAATCAGCAAATATTCCAAATTAACGAAGTACTGGAAGAGAGTAAAAATCTTGAACTCTGCCTCATTGTTCTGAACGTTGAAGACGCGCATGTGAGTGAGACCTTTTAACGTGGGTAAGCCCGGTGGAAACGCCTCGCCCAGCCTGTTATTAGACAGATCGATGTACTGTAAACTATTCCTCTTGTTCATGCACACGGTTCGATCGTCCCTTTGGTCGAGTACGTTGCCGTAGAGGGTCAGGGCGGCGTTGGCAAACTGCAGCTCTTCCAGGAGCGGGGGCAGCGGTAGCCACATTGACTGGTAACACTCGGGGTCCTCCAGGTCAATGATTTCGGCGATCTTAGGTACATATTCACAGGCGAAATCCGTGAATTGGGAGCAGAGACAATGGACCCATCGACAAGCAACGTGTTCTCCCTGAGATCCATATGATCCGTTTAAAATTCTCTGGAAGCACTCGCCGTCCTGGGAGAAAGAATCAAGAAAGGCTTCGCGCCGGTAGCGGCTCAGTGTGTCGTATACATTGTTCCCGAAGCTCATGCGTTTGATGGACGGTTGCAACAGGAAGTCTAGGGTCGTACAGCGCCAGAACGCCCCAGTGTTGCTGCCGATATTGCCTCGAGAATCCAGGAACTGCAAGAAAAGATAAACGTTAGAAAATGAAGATTGGCGTTTTATGCCGAAAGTCCAACTGTTGCTACCGATATGGCCTCGAGAATCCAGAAACTGAAAGAAAAGCTACGACGGATTTATATTTGCCAGACTAGATTAACTAAATGGTAACTAAATAGCAGAATAATAGAAGTCTCCTCATTTATTTTGTTAAAAGGGAACCACACGTTAAATATGAATAGGTGAAGAATAATATCACTGCAGTTTGTAATTATATTTCTGTAAGCTATAATACGAATAGAGTTGAAGAAGTTGTTTTCAAGGACTTCATATCAGCATGGACTATACGTTGTCCTGTGGTCCACTTTGTTTGAGCGGTGTACCAGATAAATACAGGGTGATGAACCTCACCTGTAACTGTGGCAGGAACTCCGTGAAACCCGGATGAAAGACGACCAAGCCATTAGAACCCATGTCAAGGTCATCGATGGGGACGCCCGCAAGGTGGCGGAGAATGTCCTCTCGTGCGTTGAGAACCTGATCAATACGCTGCAGACTGGGGTGTTGGATGTTCCGGATCCCTAGTTTCCGGATCGGGATTCCAAGGTCGTGGATTGCTATCAGGATTGGCGATAATCCCGACTTCTCGAGGTAGCGGGTGTGCGAGAGATCGAGCTCCGTCAGGTTGTTGACGTAGCCTAGGGCAGCAGGGTTCACGTCACTTAACGACAAATGGAGCTTGAGAATCCTCAGGTTGCTTAACCCTTCAAATATGTTGCTTCTTTGAATCGTCGCTGCGTTGTTGTCGTACACCGTGGTGTCCACCGAAGACAGTTCTAAGATGTTGAGGTCCTCGAGGTGTTCGAAAGTCACGTTTGTCTCGTCGAACCTACCGCTCAGCAGGTACTTCAAGCTGTAGGTTTCGGGGGGGACCTGTCGTATGGCAGATGCCATGTCGCCATCTTGACACGTGACGAACAGGCCACGTTGGTTTGACTGACACGTGCATGGCCCGGGACACCGGATGTTTTCTGCTGTGTGGCTGACATTTGGTGGACCATTTGCATTCTGGGAAGTACTACAAACCAAGCCGCACAACACTATGAGCACGTGCCTCAGACCAGTTGCCATGGCTACGTCATGTAATAGATGCGAGATTCCAGGAGCGGCTGGACCTGAAATGCAGTTAACAAGTTACAAGTCAAATACATAAGTTTGTTGAACATAAAGCTGCTCAGTTCTGCGTGGTATACGAAAAACATAATATACCATGGCAAAGCTATCATGGTATATCCTGGTATGTTTGTAACAAGGCACCATGGTATACCATAGTATTTTTGTCATCTTAAATTCAGTATTTTACTGATGTTTACTGAGACACTGTCCACGTGTAATGCCATTTTGTGAGAAATTTTAACAGTCGCGTTCTTTACTTTACGCCATCATATATCAGTGTATATGCAGACATCGAGGCCAAAACGCGTGGCATGTGCAGCTAGATCATCCGTTTAAATATACAGCCGGATAAACGAGAGAAATGGGCACATTGTTTGCAGAATAGCCGTGTCGGTGTCGCAAAACGAATGTCGGATTAAAGAAGGCAATTAGCATTGTCGAAATCCGTTACAAGTCGAACGGTGTCGGATAGCGGGGTTTCTGGATTATCAAATGTTGGCTAAACGGGGTCTGACTGTCTAACCACAATTCCACTGTGCGTGACGTCATGTGTCATTGTCCTACGCAAGGTCACTATGGGCAACGAATGTCTATTTGAGGGAGCCGCAGTGCGCTTTAGTTCAGGTTACACGATTTTAGCCGCCTCCAGATTTAATGCCATTGTTAGTAGCAGTACTATAGTCAAAACGGAAACTCTCCGGACATCGACATTTGCGAATTATTTGTTTACCTTACGAGTTGAGGATGAAATCTATGCATATTCCTTACCTATGAACTGGGGCCTGTCTCAACAATTGTTTATCCGATCTGCAGTTCGATTCCTATCCTCACACTACATGACCTGCCATGCTATTTAATAGAGCAGACGATGTTGTTTTTATCGTTCTCTTGTCAGTCGCGCAAATGTAAAGGTCACCCAACTGCCACCTGATTGGTTCAAAATCTAGGTCAGGTTGGCAAAGTCCATCGCGTTATTTGACGAGGGTACCGAGGTTGAATGCAATGGTCAGGGGGTAGTGGTTGATCTGCTCTGCCCACTTTTGCAGGAGGCGTTTGCTTTCGCGCAATGAATCCAAGTTTAGCCTCAATTGATACTAAACTGATTTCAAGTTCACTCTGGGTCACTTTAGGTATGCGTCGATGCTTAAAAACAGAGTTAATGATAAAACACTACAAAGGAATTCAAACCTATGACCCCTTACAAAGATGTAAATGGTATCGCCCCGTGACGTCACAGTAAACAGTGAATGGCCCCATCGACTGCTTCGAAGTGCAGCAAAGCAACATTTGCTTATAGCTTATTTACAAGTGCATCAGGAAGCGTGAGTTGACATACACTTATTAGGCCCCGACTTAAAGTTCATACAGAAAGTATTTTTTTCTTCGAATCAGTGAAAATTTTCTCGTAAACGGGAAATCATTGTCCGGAGAGTTTCCGTTGCGACTATAGTTAACGCGACCATCAACTCATAATAATATCCATTGTTCGCTTATTTCTGCCGATCTTAAACTGACAATTTTTTCGTGATTTCGGCGCCCGGACACCTAAATCAATGCCCAAACCTAGATGTGCTTTCCAAAGCTCTGCAATACTTAACCACGACTATCAATGTCTATTTTGGTGCCCTTTTTCTTTAAACCCAAAACGTTCTCAGTGGATGATCACAAACACACATACGTCTCTCTCATCCTCCATGTGCCCTTATGACTTGGGCGGGACGCCACCACCGTGGTAAAAATAGTGCCCCCCTCCTCCATTTCCAGGTCTATATATATGTATATATATACATATATATATATATATATATATATATATAGTCCGGGTGATGTCTTGATGGGTCTGAAGCCTCCCCCCCCCCCGCACACACACCCTAATTTTTGAGGTAACAAATTTTCAATGGTAACTGTCCCTCTCTGCCTTCGACTCTCTGCTGTCGCCTACTTCCTCAATGCATTTCCACACTCGCTCGCCAGGGCGGCGGTGCGCAAATTGATAGAAAAAATGCGCCGCGCATTTCTACAAATTAGTGCCGGGGACCGAGCCTAAGGCTAATAACACACGGCATCAGGTGATGAAACGAAAATGTTTAGTCACAATTATACATTTTTCGAAAGGATACAAGATATTTTTGTTGTATTAAATAGGCAGAGTTTGTTATTTTTATGTTGCAAGAAATAACAGATGATTTGAGCGTTTTTCAAGACTCTTGAAATTTGCTCCCGGCCGACAGCATCGGTAAAAGCGGAGCTTGAGTGGAGTGCGGGTAGCTTGGGTTACTCTATGTGAGGTCCCCACTTCTTGTTTTGTGGAGGACCCCCCCCCCACGCCGCTCCCTATCGTTCATTTTCCCCACCCAGTAAGATTTTCCACAGTCCTCTCCGTCGTAAGATTTTCGAACGTGGACGCTTCCCAATCCCTCCGTCCCCATTTTTTTTTAAATTTTAAACCCTGTATCAGCGGCTACACCGACTAACCAGCGCGTGGGATAATTATATCCGAACAGTTTTGCCAAGTTAACTTTTAAGTTAACTTTGACATATTATTTTCATCATTATTGCAATATTAAGTCGATGTAAATATCGCTAAATACGCCATATATACTTGTTCAGTAGATATGAAAAATATTGTGTCGTGTATCTTTACCACATTAACCTTATTAAAAGATAAACTATATGGGCGAGTCTCACAATTCAAGCTAAATATCCGGCTAGTTTTGGTTCTGTGCGTCATTGCTTGCACCCCAAGCTGTGTCAACAGTATCTGTCAAGGACGTAGGACAACCTTATCGCATTGCCAAGTTAGGGCATTTCATTCCATTCCACACTCCATTCGTATCCCAATGCTCAGTCCGTTACTGGCAAACTTTCAGGTTGAAGAATTGCTGAGTCATTAGTCCCTGACTAAGGTGTAAGGTGTACTCGCCCACGAGGAAACCCAACATTGAAGATCCCTTTATAGGTGTGCACATACCCCGGGGAAGTCCCAAGATATGACTCATACATGAGAAGAACAAGTGTAACGTGCCGAGGGGCGATCTCCCGGCACAGGGCGTTACGCTTGCGTAGTCCCTCTGCCCAACGTCAAATTTAACCATCAGAATTATCCTTCATACGAGAAAATTAGTTCAAACATTTTTTTTCATTTTTTTATTACGCAATTGGAAAACAGGCAATGCCTATACACATTCCTTTTGCTGAAAATAATACGTCAGAAATAAGCAATGTATACAATCATCTCCTAACATCAAGTACAAGTTTATACAAGTTTACGCCAACAACATTGGGCAGTCTAGACAAAACTCCACAGTATACAGATCTACACACAAAACGTCATTACAGAGAAATGTATTCGTTAGGATTTGAATCTTCTAGTTCCATCAATACAATCATGGACAGCTCTAAATATAGCTTTGTTTTCTTCAATTGGTAAATCATTATTTCCATATAAAATAGTTCTGATAGACATAGATGTATATTTCAGAATACTTTGTGCCAGTCGATCACGCAAGACTGTAAACCTCGGACATTGAAAGAAGTAGTGTATTGTGTCCTCCCTCGTCGCTCCACAGAGACACTGCTGCTCGTCAATAATATGCAAATCAAATAGATGTGCCTTTAGGTCACTGCAACTCATTCTGAGACGCGCATGAACAACATTCGTTGAGCGCCGACCGTAGTTAAATAATTTATTTGTTGCCCGACTGGTTTGAATGTCAAGGTTGACTAAAGCCCTTTTGAAAGCTTTGTTGTCACTAAGTGATCTTACGGAGATTGGTAGTTCATTCCAGAGCCTAATTGCGCTTGGTAGAAAAAAGTTGTAGTACGACGTCAGACGTGTTTGAACAGTAGTTACATTAAATGGCTGAGCACTTCGTAACCCATAATGCGTTCTGTCATTTACAGTTTGTGGTAGGATATCACACAGGTACTCGGGTGCTTCCCCATAAAACATTTTGTGAAACAAGATAAGTTTAAACCTTCTACGTCGAGCACTCAGTGTTTCCCAGCCCAATTCGTTATAAATCAAAGAGTGGCTTGTGTGCTTAATGGCTCCAGACACAAGACGGCCAGCTCGGAACTGAACAGCTTCTAATTTATCAGCGTCCGCTTGGGTGCAGCCATCCCACACAACGCACGCATATTCCATAGTTGGGCGTACAAATGTTTTATACATCAAGTCTAATACACCCCTATTGTGTTTAAAACGCAGCCTTGCCAACAAATCAACCCTTCTATTAGCTTTCAGATAAATTTCATTAATATGAGCCGTCCAGGTTACTCTTGAGCTTAACGTAACACCGAGGTGTTTGTGCTCAGTGACGCTGTTTAAAGTTTCATTACCCATGTGCAACGCTGGAACATCACGTCTATGTTTGTTAGATATCACCATAGATTTCGTCTTGGGGGCACTAAACGTAATGAACCAATCAGATGCCCACGTTTCCATACGCTCCAGGTCTTGAGTTACCATATCAGCTCCAGTGGTCTCGTCACCATCATCAACGATTACATATACAGTCGTGTCATCAGCAAAGAGTCGTATATTCGACTGTAAACCATCAACAATATCATTAATATAGATTAAAAATAACATGGGACCTAGGACTGATCCTTGTGGAACCCCAGCTTGTATATTGCCCAAAGAAGACGCCGCGCCATCAATTACAACTCGCTGATATCTGTCTTCCAAATAATGTTTAAACCATTCTAGTAAATTGCCAGAAATCCCAATTCGTTTAAGTTTTTTAAAAAGGCCAGAGTGCCAAACACGGTCAAATGCCTTAGAGATATCACAAAACACAACGCGTACATCTTTTTGCTTATCCAATGCCTCACTAAATATGTGACATAAATGAACTAATTGATTGGTTGTGCTGTCACCTGGTATGAAGCCAGACTGAAATCGACATAGAATATCGTTGTCGCGCAGGTAGTTGAAGGCATGCTTAAAAATAACCCTTTCGAGTAATTTCCCGGTACAGCTTAGAAGCCACATTGCGGCTACGCGAAAATTGAAATGAATCTAATCGAAGATAATTCGCAGTTTGACATAAACTACACCACTGTTTAGGATTTACTGTTGGGGTCAACTGTGAGATGGGCGGTGACGTGGGGCAGAGGTGATGTGACGAAAGGGCTCCCTATGCTGGCATTGATTCAAGGTTGATATCAAGATAACATGGATAACAGGTGATTAATATCAACCCTTTTTTCCACCTGATTAAAACTACCAGTAGGCCTACTAAAAATAATGAATTTTGGAACTACATGTAATGTGAGGTAAACTGTTAGCAACTTAGAACAGCAGGCTTTCCCATGAGAAACCTTTGAATCGTTCAAGTGGAAGTGATGTATTTTATTGTGTAGGAATTTTGTGGCTCACAAAGACATCCGCTCTATCCCTGGCAAACAGGCCCAAACCAGACAGGTGAAAACAACAGACCACCACCATGTACATAACCAGCTAGACTGCCAGATAACTCAAAACTCAACTCAAGTCTGCATAATATAATTGGATCATTTATATTTAGTGTGAAATAAATAAGAGCAGTGTTAGACATGTGATGCATCTGGCATAGCAAATGAGCAAATATAACCTTCTATTACCATACAACCAAAATTTAGAAAGCAAGCACTACTATTTTTTAACTGTTAAAAATGATAACGGATATGAGAATATATTCTCCTGATGATGCTGTAATAATGTATTCTTGTAATTACACTTCATTCTCTAAAACTGTGTCATTTATCGTTAGAGTGTAAAGTAATAAAGTTAACTCATAAAGTGTCTACAATTTCTGAAATTCAGTTGTTTTGGCTAAAAGGATTTAAATGGAATGTCACAGACATATAGGTTTAAAGGTTCAAGTTTGAAATGTATGCACAATCTTCTAACCATATAAATCCCTACTATAAATCAGATACCTGAACATGTACCACCTAGCTATTTCAATGCATAGAAATGTCAGCCATGTCAGACAACTAAGGAGGCACCACCCCACTCTCCCCACCCGCTGGATATTAATTACAGACCTATAACAACACTATCATCAACTGGCCTAACCAGATCCCCTCCACCTGCAACCTGCTGTCTAGTCTCTAGGACTGGGACCTTTGTCTAGACTTGATGTGAAGCTGCAAAGCTGATAACACCCTCCACCCCCCCCCCCCCCACCCTCCGCCTCTGCTACGCATCCCGTCGCCCCATGCACCCTCCCCACCAACCGTATCCTTCGTCCTCACCACCCCCAAACATCCGCGCGGCTCTCACGGCGCGGCCCTTATGCTTGACATCCTTGTCATGTTGTGGCGACTGCGCAGATATATATGTCTTGGTAGGGGTTGTGGCTTAAAATCTTCGGTTCAGCATTTTTGCTAATTGGTTAAACGGTTAATCGGTTTAACGGCTGTTCGCATTCAGACAAGTTCCATATTGTAACCAGCATAAAAGTTGAAGGAGATGCAAATATACTGTTCCAGTATTTATTTATAAAGACACTTTAAAGCCCTTATAGATATAAAACAATCCACACTGCACGGCTAATCCCAACCAAAACTATACAGGTTATATCCTGCCCCTGCGACCTCTCTCCTCTAATAAATGTACACTTGATATAACTAACTTCATAGCTATCTTAACATAAAATATATGGCTGAGAAACCAAGAACCCCAAGGACTTTTCGCCTGCAGGCTTTTTTGCCCTCGGATTTTTCACCCCCACCGGAGAACGCTAACAACCAAGCCGTACCCAAGCCGGCTGTTTCGCCCCCTTCATAGGCCTGGTGAGCCCGCTAAATATAAGGGTGGGGTGGGCCTGGCCGCGAGGTTGCGTAGGGCGATACCGAGGCCGCTGGGTCTGCGGGGTGGCCCAGCGGGGGTCTCGCGTATTAAGGAAAGGGGGCGGGAGTGGGGGCTTCACGTAACCACTTTGTGCAGAGGGGCTTGCGTAGTAGGGAGTGGCAGTGGCATTTTTGTAATTCACACCCGGTTGGCGCTTTCGGTTCCGTGATTATGCAGTTTCTTATGAACCCCCTCTGCCGGGAGATCGCCCCTCGGCACGTTACACTTGTTCTTATCATGTATGAGTCATCTCTTGGGACTTCCCCGGGGTATGTGCACACCTATAAAGGGATCTTCAACGTTGGGTTTCCTCGTGGGCGAGTACACCTTACACCTTAGTCAGGGACTAATGACTCAGCAATTCTTCAACCTGAAAGTTTACCAGTAACGGCAATGGCAATGCGATAAGTTTGTCCTACTTCCTTGACAGATGCTGTTGACACAGCTTGGGGTGCAAGCAATGACGCACAGAAACCAAAACTAGCCGGATATTCAGCTTGAATTGTGAGACTCGCCTATATAGTTTATCTTTTAATAAGGTTAATGTTGTAAAGATACACGACACGATATTTTTCATATCTACTGAACAAGTATATATGGCGTATTTAGCAATATTTACATCGACTTAATATTGCAATAATGATGAAGATAATATGTCAAAATTAACTTAAAATTTAACTTGGCAAAACTGTTCGGATATAATTATCCCACGCGCTGGTTAGTCGGTGTAGCCGCTGATACAGTGTTTAAAATTTAAAAAAAAACGGGGGCGGAGGGATTGGAAAGCGTCCACGTTCGAAAATCTTATGACGGAGGGGACTGTGGAAAATCTTACTGGGTGGGGAAAATGAACGATAGGGAGCGGCGGGTGGGGGGGGGGGTCCTCCACAAAATAAAATCCAGGCCCCACTACAACAAGAGGTGGGGACCTCACATAGAGTAACCCAAGCTACCCGCACTCCACTAAAGCTCCGCTTTTACCGATGCTGTCGGCCTGGGGCACATTTCAAGAGTATGGGGCAATACATTACTACAGCCGTGGAGGTGTGCCGCCCATGCCATAGAGATGCTATCATTTATTTATCACCGTGGGGGGCACAGATATACTTTAGGGTCTGAAAGGGGGGGCGCAATAAGCAATAAGCCCAGGCTTAGCTCTCGCTACTTCGCTGCTGTGCACACAGTGGGGTGGGTTCCGGCTGGGGGCTCATTTAGCATGACGACGACAAAAATACCTATAGGCCTAAGTGTCACCCCTTGCGACCAGAGAAATGAAACGATTTGTGAGGAATGTGGGGGCGGAGGAAAACCAGACAAAAGATGTTGATAGACTGGAGAGTAATTAATTTTTTAAGACTGAGCATTTTTGTATAATATAATACAAGTTATACTTGGCACGCCAAAGTCACGTCCCGGAGGCACTAAGTCTCATCCGCCGAGAAAGGGGGGGAGGGTGGCTCTCGCCCGCCGAGAGGAGGGGGTTGGGGTGGGGGGGGGGGGGGGCGGGTCGACATTTACGGGTTATCCCCACGTATTTCAGAAGAATCGTCGTCCAGAATTGAATATTATGATGCGGGACTACTGTCGCTGAGGCGGTCGATAGCGGTTGATCGTGCTCATCAACTCAACCCTGTCCTGCTACCCTGAATCCCCCTAGTTTTCTGTAGAGGTGCAGTTATGACGTAAAAGGCAAAGCAGATTTATTCACATCGCGTCGTTCTTTAAATCTTATGCAAACTAGTCTAGCTCCACGCTGAAAGTAACGTGAAATGAATTGGTGTGTCAGACCTCTGAATGGGCAAATCATACCCGGGCCTGTTATACTCAAAGGCAATACTAAAACATAATAGTAAAAAAACACAAAATGTATTCGCGTTTCAAAGTGACATTAAAATATTGGGTAAAACGTCTCTTGAGCCCATGTACTTCATGTTGTTGGAATATAACGTTGGACGTCACCCAATGGCCTAGTAGGTAGAATCTAGGGGTGATGATACCCAGTATAGGAGCAATCTCATGGTGCGACTGGGGCTACGGCCGGAGACATGGCTCCCGCACCTTTGACCTTCTCATTGTCGCGATATCATCTACTTGAAGCTCCCTACTTCAAACCAGCCAACCAACTCAAGCACGTTGGGTTTTATATCCTAGTTTACGTCCACGGTATAATAACCGTTACCAGAAGATATCGGTACGCTACCCACCTATAGCCATCTATCTTAAGTCTTTTACTGGGCGATAAATATGCAAATATGCACCGTTTGAGCAAACACGTTTATGATTACCGATGCTCAGCTAAATCGACAGTAAACCCTTAGTGATACATTACTGTGTGTTACCGGAATGGAAGATAGTAAGGAGTTCACAGTAAACTTTTAGTGATACATTGGGTTCACAGTAAAACCCTTGCTGATACGTTACTGTGTGTTACTAAATGGGAGATAGGAAGGGGTTCACAGTAAACCCTCAATGATACATTACTGTGTGTTACTCTAATGGGAGATATGAAGGGGTTCACGGTAAACTCTTAGTGATACATTGGGTTCACAGTAAACCCTTACTGATACATTACTGTGTGTGACTAAATGGAAGATAGGAAGTGGTTCACAGTAAACTCTTAGTGATACATTACTATGTGTTACCCTAATGGGAGATAGGAAGGGGTTCACAGTAAACCCTTAGTGATACATTACTGTGTGTTACTAAATGGGAGATAGGAAGGGGTTCACAGTAAACCCGTAGTGATGTATAGCTCAATGTTACCTGACCTGTAAATCGGGATTACGGTTTAATTATCCTCGTGAAGCGATAAGGAATTGCTATTTACACGACTGTCGTCGCCCCCCCCCCCCCGCCCCGTGCCCCTGGCACTCCACCGACTGCCATGCTCTTCACGACCATGACGTCATCGATCTTTCACGATCGTTGCAAACCACGCAATCACCAAAACATGCATTTTCCACCGTCTGCCAAACCCTCTAACGGTCATGACAAAGCAAACATGCACACCTTCTGCCAAACCCTCTCACGGTCATGGCAAACCAAACATGCACACCGTCTGCCAAACCCTCTCACGGTCATGACAAAGCAAACATGCACACCTTCAGCCAAACTCTCTCAAGGTCATGACAAAGCAAACATGCACACCGTCTGCTATACCCTCTCACAGTCATGACAAAACAAACATGCACACCGTCTGCCAAACCCTCTCACGGTCATGACAAAGCAAACATGCACACCTTGTGCCAAACCTTCTCACGGTCATGACAAAGCAAACATGCACACCTTCAGCCAAACCATCTCACGGTCATGACAAAGCAAACATGCACACCGTCTGCCAAACCCTCTAACGGTCATGACAAAGCAAACATGCACACCGTCTGCCAAACCCTCTCACGGTCATGACAAAGCAAACATGCACACTGTCTGTTAAACCCTCTCACGGTCATGACAAAGCAAACATGCACACCGTCTGCCAAACCCTCTAACGGCCATGACAAAGCAAACATGCACACCGTCTGCCAAACTCTCTAACGGTTATGACAAAGCAAACATGCACACCGTCTGCCAAACCCCCTCACGGTCATGACAAAGCAAACATGCACACCGTCTGCCAAACCCTCTCACGGTCATGACAAAGCAGCCATGCACACCTTCTGCGAAATTCTCTCACGGTCATGACAAAGCAAACATGCACACCTTGTGCCAGACCCTCTCACGGTCATGACAAAGCAAACATGCATACCGTCTGCCAAACCCTCTCACGGTCATGACAAAGCAAACATGCACACCTTGTGCCAGACCCTCTCACGGTCATGACAAAGCAAACATGCACACCGTCTGCCAAACCTTCTCACGGTCATGACAAAGCAAACATGCACACTGTCTGTTAAACCCTCTCACGGTCATGACAAAGCAAACATGCACACCGTCTGCCAAACCCTCTAACGGCCATGACAAAGCAAACATGCACACCGTCTGCCAAACCCTCTAACGGTCATGACAAAGCAAACATGCACACCGTCTGCCAAACCCCCTCACGGTCATGACAAAGCAAACATGCACACCTTCTGCCAAACCCTCTCACGGTCATGACAAAGCAAACATGCACACCTTGTGCCAGACCCTCTCACGGTCATGACAAAGCAAACATGCACACCTTTTGCCAGACCCTCTCACGGTCATGACAAAGCAAACATGCACACCTTCTGCCATGCCCTGTCAATACCATGAAAAACAATTATTCAAACCGCCTTTCCCCCGCCCTCTCATGATCATGATAAACCAAACATTCACATCACCTGCGAAGCTCTCTCACGGTCATAGCAAACCCAGACGATTATTACGTCACGCGGCAGGCAAACCCACACAACACATTCTTTGGTGTACCCGAATACACACATTACGCATCGGTATACCGCCCGGCACTCACCTTCTATCATCGGTATACCGCCCGACACTCACCTTCTATCATCGGTATGCCGCCCGACACTAACCTTCTATCATTGACGCGATATTACCTAAACTGGTTAAAGCAATAGGTTCCGTAATTTTTTAAGTCTTGAACTTAAATCCTGAAAGCCTGTGGGCTATCCGGAGAGAAGCAAATTTGTTCACCAAAGCAGAAGTTGGTGGCCGGCTTTACATCCCTGAGCGCCCGTTCGCTGTTCGGTATTCTGTGCGATGTCGACCGAGACTCGCTAGGACTTCCGCGCGCGATAAACTAGACCGCGCAGTTTTATGTTGAAATTGTTGTTTGACAGACTCAACGAGATATAAAACATCTATGCATCATAATTTTGAGATACTTTCAGCCTTGATTGTAAAATGTAACAAATCTAAGATGGCGCATGCAAGTAGGCTGCTTTAATGCGTCCTGGATATGCAACCAAACATAGCAATATACTTCTGGACTGACACAACATTGTCAACAGTGGAGACAAGTTGCTATGAAAAGGAAGGTTCTACCACTCGTTTTATAAGGACCGGAAGTTAGCATTTGGATTGATTGGGCATAGCTCGGTGTGTTTGCGGTACAAAGAGAAAGGAGACACGACGTTATCCAGTTAATAACTTCAAAATCCCTTTTTACTTTTTACTAATTACGGCCGGAAAGCTCTTTGAAATATATATAACGTACACACAGTTTTGAAGCAATTTTTTTTCTAACCGGAAAGTCGGTTCAGGGCGGCCCCGCCGGTTCGTATGTTAACATTTTGTTGAAATAATTGTTTTTAAAAGTTGATAAATATAAATAAATAAATAAATAAATAAATAAATAAAAATATATCAATAAATAAATAAATAAATAAATATTCTCAGCACTTACCTAAGACCTTGACCTTGATCGGGTTCACGTCGTGCAGTATCGCAAGCGTTGAGGATCGATCCCTGTCACGGCCGTAGGGACCCCAGGTTCTTCTGCCGTACGCACCCCAGGTTCCTGTGCCGTACGCACCCCAGGTTCCTCTGCCGTACGCACCCCAGGTTCCTGTGCCGTACGCACCCCAGGTTCTTCTGCCGTACGCACCCCAGGTTCCTCTGCCGTACGCACCCCAGGTTCCTGTGCCGTACGCACCCCAGGTTCCTCTGCCGTACGCACCCCAGGTTCCTGTGCCGTACGCACCCCAGGTTCTTCTGCCGTACGCACCCCAGGTTCCTCTGCCGTACGCACCCCAGGTTCCTGTGCCGTACGCACCCCAGGTTCCTCTGCCGTACGCACCCCAGGTTCCTGTGCCGTACGCACCCCAGGTTCTTCTGCCGTACGCACCCCAGGTTCCTCTGCCGTACGCACCCCAGGTTCCTCTGCCGTACGCACCCCAGGTTCTTCTGCCGTACGCACCCCAGGTTCCTCTGCCGTACGCACCCCAGGTTCCTCTGCCGTACGCACCCCAGGTTCCTCTGCTGTACGCACGCCAGGTTCCTCTGCCGTAAGCACCCCAGGTTCCTCTGCCGTAAACACCCAGCTCCCTCTCTGTCGTAAGCACCCAGCTCCCTCTCTGTCGTAAGCACCCAGCTTCCTCTCTGTCGTAAGCACCCAGCTCCCTCTCTGTCGTAAGCACCCAGCTCCTTCTCTGTCGTAAGCACCCAGCTCCCTCTCGGTCGTAAGCACCCAGCTCCCTCTCTGCCTTCCTCTCACTCCGCCAGCGGGGAAACTTGTGTAGCGCCACCGTGCGGGGAGTTTGCGATGCTCCAGGCGAGGGTGAGGTAGACGCAAGAGAGACAAGCGATAGAATGTGAAGAAACAGATCGAGGGTTGTTGTGTGTGCGTGGGTGGCGGTGGTGGTGGTGATGGTGAGGGTGGGCGACGGGGGGAGGTGGGTGTGTATGTGTGTGCGGGGGGGGGGGGGTGCTGGTGGTGATGGTGAGGGTGCGCGACAGGGGGGGGGGGTGGGGTTGGCTGTAGATGTAAAAGTCGAGGGGTCTTGTTCTGACACGGTTGGTTGAATTCGGGTATTGGGTACCAAGGGGGCTGCGGTGGAGGCCAAGTGAACGGACAAGTAAAGATTGTGCTTCGTTGTAGCTACGTAAAAAGGAATATAAATTAACAATATACCCTAGAGCCAGGCACAGGAGCACGGGTTAGCATAAAAAACGGAGAGCTATTTTCGGCAATTCTCAGAACGAAAAACCCGACGGTAAGTACGCCCGCGCATACATTTTGGTGATGTATACGTGTGTCCCCCGTGGTGGTGTAGACGTGGTGATGTAGACGTGGTGATGTAGACGTGTGTCTCCCGTGGTGATGTAGACGTGTGTCCCCCGTGGTGATGTAGACGTGTGTCCCCCGTGGTGGTGTAGACGTGTGTCCCCCGTGGTGGTGTAGACGTGTGTCTCCCGTGGTGGTGTAGACGTGTGTCTCCCGTGGTGATGTAGACGTGTGTCCCCCGTGCCGATGTAGGAGTGTGTCCCCCGTGGTGATGTAGACGTGTGTCTCCCGTGGTGGTGCAGACGTGTGTCTCCCGTGGTGGTGTAGACGTGTGTCTCCCGTGGTGATGTAGGAGTGTGTCCCCCGTGGTGGTGTAGACGTGTGTCCCCCGTGGTGATGTAGACGTGTGTCTCCCGTGGTGGTGTAGACGTGTGTCTCCCGTGCCGATGTAGGAGTGTGTCCCCCGTGGTGATGTAGACGTGTGTCTCCCGTGGTGGTGCAGACGTGTGTCTCCCGTGGTGATGTAGACATGTGTCTCCCGTGCCGATGTAGGAGTGTGTCCCCCGTGGTGGTGTAGACGTGTGTCCCCCGTGGTGGTGTAGACGTGTGTCTCCCGTGGTGGTGTAGACATGTGTCTCCCGTGGTGATGTAGACGTGTGTCTCCCGTGGTGGTGTAGACGTGTGTCTCCCGTGGTGATGTAGACGTGTGTCCCCCGTGGTGATGTAGACGTGTGTCTCCCGTGGTGATGTAGACGTGTGTCCCCCGTGCCGATGTAGGAGTGTGTCTCCCGTGGTGGTGTAGACGTGTGTCTCCCGTGGTGATGTAGACGTGTGTCCCCCGTGGTGGTGTAGACGTGTGTCTCCCGTGGTGATGTAGACGTGTGTCTCCCGTGGTGATGTAGACGTGTGTCCTCCGTGGTGGTGTAAACGTGTGTCCCCCGTGTTGATGTAGACGTGTGTCTCCCGTGGTGATGTAGACGTGTGTCTCCCGTGGTGGTGCAGACGTGTGTCTCCCGTGGTGATGTAGACGTGTGTCTCCCGTGGTGATGTAGACGTGTGTCCCCCGTGCCGATGTAGGAGTGTGTCCCCCGTGGTGATGTAGACGTGTGTCTCCCGTGGTGGTGCAGACGTGTGTCTCCCGTGGTGATGTAGACGTGTGTCTCCCGTGGTGATGTAGACGTCTGTCCTCCGTGGTGGTGTAAACGTGTGTCCCCCGTGTTGATGTAGACGTGTGTCTCCCGTGGTGATGTAGACGTGTGTCTCCCGTGGTGGTGCAGACGTGTGTCTCCCGTGGTGATGTAGACGTGTGTCCCCCTTGGTGATGTAGACGTGTGTCCCCCGTGGAGATATGGCCGTGTGTCCCCCGTGGTCATGTAGACGTGTGTCCCCCGTGGTGATGTAGACGTGTGTCCCCCGTGGTGATGTAGACATGTGTCCCCCGTGGTGATGTAGACGTGTGTTTTCCGTGGTTGTGTAGACGTGTGTCTCCCGTGGTGGTGTAGACGTGTGTCTCCCGTGCCGATGTAGGAGTGTGTCTCCCGTGGTGGTGTAGACGTGTGTCTCCCGTGGTGGTGTAGACGTGTGTCTCCCGTGGTGGTGTAGACGTGTGTCTCCCGTGGTGATGTAGACGTGTGTCTCCCGTGGTGGTGTAGACGTGTGTCTCCCGTGGTGATGTAGACGTGTGTCCCCCGTGCCGATGTAGGAGAGTGTCTCCCGTGGTGATGTAGACGTGTGTCCCCTGTGGTGATGTAGACGTGTGTCTCCCGTGGTGATGTAGACATGTGTCCCACGTGGTGGTGTAGACGTGTGTCTCCCGTGGTGGTGTAGACGTGTGTCCCCCGTGGTGATGTAGACGTGTGTCTCCCGTGGTGATGTAGACGTGTGTCTCCCGTGGTGGTGCAGACGTGTGTCTCCCGTGGTGATGTAGACGTGTGTCCCCCGTGGTGATGTAGACGTGTGTCTCCCGTGGTGATGTAGACATGTGTCCCCCTTGGTGATGTAGACGTGTGTCCCCCGTGGTGGTGTAGACGTGTGTCCCCCGTGGTGATGTAGACGTGTGCCCCCCGTGGTGATGTAGACGTGTGTCCCCTGTGGTGATGTAGACGTGTGTCTCCCGTGGTGATGTAGACATGTGTCCCCCGTGGTGGTGTAGACGTGTGTCTCCCGTGGTGGTGTAGACGTGTGTCTCCCGTGGTGGTGTAGACGTGTGTCTCCCGTGGTGGTGTAGACGTGTGTCTCCCGTGGTGGTGTAGACGTGTGTCTCCCGTGGTGGTGTAGACGTGTGTCTCCCGTGGTGGTGTAGACGTGTGTCTCCCGTGGTGGTGTAGACGTGTGTCTCCCGTGGTGGTGTAGACGTGTGTCTCCCGTGGTGGTGTAGACGTGTGTCTCCCCGTGGTGGTGTAGACGTGTGTCTCCCGTGGGGATGTAGACCTGTGTCCCCCGTGGTGGTGTAGACGTGTGTCTCCCGTGGTGGTGTAGACGTGTGTCCCCCGTGGTGGTGGTGTAGACGTGTGTCTCCCGTGGTGGTGTAGACGTGTGCGCCCCGTGGTGGTGTAGACGTGTGTCTCCCGTGGGGATGTAGACCTGTGTCCCCCGTGGTGATGTAGACGTGGTGATGTAGACGTGTGTGCCCCGTGGTGGTTTAGACGTGGGGATGTAGATGTGTGTGCCCCGTGGTGATGTAGACGTGTGTCCCTCGTGGTGATGTAGACGTGTGTCCCCCGTGGTGATGTAGACGTGTGTCCCCCGTGGTGGTGTAGACGTGTGTCTCCCGTGGTGATGTAGGAGTGTGTCCCCCGTGGTGGTGTAGACGTGTGTCCCCCGTGGTGATGTAGACGTGTGTCTCCCGTGGTGGTGTAGACGTGTGTCTCCCGTGCCGATGTAGGAGTGTGTCCCCCGTGGTGATGTAGACGTGTGTCTCCCGTGGTGGTGCAGACGTGTGTCTCCCGTGGTGATGTAGACGTGTGTCTCCCGTGAGGATGTAGGAGTGTGTCCCCCGTGGTGGTGTAGACGTGTGTCCCCCGTGGTGGTGTAGACGTGTGTCTCCCGTGGTGGTGTAGACGTGTGTCTCCCGTGGTGATGTAGACGTGTGTCTCCCGTGGTGGTGTAGACGTGTGTCTCCCGTGGTGATGTAGACGTGTGTCCCCCGTGGTGATGTAGACGTGTGTCTCCCGTGGTGATGTAGACGTGTGTCCCCCGTGCCGATGTAGGAGTGTGTCTCCCGTGGTGGTGTAGACGTGTGTCTCCCGTGGTGATGTAGACGTGTGTCCCCCGTGGTGGTGTAGACGTGTGTCTCCCGTGGTGATGTAGACGTGTGTCTCCCGTGGTGATGTAGACGTGTGTCCTCCGTGGTGGTGTAAACGTGTGTCCCCCGTGTTGATGTAGACGTGTGTCTCCCGTGGTGATGTAGACGTGTGTCTCCCGTGGTGGTGCAGACGTGTGTCTCCCGTGGTGATGTAGACGTGTGTCTCCCGTGGTGATGTAGACGTGTGTCCCCCGTGCCGATGTAGGAGTGTGTCTCCCGTGGTGGTGTAGACGTGTGTCTCCCGTGGTGGTGTAGACGTGTGTCTCCCGTGGTGGTGTAGACGTGTGTCTCCCGTGGTGATGTAGACGTGTGTCCCCCGTGCCGATGTAGGAGTGTGTCCCCCGTGGTGATGTAGACGTGTGTCTCCCGTGGTGGTGCAGACGTGTGTCTCCCGTGGTGATGTAGACGTGTGTCTCCCGTGGTGATGTAGACGTGTGTCCTCCGTGGTGGTGTAAACGTGTGTCCCCCGTGTTGATGTAGACGTGTGTCTCCCGTGGTGATGTAGACGTGTGTCTCCCGTGGTGGTGCAGACGTGTGTCTCCCGTGGTTATGTAGACGTGTGTCCCCCTTGGTGATGTAGACGTGTGTCCCCCGTGGTGATATGGCCGTGTGTCCCCCGTGGTCATGTAGACGTGTGTCCCCCGTGGTGATGTAGACGTGTGTCCCCCGTGGTGATGTGGGACATGTGTCCCCCGTGGTGATGTAGACGTGTGTCTCCCGTGGTGGTGTAGACGTGTGTCTCCCGTGGTGGTGTAGACGTGTGTCTCCCGTGGTGGTGTAGACGTGTGTCTCCCGTGGTGGTGTAGACGTGTGTCTCCCGTGGTGATGTAGACGTGTGTCTCCCGTGGTGGTGTAGACGTGTGTCTCCCGTGGTGGTGTAGACCTGTGTCTCCCGTGGTGATGTAGACGTGTGTCCCCCGTGCCGATGTAGGAGTGTGTTCCCCGTGGTGATGTAGACGTGTGTCTCCCGTGGTGGTGTAGACGTGTGTCTCCCGTGGTGATGTAGACGTGTGTCCCCCGTGCCGATGTAGGAGTGTGTCTCCCGTGACGGTGTAGACGTGTGTCTCTCGTGGTGGTGTAGACGTGTGTCTCCCGTGGTGGTGTAGACGTGTGTCTCCCGTGGTGATGTAGACGTGTGTCCCCCGTGCCGATGTAGGAGTGTGTCCCCCGTGGTGATGTAGACGTGTGTCTCCCGTGGTGGTGCAGACGTGTGTCTCCCGTGGTGATGTAGACGTGTGTCTCCCGTGGTGATGTAGACGTGTGTCCTCCGTGGTGGTGTAAACGTGTGTCCCCCGTGTTGATGTAGACGTGTGTCTCCCGTGGTGGTGTAGACGTGTGTCTCCCGTGGTGGTGTAGACGTGTGTCTCCCGTGGTGGTGTAGACGTGTGTCTCCCCGTGGTGGTGTAGACGTGTGTCTCCCGTGGGGATGTAGACCTGTGTCCCCCGTGGTGGTGTAGACGTGTGTCTCCCGTGGTGGTGTAGACGTGTGTCCCCCGTGGTGGTGGTGTAGACGTGTGTCTCCCGTGGTGGTGTAGACGTGTGCGCCCCGTGGTGGTGTAGACGTGTGTCTCCCGTGGGGATGTAGACCTGTGTCCCCCGTGGTGATGTAGACGTGGTGATGTAGACGTGTGTGCCCCGTGGTGGTTTAGACGTGGTGATGTAGATGTGTGTGCCCCGTGGTGATGTAGACGTGTGTCCCTCGTGGTGATGTAGACGTGTGTCCCCCGTGGTGATGTAGACGTGTGTCCCCCGTGGTGGTGTAGACGTGTGTCTCCCGTGGTGATGTAGGAGTGTGTCCCCCGTGGTGGTGTAGACGTGTGTCCCCCGTGGTGATGTAGACGTGTGTCTCCCGTGGTGGTGTAGACGTGTGTCTCCCGTGCCGATGTAGGAGTGTGTCCCCCGTGGTGATGTAGACGTGTGTCTCCCGTGGTGGTGCAGACGTGTGTCTCCCGTGGTGATGTAGACGTGTGTCTCCCGTGAGGATGTAGGAGTGTGTCCCCCGTGGTGGTGTAGACGTGTGTCCCCCGTGGTGGTGTAGACGTGTGTCTCCCGTGGTGGTGTAGACGTGTGTCTCCCGTGGTGATGTAGACGTGTGTCTCCCGTGGTGGTGTAGACGTGTGTCTCCCGTGGTGATGTAGACGTGTGTCCCCCGTGGTGATGTAGACGTGTGTCTCCCGTGGTGATGTAGACGTGTGTCCCCCGTGCCGATGTAGGAGTGTGTCTCCCGTGGTGGTGTAGACGTGTGTCTCCCGTGGTGATGTAGACGTGTGTCCCCCGTGGTGGTGTAGACGTGTGTCTCCCGTGGTGATGTAGACGTGTGTCTCCCGTGGTGATGTAGACGTGTGTCCTCCGTGGTGGTGTAAACGTGTGTCCCCCGTGGTGATGTAGACGTGTGTCTCCCGTGGTGATGTAGACGTGTGTCTCCCGTGGTGATGCAGACGTGTGTCTCCCGTGGTGATGTAGACGTGTGTCTCCCGTGGTGATGTAGACGTGTGTCCCCCGTGCCGATGTAGGAGTGTGTCTCCCGTGGTGGTGTAGACGTGTGTCTCCCGTGGTGGTGTAGACGTGTGTCTCCCGTGGTGGTGTAGACGTGTGTCTCCCGTGGTGATGTAGACGTGTGTCCCCCGTGCCGATGTAGGAGTGTGTCCCCCGTGGTGATGTAGACGTGTGTCTCCCGTGGTGGTGCAGACGTGTGTCTCCCGTGGTGATGTAGACGTGTGTCTCCCGTGGTGATGTAGACGTGTGTCCTCCGTGGTGGTGTAAACGTGTGTCCCCCGTGTTGATGTAGACGTGTGTCTCCCGTGGTGATGTAGACGTGTGTCTCCCGTGGTGGTGCAGACGTGTGTCTCCCGTGGTGATGTAGACGTGTGTCCCCCTTGGTGATGTAGACGTGTGTCCCCCGTGGTGATATGGCCGTGTGTCCCCCGTGGTCATGTAGACGTGTGTCCCCCGTGGTGATGTAGACGTGTGTCCCCCGTGGTGATGTGGGACATGTGTCCCCCGTGGTGATGTAGACGTGTGTCTCCCGTGGTGGTGTAGACGTGTGTCTCCCGTGGTGGTGTAGACGTGTGTCTCCCGTGGTGGTGTAGACGTGTGTCTCCCGTGGTGGTGTAGACGTGTGTCTCCCGTGGTGATGTAGACGTGTGTCTCCCGTGGTGGTGTAGACGTGTGTCTCCCGTGGTGGTGTAGACCTGTGTCTCCCGTGGTGATGTAGACGTGTGTCCCCCGTGCCGATGTAGGAGTGTGTTCCCCGTGGTGATGTAGACGTGTGTCTCCCGTGGTGGTGCAGACGTGTGTCTCCCGTGGTGATGTAGACGTGTGTCCCCCGTGCCGATGTAGGAGTGTGTCTCCCGTGACGGTGTAGACGTGTGTCTCCCGTGGTGGTGTAGACGTGTGTCTCCCGTGGTGGTGTAGACGTGTGTCTCCCGTGGTGATGTAGACGTGTGTCCCCCGTGCCGATGTAGGAGTGTGTCCCCCGTGGTGATGTAGACGTGTGTCTCCCGTGGTGGTGCAGACGTGTGTCTCCCGTGGTGATGTAGACGTGTGTCTCCCGTGGTGATGTAGACGTGTGTCCTCCGTGGTGGTGTAAACGTGTGTCCCCCGTGTTGATGTAGACGTGTGTCTCCCGTGGTGATGTAGACGTGTGTCCCCCGTTGTCATGTAGACGTGTGTCCCCCGTGGTGGTGTAGACGTGTGTCTCCCGTGGTGGTGCAGACGTGTGTCTCCCGTGGTTATGTAGACATGTGTCCCCCGTGGTGATGTAGACGTGTGTCTCCCGTGGTGATGTAGACGTGTGTCTCCCGTGGTGGTGCAGACGTGTGTCTCCCGTGGTGATGTAGACATGTGTCCCCCGTGGTGATGTAGACGTGTGTCTCCCGTGGTGGTGTAGACGTGTGTCTCCCGTGGTGGTGTAGACGTGTGTCTCCCGTGGTGGTGTAGACGTGTGTCTCCCGTGGTGGTGTAGACGTGTGTCTCCCGTGGTGATGTAGACGTGTGTCTCCCGTGGTGGTGTAGACGTGTGTCTCCCGTGGTGATGTAGACGTGTGTCCCCCGTGCCGATGTAGGAGTGTGTCCCCCGTGGTGATGTAGACGTGTGTCTCCCGTGGTGATGTAGACGTGTGTCCCCCGTGGTGGTGCAGACGTGTGTCTCCCGTGGTGATGTAGACGTGTGTCCCCTGTGGTGATGTAGACGTGTGTCTCCCGTGGTGATGTAGACATGTGTCCCACGTGGTGGTGTAGACGTGTGTCTCCCGTGGTGGTGTAGACGTGTGTCCCCCGTGGTGATGTAGACGTGTGTCTCCCGTGGTGATGTAGACGTGTGTCCCCCGTGGTGGTGCAGACGTGTGTCTCCCGTGGTGATGTAGACGTGTGTCCCCCGTGGTGATGTAGACGTGTGTCTCCCGTGGTGATGTAGACATGTGTCCCCCTTGGTGATGTAGACGTGTGTCCCCCGTGGTGGTGTAGACGTGTGTCCCCCGTGGTGATGTAGACGTGTGCCCCCCGTGGTGATGTAGACGTGTATCCCCTGTGGTGATGTAGACGTGTGTCTCCCGTGGTGATGTAGACATGTGTCCCCCGTGGTGGTGTAGACGTGTGTCTCCCGTGGTGGTGTAGACGTGTCTCCCGTGGTGGTGTAGACGTGTGTCTCCCGTGGTGGTGTAGACGTGTGTCTCCCGTGGTGGTGTAGACGTGTGTCTCCCGTGGTGGTGTAGACGTGTGTCTCCCGTGGTGGTGTAGACGTGTGTCTCCCGTGGTGGTGTAGACGTGTGTCTCCCGTGGTGGTGTGGACGTGTGTCTCCCCGTGGTGGTGTAGACGTGTGTCTCCCGTGGGGATGTAGACCTGTGTCCCCCGTGGTGGTGTAGACGTGTATCTCCCGTGGTGGTGTAGACGTGTGTCCCCCGTGGTGGTGGTGTAGACGTGTGTCTCCCGTGGTGGTGTAGACGTGTGCGCCCCGTGGTGGTGTAGACGTGTGTCTCCCGTGGGGATGTAGACCTGTGTCCCCCGTGGTGATGTAGACGTGGTGATGTAGACGTGTGTGCCCCGTGGTGGTTTAGACGTGGTGATGTAGATGTGTGTGCCCCGTGGTGATGTAGACGTGTGTCCCTCGTGGTGATGTAGACGTGTGTCCCCCGTGGTGATGTAGACGTGTGTCCCCCGTGGGGATGTAGACGTGGTGATGTAGACGTGTGTGCCCCGTGGTGGTGTAGACGTGGTGATGTAGACGTGTGTCCTTCGTGGTGATGTAGGCGTGTGCCCCCCCGTGGTGGTGTAGACGTGGTGATGTAGACGTGTGTGCCCCGTGGTGATGTAGACGTGTGTCCCTCGTGGTGATGTAGACGCGTGCCCCCGTGGTGATGTAGACGTGGTGATGTAGACGTGTGTCCCTCGTGGTGATGTAGACGTGTGTCCCCCGTGGTGGTGTAGACGTGCTGATGTAGACGTGTGTCCCCCGTGGTAATGTGGACGTGTTTCCCCGTGGTGATGTAGACGTGTGTCCCCCGTGGCGATGTAGACGTCAGTGCCCCGTGGTGATGTAGACGTGTGTCCCCCGTAGTGATGTAGACGTTTATCCCCCGTGGGGATGTAGACGTGTGTCCCCCGTGGTGATGTAGACGTGTGCCTCCCGTGGTGATGTAGACGTGTGCTTCCCGTGGTGATGTAGACGTGTGCTTCCCGTGGTGATGTAGACGTGTGTCCCCCGTGGGGATGTAGACGTGTGTCCCCCGTGGTGATGTAGACGTGTCTCCCCTGTGGCGATGTAGACGTGTGTTCCCCGTGATGATATAGACGTTTGTCCCCTGTGGCGATGTAGACGTGTATCCTTCGTGGTGATGTCGATGTGTGTCCACCGTTGTGATGTAGACGTGTGTCGCCCGTGGTGATGTAGACGTGTGTTCCCCGTGGTGATGTAGACGTGTGTCCCCCGTGGTGATGTTGACGTGTGTCCCCCGCGGTGATGTAGACGTGTCTCCCGTGGTGATTTAGACGTGTGTTCCCCGTGATGATGTAGACGTGTGTCCCTCGTGGTGATGTAGACGTGTGTCCCCCGTGGTGATGTAGACGTGTGTCCCCCGTGGTGATGTAGACGTGTGTCCCCCGTGGTGATGTAGACGTGGTGATGTAGACGTGGTGATGTAGACGTGTCCCCCTTGGTGATGTAGACGTGCTGATGTTGACGTGTGCTTCGGTCCACAGGGCCCATCTTCCATGTCAGATTCAATAAGATTTATTTGAGTAAGCAGAACCAATACAAACGTTAAAGGCTAAACATGGCAACCTAGACAATTCTTGCTGTGGGGAATCCCATTAGGACCAAGAAGGCCGCTAGCATGGGAAACGCCCTATAATTAAACCCTCATTTACTATTAAAGCTCACCTATTGCATTATTGTAGTAAATGGTAGGTGTGAGTTATAAGGGAGCTACGCTGAGACAATGGCTCGCCCCAACATTGAATAGATAGATGGATGTATCGCCTGTGATTGACTGTCTTTATTTATTATTAAGTTACACCAACGTAATGCTAAGGGAGACTTTAAAGCAATATGCTTACATGCGCTATCTTAGAGTTTTTACATTTTAGAATCAAGACTAAAGTATCTAAAAATTTATGATGCATATGTTTTTATATCCTTTTTGAATCTGTAAAACAAACATTTCAACATAAAACTGCGCGGTTTATTTTTATCGCGCGCGGACGTGATAGCGAGCCGCGGTCGACATCACACACAAAATAGCCAACTGCGAACAGACGCGTAGGGATATAAAGCCGGCCACCAACTTCTGCTCAGTTGACCAAAATGCTTCTCTCCGGATAGCCCGCAGGCTTTCAGGTTTAAACTCAAGAGAGGATGTACTTATTTGACATGGAGAAGAGGTTGGCAATACAAAAAAATACGGAATATTTTGCTTTAATGGGATGGATTGCATCAGGGGAATCATGTATATTTCAAACCAAACGCATAGACCTGTATGGCACATTTTCATAACAAACCCATCAGATCCGTATTTTGATGGCGCAAACCTTCATAACGCCTCCACCGATGTTAAATGCAGCATCAACAATAAAT
Source organism: Arenicola marina (assembly GCA_964019135.1). Taxonomy (NCBI): domain Eukaryota; kingdom Metazoa; phylum Annelida; class Polychaeta; family Arenicolidae; genus Arenicola; species Arenicola marina. Next base: position 26,583,483 of record OZ025254.1, on the reverse strand, counting down.
ATCCGATTGATAGCCCCAAAGATACGGGTCTATGGTAAGGTTTAAAAAACTGTGTGACGTCACGCCTTCGTCTTAAGTGTTCATTATCTAGACGGATGACCCGGAAAAGAGACCTTGCCGTGTTTCATTAACGTAAGTATGCGTTATTTAAATAAAAACGGAAAAACTGTGCGTTATCTTGATAATGAGCAGTTGTTGTTAATATTGACTCAGCTCAGTATCACGCTGTATGCAATCAATCAAGCCGAGTTGAGCTAAGCTGAGCCGAACTAGCTGGTCTGATCTTGTCAGAACTTGTAAATTTCAAGACAATGAAATGTTACCGTTAAGCCCCACGCGGGGGGATGGGGAGGGGGGGGGGGTGCATTAGATCAGAAATATATGGAAATTCGACAGTTTTCGATGGCATCTATATCCGGTGCCGCCTATGATCGGTGGAGAGTATGACACTGGTCACGCCATTCCTTCTGAAGGTGCCACATGTGTGCGATATCAATGGAGGATCCACTCTAAAGTAAAAGCGTTGATTGACTTATACCGCCTTTCAATGGGAGTTGTATTCATGGAAGTTAGGCGGAACGACTTGACCCTTGTGTGGGGATTTAGAAAAAAAAATTCTCAAAATATCTGCTACCCACATGCCTTCTCACCCTCCACCCTGGGGCTTCACATTGACTGGTGCATCATAGTTGAACTAACAAATGAACCACGCAAATCATGAGCAGAACTAACGCTTTGTTACAACAATTTTATAAGTATGTTAAAGAACTCGCTGTCGAACATTCCCCAAACATAAACCCCTCGAAGGTTTGGCGTCTCGTGCTTTATGTTGGCGAATGCACTCCAGCTCGTTCTTAAAGTAGTGCCTTCTCACCCTCCACCCTGGGGCTTCACATTGACTGGTGCATCATAGTCGATCTGTTGTTCTATTATTATAGAGCAAACCGCTGCTTCCCTAACGGTATCGATTTCTCGTGTCCAATCATAGAAAACGAACCACGCAAATCATGAGCAGAACTAACGCTTCGTTACAACAATTTTATAAGTACGTTAAAGAACTCGCTGTCGAACATTCCCCAAACATAAACCCCTCAAAGGTTTGGCGTCTCGTGCTTTATGTTTGCGAATGCACTCCAGCTCGTTCTTAAAGTAGTACCTAAAAACAATTGACTGCGTTATGCATTCTGTGTATTATTTGCTCTTTGTGCAAAGTTAAGATGGCGTCATCGCATTATTTATATCATCACGAGAACGTTATTTCTCCGAACGCTTTGCGCAAGTGGCACTTTTCAAATAGGTTGTAACTATTTCGTCGCACTATAAGCTCTATCGGATACACTGTTTCAGTAAAACCAGCCACATCTATTATTTTTATTTTTAAATCTGGGGCGTGAGCACGCTGTTTAGACAATTTCCAGTTATCGTCTTGCATCCGTAACAATGAGTCTTTCTCGGCTACATGAATATGAATATTGATGACTGTTGGCCTTTGCGGAAAGCAATTATATATAAGCACTTGGCTACTAAACATATTCCTAGGGTAGCATCAGCCCGTCAAAACAGACGAATTTGCGTCGTGTTCCACTTTTTATTACTATAAATCGCAAATAATTTAGTGTTTTAATTCTATTTCATACACGACGCAATTCATTGGGTCGCGACGCAAATCGAATTACTACATGACGGTAAATATTAGTCATGTCGTAATTCGAATTGCAGCTTCACCCTGCCAATTACTGGCGTGAAGTAATTTTATTTGCGTCGCTACCCAATCAATTCAGGCCTGTGATTAATCCCTACTTTCCTACTTTTTCACCGTTTTTTTTAAAGTTTTCTCTACTTTCCTACTTTTTTCCCTACATTTGTATTTTAGCCCTACTTTTTTAGTGTACTATATTACTTTAGGCTTGAACACTCATATCTATATTGACCCCACACATCCAGATTTGACGTTTGAGATCCAGATTTGAAAATTTGGAAATTGTAACACGATGCATTTCATGCTTTTTGAAGGGCTGGTGCTGCCATAGTATGCCCCAAGCAGACGCATACTCGCGCAAGTATACACGAACACGATAAATAAGGTTGGACTGGCTGGAATTGGCAGTATGCAATCATTGAAAGGGCATACCGTGCAGACATCGTATTCGCATCGTTTGCCATATCTCGATGTTCTTCTCTCCCAATTGGAAGAAATGTGGCACTGTGTGAACGGGGGCGAAAGCCACCAAAGGCGCCAAAACCGAATGATCATTCTGCAAATCTGAGAGGGGGGGGGGGTGATCTTCACTCTGCATTCACTCTAGTGATTCCACAGCTGGTCGAGTGTACTTACTACTTTACAAGACCGGTGGGTCTTGTTCAACTTTAAGTTTGTTTCACACACTGCTACATCCAAAGGCTGTTAATTATTACTTCTATGCATCGATACAATGAAGCGTACGCAATTCTGTTAATCATTATTTAATTCTAGAACGAAAAACATCAAGACTATACACTAAGCAGTTGAAATGTACACAATGCAGTTGATTATAATGCGTACATTATTATTTCTACATCGAAAAAATTAAGCTTACATTAGGCAGTTAATGCTAATTTCTACATTGAAACAATGAAGTGTACACTTGGCTGTCAATTAAGCAAGGAGACAATGAAGCCTACCATATAAGCACTTAGTTATTACTTCTCCATCGAAACAATAATACTGTTCTCGACTGTTTGTTAATATTTCGACATTAATTAATTTGAAACAATGAAACGTTCTCTAGGCTCTTAATTAAACATGTCTACATCGAAGTAATGTAGTGTACACTAGGCCGTTAATTATTATTTCTACATCGACACAATAAAGTGTACACACACTGCAGCTAATTATAATGTGTACATCAAAACAATAAAGCCTACACTTGGCTGTTCATCATTACTTTAAATCGGAAGAATGAGACTACACTAGACTGTTTATTAGTATTTCTAGATCAAAACTGCGCTAGGCTCTTAATTACGACTTTTTATGGAAACTTGAAGCGTACGCTGAGCGGTTAATATATACACCAGTTTGTTAGTATAATAATAATATAATAATAATAATAGAGTAACAATAATATAATAATAATAATGATGTGTGCATCCAAACAATAAAGTGTACACTAGGCTGTTCATTATTATGTCTACATCGACACAATGAAGCTTACATTAGGCAGTTAATGGTTATTTATACATCGAACAAATGTTAATTATACATAGAAACAATGATGCGAACACTATAGGTTGTGAGTTATTACTTCGCTCATGAATAATGACCTGATTCTCCCAAAAAAAGCCACGTGAATTACATTGCGTCTCCCTCCTGCCTCCTGGACACCCACACCGCTACCACTATTAAGTTACTCCGACTTCTTCGGTCAGTCGCAGTCTGTCTTGTGTTTCGGCTAAATTATAACAGCATCCTTTTGTATTAAGGACTGGTTCAGTGTTAAGTATGTAAGAACTATATACATGCACATATCTACCTTGAAGTTAATTGGCAACATTCGCCAACAATGCCTACAGCTTGATGACGTAGTACACAAACAATGCCCACAGCTTCATGGCGCAGTACACAAGAACGACACTTTTCCGCGCATCTACTATTGCACCCATCGGACAGAACATGTCTCTTGAAACGTCCCCCATTTAGTTGTAGATTTAATTGTACGAGGCTGTCACATTAGCCACGTGGTGCTGTGTACATTCAATAAGTATTACAATCGCCCCCCCCCTCCCCGTCCCCAAACATTATTGTCGGTGTATTATCGCTCACTGCCTGCTAACCACCTTTGTCTCACAGCGCTGAGACAACTCTCTAGAATAGTAGAATCTCCCTTCTGATCATTTCAGTATTACATCATAGAAACCGTTGAGCTGCAAATCTCAGATTACACGTACAGTATTAAAGTCCAGCTCCTAGGTCCAAAGAAACTTTCAAGAGAATTAATTCCAATATATGGCTCCATCAAAATAGAATACCCGTTAATTTATTTGAGAAGCAATATTAGAATTGTTTACCATTATCCCATATAAAGCGCTAAAACATCAAGAAATAGTCAGCGGCGTTAATTCGACGTTTCGTGACGTACATGTAGGTTTCCGTTTGAAGAACCAGTGCGCTGGACGCATGAGACCGGCAGTCATGGTATTTATTTTCTTAAAAACTCCATACCCCAGCATCGCCGGCTAAAACACTGTTCCATATACCATGAATCCAACTCATCGAACACGTACAAGTTACCTCCTTTCTCAAAAAAAGTCAATTTACCTTAATATTTCCAGAAACCATTCACCTGTCTATATTTAGCGTGTTCAACAATTAAACCGGAACCTGCATCTGTGTCACTTGGCAGGAAAATTACGGCTTTGGTCGTTCAGAGTTGATGCCAGAATTTTGTTTACATTTCGTGACTAATACGTGCCACACGTTCCTAACTATGAGCCATATATTTTACATTACCACCAAAATTGCTCATGCCTTGAGACACGGGGTGTTCTCCGTCGTTCCGCTGATATTTGGCGAACCAGTTGAGTTCTGGAAACTACTCGAAATCAAGCCACACAAGACCAGGAACACGCGCCTTAAATCAGTTGCCATGGCGACGTCATGCGATAGGAGTCAGAAAACTGGAGCGTCCGGCGCTACGGCTTGACCTTGACCTTGACCGCTTACGGCTTGATCTGAAATGTAACTCACATTGAATCGACTCCAGAGTCTGATGCAAAATAGTTCGTGACACGCTAAACCATTTTTAGCTCATATTTTTCGCCAGGCAGCTTACATTCCTGAATCATAATACTTCTGAGTGGATGTCATAACTTTCTTGTTGCATTTCAAGAGGGATGACATTTACGTGGTAGAGAACAAAACAAAAGTGGTTTCATATTAAGATTCTGAATTTCACTTTTCAATGGCTTTGACAACGGATATAAAGTAAAGCTAAATGACAAGCTTATAACGTATTAAATTATTTCTAAATATTGACTAGATGCAATGTTCCCATCAATAAACACGTCGGGCTCTAGATGTGCAATATGGCGCATGGTCACTCCGTTTCATGTCATTGCCTACTTCCGTACACCGCATAGTACACTGCTGTCCTCTACTGATCGAGTCAATCAGTCGTCCACGGGACAGAATTCCGTACACTGTATAGTACACTGCTGTCCTCTACTGACCGAGTCAATCAGTCACCCACGGGGCGATTATAGTAAAGTACATTGCTGTCCTTTACTGACCGAGTCAATCAGTCACCCACGGGGTAGACTTTCATACACATCATAGTACACTGCTGTCCTCTACTGACCGAGTCAATCAGTCACCCTCGTGGCAGACGTCTGTACACCGTATAGTAAATTGCTGTCGTCCAGTGACTGAGTCAATCAGTCACCCTGGGGGCAGACTTCTGTACACCGTATAGTACATTGCTCTCCTCTACTGACCGAGTCAATCAGTCACCCTCGGGGCAGACTTCTGTACACCGTATAGTACATTGCTCTCCTCTACTGATCGAGTCAATCAGTCACCCTCGGGGCAGACTTCTGTACACCGTATAGTACATTGCTGTCCTCTACTGATCGAGTCAATCAGTCACCCTCGGGGCAGACTTCCGTACACCGTATAGTCCATTGCTGTCCTCTACTGATCGAGTCAATCAGTCACCCTTGGGGCAGACCTCCGTACACCGTATAGTACATTGCTGTCCTCTATTGACCGAGTCAATCAGTCAGTCACCGTCGGGGCAGACTATGTACTGCAGTTGTGTCTGCTGACGAATGCAACACACGCATAGACTTGCGCCCCCAATATGGCTAAATCTTGGCAGATAGTCGCAGTCACACATGTACAAGACCAACATGATCCTGTTACAGCATATATATATATGGATATACAAATCGATGATTGGTTCACGATATACCACGATATATAGACGTATTCATGTGTTAGCACCAAGTTATGTGCTAGCACAAAACCCACTCCACAAAAGGGTAACACGTGATTGAAACACCTGAAACAGTTTGAAACGGTTTACCAGAGTCCGAAGAGAACATTACCACTCACCAGTCAGTAGTGAAGTCCTACTAAATTTTTTCTGGTTCTGAATACTGCCGCAAGGGGCGTGAGAGACTACGACCAAAGGGCGTTTTTCGTGCGTCACCGGCACCATTTTTATGCATAGAAGCCCTGTCATGTTTTTAACTTCTTTGGTAGGGTGATTTTATCCCGACATATAGGGGACACTTGATAATTGCATCGCTTCCTGGTTGCCTCTGCATAGGTCATGGACCATGGACCATGACATTGACATATCAGCCACGGCACGGTTTTTCTCTTAAAAGTGGCCTAACCTGTTTGTGCCTGCGACAATTGTTGACTTGTTGACAAAACTCTGGTTCGTCATTTCAATGGCCCTGCCTCATACCAAACTCCGCGGTGTGGCGGCGCCACTGCAACGATATAGGTAGAGGTAATTATTATGTCTAAAACATTTGCGTCGACAGGATTTTTTTTCTTTAGATAAGTATTGTTTATGGATCTACTTGAAAACGTAATAAAAAACATATGTTACTTTGCTGAAACAAAGCTGGCCATTTTTATCAAATTGACTTAACATGGCGGTCAATGGAAAGAAGCTTTAAGGTAAGCTACCCATAAGAAGCCTCGGCGATTTTGAGCAGACCTCGGTAAACATCGGCAAACATCGGCGGGCTGTAGCCCTGAGATTTTACGCAGTCTTAATGAATCAAAGCTTGAATAAAACACAGCACAAGAAGTGGTGACATGGGTAAATTGAATACAGCATAGTATAATAAGCTTCGGCGATTTAGAAAAGACCTCGGTAATCATCGACAAACATCGGCGGGTGTCAGTGAAAGGGGAATCCCCAACTCGTTACGTCATTCAAAGGGGATTCCCCAATTCGTGACGTCATTCACAGGGGATTCTCAAATTCGTGACGTCATTCGCAGGGATTTTCCCCGAGAATGGCTCTTCGTGATAAATTCGGAAAATCAAAGAAAAAGGCATCGAGAAAACTTGTAAATTGGAAAACATTCGTATGGATCATAATTATATCGGAGACCATTATATATAACCAGATTTATTAAAATGTGAACACAAGGCGTAAATTACTGATAATTGGTGTAACATAAGTTGCACCAAAAATATTTGTGAAATAACATTTTCAAGTTTCAGGACGTGCTTCTCGGGAAATTTGCACGGCTACCTATATTTTTCAATATTTTTGTTACAAGAACGATGTTTTTAGAAGTTTTTAAAAGTGGTTTGGTGTCCAGATTAGAATTGTTGATGAAGTTATAGCCAATTTGGTGAAGGTGGGGATTTCGAATTTTGGCAAAAACTGTCCTGATTTTGCATAATTCCACTTTATTATTTATAACCATTCTGTTATTTTTTGTGGCTACTATTTACATTTTTGAATATCATTCCTGTATTGCTCTAGGTTTAAGAGCTATTACTGATGATAATGAATTAATATTGAGCAGAATTGTAGCCAAATTACATATTCGTGGTAGGTGTCAAGCTTCGGTCATTTTGTGAAATGGGGGTATACTTGGAAAATGGAGAATATTTTTTTAACGGGACGGTAAAGTATCCTAAAAATTCACCAGAAGGTGTTTAATTTGGTATACTTTCCTTAAATAATCACAAATACAGTTCTTTTACCCTGCTATTATGGGTAGCTCACCTTAAAAAACGCCTTTTTTCAACATTTTGAAGCTGCCTAAAAAAACTGGACGACAAACTTCCCCAAAAAAACTGCCTGCTGAAGCCTAGTACCATGATGAATACATAAATAGCCCAACATGATATGTTACTGAATTAACTTAGCTCCATTGTAATCAAAATAGGCTATAAAATAAAGCAAAAATGCATATTTATCACAATTTTGCCTTTCGGCGCGTATATGCAATCACTGAATATTTTGCGTAATGGCTTGTAATGCATAACATACATGCAAATTTGGTGGAGGAACTAATATGTGATATGATATGGATTGATATTGGTTGTCATTGGAACCTCAAAATGTAAAAGAAAAAAACTTTGGTTTGTTTCTGCAAAAATCCGCTAGGCGCCACCCGCTCTCGACCTTAAAGTAATATATTCTGTAATTTGTTGTATTACCAACCTCTTCCCCATATCAAATAAGTATTTCCTGTCTTGAATTTGAATCATGAAAGCCTGTGAGCTATCCAGAGAGAAGTAAAGTTATTCACCGGAGCAGAAGTTGGTGGCCGGCTTTATATCCCTGCGCGCCTGTTCGCGGTTCGGTATTCTGTGTGATGTCGACCGCCGCTCGCTATGACGTCAGCGCGCGATATAAATAAACCGCGCAGTTCTATGTCGAAGTTTTTGAAACGCATGAATTGAAACCTGAACACATCACCCCCCCCCCCCCCCCCCCCCCTGGAATCGCCAGTTTCTGTCGAGTCACGCAGTATAAAGTGACACTGTTTGTTTTCTATGCCGTTTGGTGGCGCCACGGCTGGTAAAACTGGGCCAGGAAACCTGCCGGTACTATGAATTATGGTTGGTTGATGAATGGATGATGAATGGATAAAGCACGCCGAACGGGTTAGGTGCACGGGCCGGAGATTCACACTCTAGAACTGTGGTTCTGAGGTCTACCGTTGCCCCAGGTAGCCCGGTCCCGATTGATTTCCCCTCTTACAGCCACATAACTGGGGCTACCGCTACACCGTCCCTTCCCCCCAAGAAACATCTTATGTGTTTTGTCGCGACAGTATATTTGAAACACTACCATGGCATCGTCTGTACATAAATACTCATCTCATCTCAAGTAGCGTCATGACGTCATGGCTCAGTTGGTGAACAGGCTAAGCTGCAGATCAATATGTAGCATCTGCTCCAGGGAATGTTTTATCTAACCCCATTCAGCGTCTTCCTAACCTTCATGTGCACAATTTACGGCCTAAGTTACGTCATTTCACATTTTATTCCCACGATGACTCGCTGCCATTGCATAACAAGTTATGACTCGTTGTCGTTGTATGACATGTTCTCGTTGAATTAATTTCTCATCCCCAATTATAATTACAATTATAAATGTCACTTACGTGATACTGCCTTTTTTCGGTGTAACAGTCTCAGCAGCAAGTCGATCGATCCCAACAGCTTCGTACGAACTTGACGTTGTTGTGGTCTGGTGTAGCTGTGAGGTCCGGTTGTCGTTCCGATCTTCGCCGCCAGGTGGTACAGGCTACGGACCTGTGGGGTGACCTGTTTGCCCCGGACCGGATCTCGTACGGGCCGGCACGTGTGTGGGAGTGGTGGGAGGGGAGGAGGGGGGGGGGGGGTGTATAGGATATAAAAGAAAAAAAGGTTCGAAGAATGTATACGTGTGTTGTTGCCGATTGTTTGCCAATTCAGACCCGAAGGCAGTGGACAAATAAGTGCTGCCCATTTTTGTCGAGACTGTTGTTGGGAGCATTGAATGAAGTTTATAAGAGTTTATAGAGTTTCGTGGCACCGAAACGGTCAAACCAGCTCTCTCGATAGTTTCAAGGGTTTCGAGCAAACCGGTTTTGGTTTTTCTCCTGTCGAAAAGTCAGTTCGTCAAACCGGTTTTGGTTTCATGTAAATCGAACACGCCCTAAAAGATGCTTCACGTACATAATTCATTACAAATAACCACATTTATTTTTAATCCCATTTCTGCGTTGAAACCAAATATCGTTCACTGCGAAAAGAGACAACTGGGTGGTTTCGCTTCTCTCAAACCTTGATTCGATTCTCCTAAAGAACGGATTTCACGTTCCAAACAAGTACATTTCCGGCTGAACAGAACATTTTATTTTACATTGTGTCCCATGTTTGTACACGCGAACCAACTTATGTTTGTTCCATTGTACTAACAAGCTCAGGTGTTTGCTGCTGAACATCCATGTGATTTTTCCCAAATATCGCTATTTTATTATTATCAACGCCCAGGAGATCGTTCCCAGAATCCCCTGCGTGTGTGATGTCATATTTATCAATGAAATGGGTCTTCATACTATTGCTTTTACATGCTTTATGCCCCGAGAGTTGTTTGGCCTAGTTTAACCCATTTGTGCACCAATATGGCCTTAAACACATAAAAAGCATGTACATGCGTATTCGCCATAAGATGCCGTTTTCTTGCTGATGCGTTTCTTCTCATGATCCCAAACATTTGTTTTCCTAAAAGTGACCCTGAGAGACCGGTACAAAATACGGCGCCTTCCTCGATTAAGACATGTCGCAGAAAATAGACGATTTGTGCTTCCACAATATTGCACTGGTACCACGATGAGATTGCGCCTTGTGCCGACACCGTGTCTGAACTACTCAACTCCCAAGCTTCCATTCGCTAGGTGACGCTACGCAAGCTCCCCCCTAGCGGTGTGATCGAGTCAAAGGCAGAGAGTGCTCAACTCGCACTCCCCGCAGAAATTATTCAATCATAACGCAACCAAAGAAGCATTTCTGTTGAAATTCTGCTTTATTATACAGCAGTGGCTCGGGTTTACATACTATAAGAATAAAAACATGATACCTTGGTGTTCCACAGAAATTAGTCTGGGAAGTCAGGGAAACTTGTAATTTGTATATGGTGCCTTGTTATGTTTAGCAGAACCTCTAAATATCATCTTCGGTCAAATGTGTTCTCTTGTTTAGCATTTCTAATGATATTATATGTAATTGCTGCAGTTCATGTTTACTGGAACATTCAAACCAAATCGACAATTTGTGCTTCTAATACCGAGTACTAGTGCGTAAATTCGACGACATCGCTCACACCATATGACATCATTGGGTCAAAAATGGTAGGCGATAAATAGACGCAAAAAACAACATACATACAACATACTTAAAAAGTGTTATTACGTCTACGAAATACATGAACAAAATATAGTGTGGCCGCCAGTGCTAGATCCCCGTGGCGCATTCCGTTATTTCCCCCATCATGGGAATGTTGTTTTAAAGTATTAAGTAATGCGTTGACCGAAGAAAACAGTAGAAAAACCAAGGGCGGATCCGGAAAATTTGAATAGGGTGGGCCGTTTTCAGGGTCAGATCCAGATATGCTTGATAGGGGGCGGGGGCGGTTTCGGTTTTCATATGATGAATAGTATAAATTTCTACCCTAAAACCCTACCCCCCGGATCCGCCCCAGAAAATTGTTTTCTTTTTGAAAACCGAGCAAGATTAACCGAGTACAGCTTGTCAGGCAGTAGCGGATCCCTTTTGTCTAAGGAGTGATTGAGAATGTTTTCTGAGGAGCTGATGCATCATCTTAGACTCATGCTTTTCAGAAATGCAGATTCTTTTCATGTGTAGCGAACTTGAGCATTCTCCGGCAACAACCTGTCTAAAAATGGTCCATGTTGTATGGTACTGTATTACGCAGTAACGGATCACTTTAGGCAGTAGCGGATCACGCCATCTTGCGGCCTGTTTTGACAGTAAGCAGGTATCATAATGCATTGACTGTCTCAAAAATACGAAATCAGGTTGTCGACGATTTAATATGGCACATAGTTTATATTTTGGTAAAATAATTTATAGCTTATTTTGATATTTTCGGAGCCGTACCGCTACTGATATGGGACCAATGATTCATGCCATGCCACTATAGCCCAGTGAACTTGACCCTTCTGACAACAAGCTGATAGGCAGAAGGGTCAAGCAATACACATGGCCAAAAAAGTAGTAATGCATAACCAAGCTCACTTCGATGAATGATTGTCGATTATGACAACGAGCCTACCTCTCTAAATCGCCTCGAACCTCTTCTTTAGACATTACTTAGACCCTAGGATGCATTCATTTTAAAGTTTCCTCTCTATTACTTGCACATCAATTATATTTTCATCGGTTGTTAGCGGCTTTCCTCTCTGACGCTTCAAATTTGACTATGCAATAGAACAGACATCATCCGCATGACGGTGCCGCTAGTTGCGTCAAAAACGCACGCACGACTATAGCCACACAACGAGAATTAGTGGCGCCGCCATACGGAAGCTGTCGGGTGTATTACCTGATGTCAACAAACGAGCCGCGGCAACTGCCTAGAAAAATTTGAAGCGGCAGAGAGGGAAACCTTTAACGACCGACGAAAATATCATTGATGTGCAAGAAGTAGGGAGCAAACTTTAAAATGAATGCATCCTATGGTCCAAGTAATGTCTAAAGAACAGGGTCGAGGCGATTTAGAGAGGTAGGTTCGTCGTCATAATCGACAATGATTCATCGAAGCGAGCTGGGTGATGAAATGCTACTTTTTTGACCATGTGTATGGCATGGCCCTCACACCCCCGTTAGGGTTGAGGTCGTGAGGGTCATGCGTCAGGGCTACCATGCCACCTGGCGGTCAAGCTTGACGATAAAGCTTGGCGGCAAAGACGTGTGTCACTGATCCGCTACTGCCGAGAAAGCAGCTAACTCAATTTTGATGACAACAGCAATTCTGCTTTATGTAGGGATCTGATTATTTTTATGAAGGTTCATGGTATATACAGCTATGAACAAATTACCTCAGTTGTGTGCAGATATATTCACTTTGGCAAGAATGGCCTGTTGAAATGGAAGTTGCTGTCTCGCACGAGAACTCGCGGAACAAAGAGCTCGCTACCGGAGGTGCATTTGAGGTAAAACTGAAATTAATGTAAACATTGGTAGAACATCGCGTTTTTGGACTTATTTCAAGTCAGTGGGTAATTATCTTTGAAATAAGTTCTAATTTATTACATTTAGTGGCCTTAATAGAAACGATTCAACATGAACAGCGAAGTGATCCGCTACTGCCTGTGATCCGTTACTGCCCGACAAGCTGTAAGTATGTTAAATATTGCGGTCAATGCTAAGGGTAGGAAGAGGATAGAATATGGCCTCTCGTTATTCTTATATCTGGTTGCACATACTTCCCCTAACATTTTCTATATTTGCGACATGTGGTCCTATATTGGCGGTAGGCTGCAGAGAGGCCTGTAACTAGGTAAACACCTTCCCGGGACAACGAAGTCAAAATAGTAATGTCTGTATTGGCCTGGACTGGTGTGAATCATAACTAACTTGCCGTACCACGTGAAAGAAGTAGCATGTACAGACACACCGATTCTCCGCGATTATACAAATTATAGTGGTAAAAATAGTCAAAATGGAATGTACATATATATATATTCTCTGCAATTATACACATTATATTAATAAACACAGTTAAGAGATGATCATTTCTTTAACCGTGCAAAAAATCCTTAGACTACACATAAAGATACCATCCAATGTTTCCTTCAGATGTCAGGGGAATTGGTGTTTTAATACATGCCATGACAATAGACCGATCCACAGTCCGACACTAAGCCCCGCCCACGCTTGAGTCCTTTTTCCTTAAACGAGAGTGAGAAATTGACAATTATAGCTGATGGTAGGTACAGGTGAGCAGTACGCATCTCTCAAACTGACAACAAAGTGACATGCTGCTTTGTTTGTCCAACTTGTTTGCCCGACATAACGCACGTGGAAGACCCTTTTTCACCACATGATTGGATAAAAGCAACAGTGACGTCAGCGAATAAGTGACAGCCTAGCTCGGTCTATTGATGCAATGGTCACAGTTCTGCTTAAGCTGAATGCTAATCTTTCATTTCCACATGATATGTGGAACTTTGCGGGAATTTGGATCAGAGTTCTGGATCTGTCAGGGATCTGGATCCACAGTGTATTTATCGTTGATGGCTTTCGTCAGCTGGTCCCAGAAGAGCTTTTTGCCGTCCACATCCTCCGTCCACTTTAGGTAAGTCTTCTTCTGTAATAATCGGGCTAACGTCTTGGTGACGCCCTCTGTTGGGAGATCTTCCAGAAGGACAAATAGGATGACGTCAACACCGTCCATGATGATCCTCTGCCGCGCCATCTTGAACTCGAAGTTGCACCAATCGCTCTTGAGGAAGTTGGGGGAGAGGACGACCACGGTTTTCCTGCTCTTGTTGATGCTGTCGACGATGGTGTCCTCGATGTCGTGGCCGGGAATGAAGTCGCGGAAGTGGATACAGAGGTGCATTCCGTGCTCATTTTCTAGAGTTTTCAGGAGAGTTTCGTGAACCCAACTTCTGTCGTCAGCACTGTAGACGACGAAGGCGTCGAACTGGTATGTGTGACCTTTGGCGACGTGCTTCTTGCGGACGAAGTTCATCCAGCTTTCCCTGGCGGCGTGTAGATGGAATCGGATCGTCCACCGCTTCCTGTATCCAAGGACACCGAGACCAATGGCCCCAACAGCGGCAAGCGTGCATATCACAGAAATCGTAATCAGATTTTCGTATGAAGGGAAGCAAAACTGTTCCAGATCTGAAACGGCCAGTTTGTTGACTGATACGGAACCCAAAAGTGCGTGACTGCACAGCAAGTCGTCAAAAGAGACCAGCGTTACCTTGGTGTTCAGCAACCAGCTGAGGAAAGCGATATCTTGACAACTACACCGAAGACGATTCTGCGACAAGTCAACGAGGATCTCATGGTCGGTAGCGATGGCATCTAGCATCCTGGTAAAATTCCCAGGCAATGCCTCAATCTCGTTATGACTCAGGTTCAGAAGTCGGAGTTTCTTAAGATTGCTTATATCAACATCGACTTCCATCAACGAATTTCTACTGAGATTCAACACTTCTAGCCGGGGCAGCATATGAAATTCAAGCCTTGGAATGAAGTTTATGTTACAATCCTGGAGGTCCAATGTTTCAAGTTTTGTGTTCGTCTGGAAAAAACGTGAGTTAACATCCAAATCCAAACGCACCGTGTTACCTCCTATCAGCAAATATTTCAAATTAATGTAGTACTGGAACAGAGTGAAGATCTTGAACTCTGCTCGATTATTCTGAACGTTAAGGACTCGCATGTGAGTGAGACCCTTAAACGTTGGTAAGCCCGGTGAAAAGGAACCTCCCAGTTTATTATTAGACAGATCCATGTACTGTAAACTGTTCTTCTTGTTCATACACATCGTTTGATTGTTCTTCTGATCGAGTAGGTTGCCGTAGAGGGTCAGGGCGGCGTTGGCAAACTGCAGCTCTTCCAGTCGCGGAGGCACCGGGACCCACACTGACTGGTAACACTCAGGGTCCTCCAGGTCAATGATTTCGGCGATCGGAGGTACATACTCGCATGGTATATCCGTATGCCGCGAGCAGAGACAATGGACCCATCGACAGGCCATGTGTTCACCCTCGGATCCGCCGCCAGTTCCGTATAAAGCTTCCAGGAAGCACTTGCCGTCCTGGGAGAAAGAATCAGCAAAGGCATCGCGTCGGTAGCGGCCCGGAGTGTCGTATACATTGGCTCCGAAGCTCATGCGTTTGATGGCCGGGTGCAACAGGAGGTCGAGGGTCGTACAGCGCCAGAACGGTCCAGTGTTGCTGCCGATATTGCCTCGAGAATCCAGGAACTGCAAGGATAGTTAAAAGTTAGAAATGAAAGGAGTGGTTTTTTTGACAACGAGAAACAAAATAAGGAATACAGTATTCAAGAACGCAACATGACCATTGACTGGTGCTTGTCTATCACAGTATGATCTAGACATTTGTTGGAGCCGAATGCGGGGTAACCACAAAACTGGGATCACTTTATCTGGGGAAAACTTCACAGTCCCTATTTACGTGAGAGGCTAACGAAAAATGAGATTAAAAATTAGTCGCAACAGACGACTTCGCAATTATACGCCATATTGGGAAGAGAATATCTGGCGCAAGGAGTTCTGGTAAATATTTTGGTGTTATCTTGAATTTTTCTTTGCAATAAATACCAAATCACCAATATTATTGCCAAGGCATGGATCAAGTTAGTGAGACCGTCGAAGTTATATCCAGATTACATAATTTTTCTTTACGTAGATGACATACCGCATATTTAATTGTCTATAGAATATATGACGCCATCTCGCGATGACGCCATCTTGACATCTCGACCAAAGACCAAAACAATACCCAGAATGCATTGCACAGGCAGTGGCGCACAGTGGAGTAATCTGATCTATGATTCGTCTATAGGGCTATTATAGGCAGTTAGCGTGCAATTAAATAGGGCACAAACAACATTATTGCTGGGGGAAGTGTATTTCTTATTCGTGAATTATACATGTCGTGACCTCGGTTTAGAAGGATTTGTTTGCTTCGCCTGGCCATCTGCTAGTGGAACGGATATTGTATATTATATATTGTATTTTATTGTAATAAAAGGGAACAGGCCGACATTACAACATGAACACATGCATACAACAGGTCATACATTTCTGTTGTAAAGCTCAGCTTCACGTTTAAAATGTAAACTCTCGAACTTGAGCCCTAGGGTTATTGCTGTTTATCTATTTTTCGGCTCCAACGTGTTTGGTTTCTGGTTTACCTTGTACCGGCTGAAGTTGTCATGTGTTCAAACTCACCTGTAACTTTGGCAGGAACTCCGTGAAACCCGGATTGAAGACAACTAAGCCGTTGGAACCCAGGTCAAGGTCCTCGATAGGGACGCCCTCTAGGTGACGGAGAATGTCCTCTCGTGTGTCCAGGACCTGTTCCGGACGCTGGGGACTGGGGTGTTGGATGTTCCGGATCCCTAGTTTCTGGATCGGGATTCTAAAGCGGCGAATTGCCTGCAGGATTGGCACTAAACGCGGCTTCTCGAGGTAGCGAGTGTGCGAGAGATCGAGCTCCGTCAGATTGTTGACGTAGTCCAGGGCATCAGGATTCACGTAACCTAATGATACGTGGAGCTTGAGAATTCTCAGGTTGTTTAATCCTTGAAATATGTCTGTTCTTGTAATCACTCCTGGCTTGTCGTACACCGTGGTGTCCACCGAAGACAGCTCCAAGGTGTTGAGGTGCTCGAGGTGTTCGAAAGTGACGTTTGCCTCGTCAAACATATCGCTCAGCAGGTACTTCAAGCTGTAGGTTTCGGGGGGGACCTGTCGCATGACAGCTCCCATGTCGCCATCACGACACGTGACGAACAGGCCACGTGGGTCTGACTGACACGTGCATGGCCCGGGACACCGAGTGTTCGCCGTCGTTCGGCTGATATTTGGCGAACCAGTTGCATTCTGGAAACTACTCGAAATCAAGCCACACAAGATCAGGAACACGCGCCTTAAATCAGTTGCCATGGCGACGTCATGCGATAGCGTCCGGCGCTACGGCTTGATCTTGACCTTGACCGCTAACGGCTTGATCTGAAACTCACATTGAATTGACTCCAGAGTGAGATGCAAACTAATTGGTGACACTCCAAACAATGTTTAGCTCATATTATTCGCCTGTGTTTACCAGCGTACATTCCTAAATTATAATACTTCTCAGTGAATGTCATAGGTTTCTTGTTGAGTTTTAACAGGGATGACATTTACGTGATAGAGAACAGAACAAAAGTGGTTTCATATTAAGATTCTGGATTTCACTTTTCAATGGCTTTGACAACAGATGTACAGCAAAACTAACATGTCAATTTTATAACGTATTAAGTAATTTCTAAATATTGACTACATGTAATGTTCCCATAAATAAACACGTCTGGCTCTAGATGTGCAACATGGCGGATGGTCACTCCGTTTCATGTCATTGCCTACTTCCGTACACTGTATAGTACATAGCTGTCCTCTACTAACCGAGTCAATCAGTCACCCTCGGGACAGACTTCCGTACACCGTATAGTACATTGCTGTCCTCTACTGACTGAGTCAATCAGTCACCCTTAGGACAGACTTCCCTACACCGTATAGTACATTGCTGTCCTCTACAGACCGAGTCAATCATTCACCCTCAGGGCAAACTTCCGTACACCGTATAGTGCACTGCTGTCCTCTACTGACCGTGTCAATCAGTCACCCACAGGACAGACTTCCGTACACCATATAGTACACTGCTGTCCTATACTGACCTAGTCAATCACTATACGGTGTACGGAAGTCAGCTCCGATGGTGACTGATTGACTCGGTCAGTAGAGGACAGCAATGTACTATGCGGTGTACGGAAGTCTGCAGTAGTAAGAAGGGGCACGGTTTGATTCGCGAAATTCATGGAGCTAACGTTCTTGGGGGTAACGCTTTTGTTCACGCACATGGGCGCCGGTCTCCCATCGCTACCTGGCGCGTGAAGGGCAACCCCCGCCCCCCACCCCACCCCCACTATGCACATCACCCTTTCCTCCCTACCCCCCGGTTCACGCCCTCCTCCCCCGCCCCTCACAGACCCTCCCCGTGTCCCACATGTATCTCCTCTACCCTCACCCCTACGTAAACTACCCCTTCCCAAGCAAAACCTCCTCACCCCCATGACACCCCCGCTCCTTTTCACGCAGTCCCCCCGCTCCTCATCCACAGCCCAACTCCAAATATTACTGCCCCCCAGGCCCTCCCTTCCCGAAAGCCGAACCCCTCCTACCCTCACCCAACCATGACGGTGATCGGTATTCACAATCATGTAGTGACGTTAAGATGTGTCATCGGCAGATAGCTGCAATGGCAGCAGTTCTATAATTATCTTGTAAAATTAGTCACCCTCCCTCAACCTCGTTACCTCTTTCTCTCCCTCCCTCCCTCCTGGTCCGACTGTTTTTCCTACACCTCTTCCGCATTCGCCGCGTCCCACCCCTATTTAGCATGTCGCCCCTCCTTTACCACCACCTATGAGTGAATGATGTACCCCCCCCCTCCCCCCCCGCCCGCACCCCATACACAAGGACACCAATGCATTAATTTGAGAGGCTACTGAGCATGTTGATACTTTTTTGTGGGCTTGAAGGTGAAGCGGGAGGGGGTTTTATATGGGCGTGTGAAGTTCACAAATAGAGGCCTTCATAAGGATATGGCTTATTGTATAGTTTTGTAGTAAAATGACTAAATGTTAGATGAATCATAAACCTAGGAAAACCGTTTCACTGTTTTCAGCTGAATTGAAAGGAATAGTTTAACAACGATGTTAGTCATCGTAATCAAGCCGCTATCTATTTTGTTTTCGCGAAATATCCTCGAGAGGTGGAAGAGAAAAGGAAGTTTAAATGTATTACTAGTCAAAGGAAGTCTAATCAGGAGGTATTTCTAAATGTGTCCTATGTATTCAAGAAAAAGTGACTTGTGTAGTGACTGAATAATTTATCGAAGATCATGCACGTTGGAGTTCGTGGATGAGAGTAGAGTGGTTATGCACGTATGCTCTATTTTTAGTGATGACGTGGTGAGGAAAAAGCTAGATGGTTGGAGAGCAGGTGGTTGATTAAGTGGGTTGGGGGCGCGTATGCACTATTTTTAGCAATGACGTCAATGTTTGGCTAAAACAGGGTGGGTGGAGCGTTGAGGGGGATATTGGAGGGAGATGCCCGCATGCTCTATTTTTAGAAATTATGTCAGCATGCTGATGACGAGGACGGGTGAGCGGACCATAATGTAAAAACAATATTGAATTCGGTTCCTCGTTTTCGATTGAGAACATAAGGTCTGTGGGTTATAACTTCTTCTCTGTGTAGTTGGTATTTTTAAATGTATGTCTTTAGTAGGATGTAATAGGCTCGTTTTACTTATAACTAATAGTCTTGTCGGGCATCAGGTGCGTTGGATGAGACATGGAGTTAGTCTAAAGATTACGATGTAGTGGCGTTTCGAAGGTATTGAGTGTTTAATCAGACTACTTTGAGGGTTTGTCGGAGATTTATGTACCCGTTAGTTTATACTCGATCCTCTTTTACGAAGCACGAGGGCCGTTCTTAGACTATCATAGTGCGAGCGATGGGTTGACTGACAATTTTGCACCACACAGCCAGTGGGGGTGCTGTGTGAAGTCATTTGGTGACGAAACATTTCTACCAAAGACAGCTGAAGTGAGTTAGATCCCCATCAGTGGTTGGTTTTCACCTTCGCTCCCTACATTGAGTCGGCTAGAGAAAATTAAGTTTCCATGCCCCATGTGTGTGGAGCATTGAGAGGGTTTCTTTTTCGGAGTGGAGATGCTTGCATGCTCTATTTTGATAAATGATATCCGGGTAGGGAGGAATGAGGTGTTGTTACCTATATGCGGGGTACTGCTATGGTTGAAGATGTTAAGATATACGTATAACGTTTTATTTAATTTGAAAGATGTATGTGTAATATACGGCAATGATTTTAGGAATAAATAAGTTCATGTTGCATTGAATTATGAATTAAATGTTATGTAGCATCCGCATAACTAGGATCAGACAATGGTAAAAATATGTAATTATAAAATAAGTTTGTGTATTAGAGGATTCATATGCAATCAAGTTTATGTTTTATGTACCATTTGGGTCAATACTTAGACAATTGTGTAACGAATACGTAAGTCTAATCTAATGCACAAACTTATGTAATAATTACATATTTTTACCATTGTCTGATCCTAGTTATGCGAATGCTGCATAACATTTAATTCATAATTCAATGAAACATAAACTTATTTATTCCTAACATCATTGGCGTATATTACACATAAATCTTTCAAATTAAATAAAACGTTATAAGTATATCTTAACATCTTCAACCATAGCAGTACCCCGCATATAGGTAACATTCCTCCTTGGTATCATTTATAAAAATATTGCATGCAAGCATCTCCACTTCGAAAGGTGAATCCCCTCAATGCTCCACCAACACGCCTCATATCCTAACATTGACATTGCTAGAAATGGTGCACACACGTCCCTAATCTCTCTATCATAGTACCTATTCTCTAACCACCCAACTCTCTACTCCTCACCTTTCAACATAACGTATTGTTCAAAAATAGAAAACGCATGTATGCCCCCTGCATCCTCTCTGAAATAGCTACATCACTGCTTATTCCGACCTAACTCCTGTGATCATACCGTTTCTTTTCACATTTGTCTCAACCCAATTTATAACAGGGCCAGCTATAGCCCGCTATTCTCTTAATCGTTGGTAAATTTTCAGCGCAATCTTAATTTACACCACTTACTTTTCAAAAAAAAATCTATGTTCCACCAAACATTTTACGTGTAACATGGTTCAAACTCGATGTTCACTTGCAATACATACCGGATTATTACTTTATTTCATAGTTCATCGTAGGTTGACACATAACTTCAACATCCTGGAAACAATTCGCTTTATTATTGCCACATAAACCTAAGCTTCCTTGCATTACATAACGAAATTTATAGTATGCATAAGCATTCTTTGACGGTTGTCTATTGAGTCCCAGAATGTGGCCTAAAATAGTAACTTGATGCTATATGAAAGGCTAACCATGTAACATGTTACCTATATGTTTCACAATTTTCTAATGAGCTACATACATGTTGCACATAACTTATACTTCATGCCATTTGAAACATAGAACTTACATAATACTTTCATAGTCGTTTCACTATTGTCTAAGTATTGCCCCGAATGGTATATAGAACATAAACTTGAGTGCATATGAAGCATCCAATACACAAACTTATATAATAATGCTAAATTTTTACCATTGGGTTATTCTATTTATGTGAATGCTGCACACAATTTAATTCATAATTCAATGAAATATAAACATATATTTTCCTATTATCATTGCCGTATGTTACTCATAAATGTTTCATATGAAATAAAACGTTACCATTAAACCTTAAAGTCCATGGTGCGGATTGGGGGTAACTTTGGCTATTTGTGAAGCATTTTAGTAACTATTCAATATAATTAAAAAAAATCATATTTGTTTCTCCATCATAAAAGGCGAAAAAAAATTAGTTTAAATACTTCGCCGCTTTTACCTCAAAACGTGAGGCGATTCCGGGGATTTCCGCGTGACGCGGGCGAGGCTGTCGTTAAGCGTTCGCCTTTTACCGGGGTGACCGGGGTTCGATCCTTGATGAGGTCGGTTCCGAATTTTGCATTTCTACTGGGGCCCGGACCACAAATATCACACGTTTAACCACCCAGCACCCCTGTCGATATCTTCAATATTCTGAACAAAATATTAAAAAAATTTACATTGAAATTGTAGATCTATTAACTTGCACGATAATCAGCGACAGCCCGGCCAGCACGGCTGCTATGTCTAGGCCTAGATTCTAAGACATAAAATAAACTTGGTCTACAGTACACTCAGATACGTATTAGTCGGATAGTGTGGTTAATACGTGAGAGCTAGACCTAGGATAGGAAGTTAGTGTTGCTTTCCCGGGCGGTTGTTTCGCCACTTTGACAGTTTTGCTCCCGGGATTTTACCTCCCTCCTGTAGTATGTAGTATCAGTAGTATGGGGTGGGGTGGGGGCACAGCGAAAACAAAACTAGGTTTTGCGGAAATTAATCATCACCTTCAAAATCCCATCTTTTCTACGTCGCATTTCCATGCAGGCCAGCTTAGTTTATTCTTTCTTTCTCGGCCGACCCACCATAGAGATGGGTGGGGGGGGGGATAAATTTCTTTATTCCCAAGTCACGAAGAATTCAAAGGAGAACTCCCTGCATACACAGGAAGGGCGGATACATGATACTAAATTGATGATTTCCCGAACCACGGATATTTAATATTAAAATTCCCAGTTCACGAATAATGAAAGTCCTTGATCACGGCGGTCGGTCAATACCCATTCCTAGTTCACGAAGAATTATTTTCCTCATTTCCAATTCACGGGGAAAAAGAAAAACCCGTTCCCGAGGAACAGAAATACCCCTTGCGTCCCCCCCCCTAGAGACACTGTTGCGTGCCCCTAGGATGGCACCAGAACTTTCCCATCGCCCTCAAATTTAGTGTTGGTTTACATGTAAAATATCAGTTTAGTCGGGCGGGCCTAACTCGATAAATATTTTAGTTCTAAAGGGTCATCTTGATCTTTTTTTATGAAAAATATCACCTCTGTAGGGGCATCTTTTCCATACTGGGCATCCATCGACCCACCGTCCCCGGAACCGCCCCTCCTATACCAGAGGGTTAAGGCCTAAAACAGTGCCCCCCCACCCCCCAAACCAACTGGCCCGGCAGACTTACTCGTGTTGGTATGATTCACGGGGGAATGTGCTTCACAGATGACAGCTTGTAAAGGGTGAATGGTCTGAGTCACAACATGGACCTTTTCCCCCTAGATATAAATTAGGGTATAAATTTCGGCTCTAAAAGGGCGGGGGGGGGATCCCCCTCCCCCCTCCCGCCCTGGCTTCGCCCTTGGCTAAGGCGAGAGTAGTTCTAATGTCAGAGCAAAGACCTTATCACAGGTCAAAGCTAGGGCGGGAGTAGCCCGTTCTATGCTGTAGTACCGTGCATGTGGCAAACTCGGACAGGGCCCGCCCATCTTACAGCAATTGACCAATATTTAAAGCACCATAACAAGTGAGGACAACCAGCGAACCGTTCATAATAATGCGTTTGCAAGTAAATCGACGCGATGTACGAGCAGCGTGCGGGCTGGGTGCCTCGAGCGACGTCACAAGGACTGAAACCCGCAATGTAAACAAAAGCACGTGTTTTCATCGCGCAGCGGGACAAGGCACGAAACAGCAGTTTTGAATGGAGAAAAATAATACTTCCCCGCTTTGATAATTTTTTTGATTGACATATATGGGGAGATTAAGCATTAATCTATCAATGTCCACTGATGAATTAAGGTTTTAAATAGTAGCACCATGCACCTTAACAACCATAGCACTACCACGCACAGGTAACAACACCTCATTCCTCCCTACCCTGACACCATTTATAAAAATAGAGCATGCAAGCATCTCCACTCCGAAAGGAGAACCACCTCAATGCTCCACACACATGGGGCATGGAAACTTAATTTTCTCTAGCCGACTCAATGTAGGGAGCGAGGGTGAAAACAAACCAGCGATGGGGATCTAACTCATTTCAGCTGTCTTTGGTAGAAATGTTCCGTCAGCAAATGACTTCACACAGCACCCCCCGCCCCCCCCCCCCCCCCCTAGCTGTGTTGTGCAAGAGTCTCAGTCAACCCATCGCTCGCACTAAGATGGTCTAAGAACGGCCCTCGTGCTTCGTAAAAGAGGATCGAGTATAAACTAACGGGTACATATTATGTACCCGTTATTTTGAGGGTTTGAGGGTTTGTCGGAGATTTATGTACTACATAAATCTCCGACAAACCCTCAAAGTAGTCTGATTAAACACTCAATCCCTTCGAAACGCCACTACATCGTAATCTTTAGACTAACTGTCTCGATGTCTCATCCAACGTACGTGATGCCCGACAAAACTATTAGTTATAAGTAAAACGAACCTATCACTTTCTATCACTTTAAAGACATACATTTAAAAATACCAACTACACAGAGAAGAACTTATAAACGCCAGACCTTATGTTCTCAATCGAATACGGGGAACCGAATTCAATATTGTTTTTACATTATCGTCCGCTCACCCGTCCGCGTCATCAGCATGCTGACATAATTTCTAAAAATAGAGCATGCGGGCATCTCCCTCCAATATCCCCCTCAACGCTCCACCCACCATGTTTTAGCCAAACATTGACGTCATTGCTAAAAATAGTGCATACGCGCCCCCAACCCACTTAATCAACCACCTGCTCTCCAAACATCTAGCTCTTTCCTCACCATTTCATCACTAGAAATAGAGCATACGTCCATAACCACTCTACTCTCATCCACGAACTCCAACGTGCATGATCTTCGATAAATTATTCAGTCACTACACATATCACTTTTTCTTGAATACATAGGATACATTTAGAAATACCTCCTGATTAGACCTCCTTTGCCTAGTAATACATTTAAACTTCCCTTTCTCTTCCACCTCTCGAGGATATTTCGCGAAAACAACATAGATAGCGGCTTGATTACGATGACTAACATCGTTGGTAAACTATTCCTTTCAATTCAGCTGAAAACAGTGAAACGGTTTTCCTAGGATTATGATTCATCCAACATTTAGTCATTTTACTACAAAATTACACAATAAGCCATATCCTTATGATGGCCTCTATTTGTGAACTTTACACGCCCATATGATACCCCCTCCCGCTTCACCTTCAAGCCCACAAAAAAGTATCAACATGCTCAGCGGTGACTAGTAGTGCAGCTGGCTTTTCCTCGCGACATGCTTCGGTGACTCCACGGATCTGGGTAGCCTCTCAAATTAATGCATTGGTGTCCTTGTGTATGGGGTGCGGGCGGAGGGGGAGGGGGGGGGTACATCACTCACTCATAGGTGGTGGTAAAGGAGGGGCGACATGCTAAATAGGGGTGGGGCGCGGCCAATGCGGAAGAGGTCTAGGAAAACAGTCGGACCAGGAGGGAAGAAGAGAAAGGGGCTGAGGGAGGGTGACTAATTCTACAAGATAATTATAGAACTGCTGTCCTTGCAGCTATCTGCCGATGACACATCTTAACGTCACTACATGATTGTGAATACCGATCTCCGTCATGGTTGGGTGAGGGTAGCAGGGGGTCGGCTTTCGGGGAGGGAGGGGCTGGGGGGTAGTAATATTTGGAGTTGGGCTGTGGATGAGGAGCGGGGAAAAGGGGGGGCCGGGTGTCATGGGGGTGAGGAGGTATTTCTTGGGGAGGGGTACTTTACGTGGGGGGCGGGGATAGAGGAGATACAGCTGGGACACGGGGGGGTGGTCTGTGGGTGGGAGGGGGGCGTGAACCGGGGGGTAGGGAGGAAGGGGTGATGTGCATAGTGGGGGTGGGGAAGGGGGCGGAGGTTGCCCTTCACGCGCCAGGTGGCGATGGCAGACCGGCGCGCATGCGCGTGAACAAAAGCGTTACCCCCAAGAACGTTAGCCCCATGAATTTCGCGAATCAAACCGTGCCCCTTCTTACTACTGCAGACTTCCGTACACCGCATAGTACATTGCTGTCCTCTACTGACCGAGTCAATCAGTCACCATCGGAGCTGACTTCCGTACACCGTATAGTACACTGTTGTCCTCTACTGATCGAGTCAATCAGTCACCCTCGGGGCAGACTTCCGTACACCGTATAGTACATTGCTGTTCTCAGGGCAGACTATGTACTGCAGTTGTCTGCTGACGAATGCAACACACGCATAGACATATGGCTAAATCTTGGAAGATAGTCGCAGTCACACATGTACAAGACCAATCTGATCCTGTTACAGCATATATACTTTTGGATATAAAAATCGATGATTCTTTTACGATATACCACGATATATAGACGTATGCATGTGTTAGCACCAAGCTTTGTGCTAGCACAAAACCCACTCCACAAAAGGGTAACACGTGATTTTAACACCTTTAACAGTTTGAAACGATTTTCAGAAGAGAAAAATTACCACTCACCAGTCAGTGGTGAAGTCACCAATTTTCTGGTTCTGAATACTGCCGCAAGGGGCGTGAGAGACTACGACCAAAGGGCGTTTTTCGTGCGTCACCGGCGCCGTTTATATGAATAGAAGCCCTCTCATGGTTTTAACGTCTTTGGTAGAGTGATTTCATCCGGACATATAAGGGCCACTTGAAAATTTTATCGCTTCCTAGGTCCCTCTGAATAAGCCATGTGCATATGTTACTTTGCCGAAAAAAGTTGGCCATTATTTTAAAATTGACTTTAACATGGCGGTCAATGAAAAAATACTTTAAAAGAAGCATTTTTTTTAAAGATTTTGAAGCCCCCTAAAAAAAGACCTAGTGTCATGGTGAATACATAAATAGCCCAACATGATATGTTACTGAATTAAGTTAGCTCCATTGTAACCAACATAGGCTATGAAATAAAGCAAAAATCCGAAATTATTACAATTTTGCCTTTCGGCGCGTATATGCAATCATTGATATTTTGTGTATTTGCTTCTAATACATAACATACATGCAAATTTGGCGGAGGAACTAATATTTGATGCAATATGGATTGCTAGTGGTTATCATTGGATTATCTTGAATTTAAATCCTGAAAGCCTGTGGTCTATCCGAAGAGGAGCAAATTTGTACACCGGAGCAGAAGTTGGTGGCAGGCTTTATATCCCTGCGCGCCTGTTAGCCGCTCGGTATGCTGTGTGATGTCGACCGCGGCTCGCTATATGTAAAAAAAAACGCGCAGTTCTATGTCGAAATGGTTGTTTTACAGACTGAAAGATACATAAAAGATACGCATTCTAAGTTTGACAGATACTATGTCAAAAATCTAAGATGGCGCATGTAAGTAGGCTGCTTTAAGGACTAGAGATGGAGATCACTAAAATGAATAGCATGTTTAAACTCTTGGAATCACCAACATGTAGGATTTCATGTGCAAAATTATAGACAATTGACAGATGATACAGTCTGTTGTGCCAAAGAAAAAAAATAGGTCGGTTTTTATTCTTAACCGAAGGAGTAGATA
The DNA here is from genome assembly GCA_964019135.1 of Arenicola marina. Taxonomy (NCBI): domain Eukaryota; kingdom Metazoa; phylum Annelida; class Polychaeta; family Arenicolidae; genus Arenicola; species Arenicola marina. Next base: position 26,556,140 of record OZ025254.1, on the reverse strand, counting down.
TTGAACGAACTATTTGCTAATTTGGAAGCATTTCTGATCGAATTTAATATCTGGCATGATGAAACAAGCCCTTATCCTCAAATATCTTAAATGCAGTGAATAACCCTAAATGTCAGGATATATATATTTAACACTAAGCAAATCAGGTAACACACCGAGGAAATCTTCTGTTACGTCTCCAAGCTAGACAGTGACAAGAGCGGATCCAGGATACTGGATATAAGGAAGGGGATCGGGCGGAGTGATGGAGTCCTCCAACGACCAACGACCGACGACCGGTAGGGCCGGGGGGTGGAGCACGGGGGAGGGGTGGGGGGGGGGGGTCGACCCAAGGCGCAGCGTGGGTGTCATCGCTCGCATAAATTGAAATCTGAACATATCACCCTCCCCCCCATCGCCCCTCACCCCTGGAATCGCCAGTTTCCACGCAGTTTCTACGAGTCACGCAGTATAAAGTGACACTGTTTGTGTTCTATGCCGTTTGGTGGCGCCACGGCTGGTAAAACTGGGCAAAGAAACCTGCCGGCACGATGAATTATGGTTGGTTGGTGAATGGATGATGAATGGATCAAGCATGCCGAACGGGTTAGGTGCCCGGGGCCGGAGATTCACACTCTAGAAACTGTTCTCGTTAAATTAATTTCTCAGCCCCAATTATAATTGTCGCTTACCTGATATACTGTTGTGTAACAGTCTCAGCAGCAAGTCGATCCGAACAGCTTCGTACAAACTTGACGTTGTTGTGGTTTAGTGTAGAAGTGGAAACCCGGAACAGGAGAGGGCGACGGGGCTGTGAGGTCGTGTTATCGTTCCGAGCTTCGCGCCAGGCGGTATTAGCTACAGACTCATGGGAGTGAAGTGTTTGCTCCGAACCGGATCTTGCACGACGCGGCACTTGTGTGTGAGTGGGGGGGGGGGGGGGGGGGCGGTATAAATTATAGCAAAAGAAAAAAAGGTTGGATGAGTGGATACGTGTGTTGTTGGGCGTATTCCATTGGGAGTGTTCGAGAACAGGAACATCGCGATGCGCAAAGGTTTTGTTTCAAGAACAGCGCGGCCAATCGAATGCGTTGTGTTATGTTTTCGGAATATTAATGGCGGACGGAGATTCACCGGGAACCAGCCTGCCTGTGGTTACACCCATACCAGCCAAGGATGGCGGCGGAAAAACTAGCTCTCTATATATATGTTCAACGAGGAACTCTTGAATGAAGCTGTTGCTGATAATGAGAAGATGCACGAATTTTAAATCTGAAGGAATCTTGCTTGAAACATTTTGACGGACCATTTGATTTCCACGGGCTGGTGGGGGGTGGGGGGGGGGGGCACTATGTATTTCTTCTAGTTGAAAGACCATAGTGATATTATTCTATATAGCATAAGCTTCAACTGTTTGGTTTTTAGGTGCTATTTTTTATAAAGCTTTCACACATGTTTCCGGACGCCCGTATAAAACCAAGAAAATAATTTTTTTTTCGTAAACTGGGAATGAAATATTAGCCGACCGGCAAGATCAAAGAGTTTCATTAATCGTGAATTTTAATACTAAATAACCGCGTGAATTGGGAAATCGCAAATTTATATCACGTGTCCGCTATTCCATGGTATGCGCGGAGTTGTCCATTTAAATCATCACGACCTGGGAATAAAGAAACTTTTCTTCGCGATTTGGGACCACGATCACTTTGCCCCCTCCCCCTTTTTTGGGCACCCAAAGCAGGTTTTTTTACCCATATTTATGTTTTCATACCTTATCAAACCTTAGAAACAATGCCTCGATTGTTATTGCGCACTTCAGTGCTGGTGATTGCAGAGACAGGGTAAGTTACCGTATTTGGGACTTTGAAAGACTTAACGATGATCTCTTGGTTGACGTTCTCGAGGGCAGCAGCAAATAATCTAATCAGCCATCGGCTGCTGCTTTGAATGCGCTTGTAAATTAGCAGCACTGTCGTTTGAAGCGAATCCCCGGCGTTGTAGTTGGCCCAAGAATTCCGTACTATATGGACACTTCAGTGCAAGATTATCCGACCCGCCGTAAAAGTGTGAAAGAGCGTTGTTAGGTGTAGCCGGCTCAATTAACAAGCAACATGCGGGATTTTGTTTTTTGCGGACAGTAGAAGATGGCAAGTAATCTGTTTTACTGTATGTTTGCGGACATCCGCAAACATAACTAATTTGCATAGTGTCTCGAAACATACGTGAAATACGTGGTAACTGATAATAACGACATGTAAGCCATTATAAATAATACATTGTTTTACATGGTGTTTATGCCAATTAAATATGTCTATAAAAATATGTGTATTATGTGTATGAACATAATTTATTATCATTAAAATCAGCTGACAATAGCTAGTGTCATGAGATATAAATTGCTTACTAAGCTTAGTATGCCTAAATTAATATATGTAATATGCCCCAAGACACCCTAGGCCCGCTTACTGCAGGTCGCAGGATAAGCGCTCGGAGTGGTGTGTTCTGATTCCAGAACAGCAGAACAGGTCCAATCGAATACGCCCATTGTCTCCCAACTCCACTCCCAAGTTCCCTTTCGCTAGTTGGAGCTACGCAAGCTCCGCTACTTTGCGGAAATTTACGCAAACAATTGCTGGTTCAGCTCTAGATCATCTGTAAAGATGAGTGGGACGGCGAAACGTGCCCTGGTGCTTGGATCACACTCGTGGGACGGTCAAGGATCTGGATCCACAGTATATTTATCGTTGATGGCTTTTGTCAGCTGGGCCCAGAAGAGCTTTTCGCCGTCCACATCCTCCGTCCACTTTAGGTAAGTCTTCTTCTGTAACAATCGGGCCAACGTCTTAGAAACGCCCTTTGTTGGGAGATCTTCCAGTAGGACAAACAAGATGACGTCAACGCCGTCCATGACGATCCTCTGCCGCGCCATCTTGAACTCAAAGTTGCACCAATCGCTCTTGAGGAAGTTGGGGGAGAGGACGACCACGGTTTTCCTGCTCTTGTTGATGCTGTCAACGATGGTGTCCTCGATGTAGTGGCCGGGAATGAAGTCGCGGAAGTGGATACAGAGACGCATTCCGTACTTATTTTCCAGAGTTTTCAGGAGAGTTTCGTGAACCCAACCTCTGTCTTCAACACTGTAGACGACGAAGGCGTCGAACTGGTACGTGTGACCTTTAGCGACGCGCTTCTTGCGGACGAGGTTCATCCAGCTTTCCCTGGCGGCGTGTAGATGGAATCGGATCGTCCACCGCTTCCTGTATCCAAGGACACCGAGACCAATGGCGCCAACAGCGGCGAGCGTGCACATCACAGAAATCGTAATCAGATTTTCGTATGAAGGGAAGCAAAACTGTTCCAGGTCTGAAACGGCCAGTTTGTTGACTGATACGGAACCCAAACGTGCGTGACTGCACAGCAAGTTGCCAAAAGAGACCAGCGTTACCTTGGTGTTCAGCAACCAGCTGATGAAAGCGATATCTTGACAACTACACCGAAGAGGATTCTGTGACAGGTCAACGATGATCTCGTGGTCTGTAGCTATGGCATCTAGCATCCTGGTGAAATTCCCAGGCAATACCTGGATCTCGTTATAACTCAGGTTTAGAAGTCGGAGTTTCTTAAGATTGCTTATGTCAACATCGACTTCCATCAACGCATTTCTACTGAGATTCAACACTTCTAGCCGGTGCAGCATTTCGAATTCAAACCTTGGAATAAAGTTAATGTTACAATCCTGGAGGTCCAGTGTTTCAAGTTTTGTGGTCGCCTGAAAAAAACGTGAGTTAACATCCAAATCCAAACGCACCGTGTTACCTCCAATCAGTAAATATTTCAAATTAATGTAGTACTGGAACAGAGTGAAGATTTTGAACTCTGCCCCATTGTTCTGAACGTTAAGGAAACGCATGCGAGTGAGACCCTTAAACGTTGGAAAGCCCGCTGAAAAGGAACCTCCCAGTTTGTTATTAGACAGATCTATGTACTGTACATTATTCTTCTTGTTCCCACAAATCGTTTGATTGTTCTTCTGATCGAGTAGGTTGCCGTAGAGGGTCAGGGCGGCGTTGGTAAACTGCAGCTCTTCCAGTCGCGGAGGCACCGGCAGCCTCACCGACTGGTAACACTCGGGGTCCTCCAGGTCAATGATTTCGGCGATCGGAGGTACGTACTCACATGGTATATCCGTATACCGCGAGCAGATACAATGGACCCATCGACAGGCAATGTGTTCACCCTCGGATCCTCCACCAGTTCCGTATAAAGCTTGCTGAAAGCACTCGTCGCTCTGGGAGAAGCAACCAGCGAAGAAATCGCGCCGGTAGCGGCCCGGAGTGTCGTAAACATTGGCCCCAAAGCTCATGCGTTTGATGGTCGGGTGCAGCAGGAGGTCGAGGATCGTACAACACGAGAATGACCCACTGTTGCTGCCGATATTTCCCCGAGAATCCAAGAACTGAAAGGATAGTTGAAAGTTAGAAATAAAAAGAAAAAAAAACATGTTATTCCCAAGGCATGATTGTATCAAATTAGTGAGACTATCGAAGTTACATCCAGGTTACATAATTTTCCTTTACGGAAATGAAAATGCCGCATGTTTAATTGTCTATAGGATATGCTGTCATGCGATGACGCCATCTTGACATCTCGACCAAAGACCAAAATAATACCCAGAATGCATTGCACAGGCAGTTGCGCCTCACAGCGGAGTGATCTGATCTATGATTAGGGAAGTCGTCTAAAAGATTATAATAGGCAGTTAGTTTGCAATTAAATAGAGCACAAACAACATGTTTGATGGGGGAAGTGTATTTCTTATTCGTGAATTATACATGTCGTGACACCGGTTTAGAAAGATGTTTTTGTTTCGCCTGGCCATCGGGTAGTGGGACGAAGGCTACATGGACTCATCCTTGACGTTTGCACATACATACTCAACTAGTCTTGTTGCACGGTTAGAGGTAATAATTATATCTTGTATTTTATTGTACTAAAAGGCCTCAGGTCCACAGTACACAGTACAACATGATTGGTGACTGATCCCTATTATCGACTACCCCCGAGAATAGTTCAGTGTACGCAAACGGCGGCCAGTAACTGCACCCGTTGGCGTACAGTGATGGTTCATGAGTATTTTTAAGGTAAATTGAGCTCTAGGGTTATTGCTGTTTCGCGATTATCTAACTTTCGGCTCCAACGTATGTTTTCCTCTGGTTCACCTTGCACAGTCTTACGTTGTCATGTGTTCAAATTCACCTGTAACTTTGGCAGGAACTCCGTGAAGCCCGGATTAAAGACAACTAAGCCGTTGGAACCCAGGTCAAGGTCCTCATGGGGACGCCCTTTAGGTGGCGGAGAATGTCCTCTCGCGTGTCGAGAACCTGTTTCGGACCCTGGGGACTGGGGTGTTGGATGTTCCGGATCCCTAGTTTCCGAATCGGGATTTCCAATCTGCGGATTGCCTTTAAGATTGGCACCAATCCCGACTTCTCGAGGTAGCGGGTATGCGAGAGATCGAGCTCCGTCAGGTTGCTGACGTAGCCCAGGGTATCATTGTTCACGTAACCTAATGATAAGTGCAGCTTGAGAAGTCTCAGGTTGTTTAATCCTTGAAATATATCGCTTCTTGTAATCACCCCTGGCTTGTCGTACACCGTGGTGTCCACCGAAGACAGCTCCAAGGTGTTGAGGTGCTCGAGGTGTTCGAACGTCACGTTTGCCTCATCGAACCTATCACTCAGCAGGTACTTCAAGCTGTAGGTGTCTGGGGGGACCTGTCGTATGGCGGCTGCCATGTTGCCATCTTGACACGTGACGAACAGGCCACGTGGGTCTGACAGACACGTGCATGGCCCGGGACACCGGATGTTCGCCGTCGTTCCGCTGATATTTGGCGAACCAGTTGCATTCTGGAAACTACTCCAAAACAAGCCACACAAGACTAGGAACACGGGCCTTAAATCAGTTGCCTTGGCGACGTCATGTGGTAGAATATTGGAACGTCCGGCGCTACGGATTGACCTTGACATTGACCGCTTGGGGCTTGATCTGAAATGTAACTCACATTGAATCGACTCCATAGTCTGATGCAAAATAATTGGTGGCACGCCAAACAATTTTTAGCTCATATTAGTCGCCTGTGTTTACCAGCTTACATGCCTGAATTCTAATACTTATGAGTGAATATTCCTTTTTAATCTTCCTTTTTAATACCTTAGCTTCCTTGTTCTAATACTTCTGAGTGAATACCTTGGCTTCCTTGTTGAATTGCAAGATGTTTTCTTCTCTATCACATTTACGTGATAGAGAACAAAACAAAAGTTGTTTCATATTAAGATTCTGAATGGCACTTTTCAATGTACTGACCAAAATCAATCTGTCACCCGCGGGGCAGACTTCCGTACACCGTATGGTACACTGCTGTCCTCTACTGACCGTGTCAATCAGTCACTCTCGGGGCAGACTGTGTATTGCAGTTGTGTGTTGACGAATGCCACACACGCATAGACATATGGCTAAATCTTGGCAGATAGTCGCAGTCACACATGTACACGACCAACCTGATTCTGTTATAGCATATATATATATGGATATAAAAATCGATCATTCTTTTACCATGTACCACGATATATAGACGTATACATGTGTCAGCACCAAGTTTTGTGCTAGCACAAAACCTACACCACAAAAGGGTAACGCGTATTTTAAACACTTGGAGCCGTATTCATAATCCCCTCGTAACTTACGCACGAAAAGTACATTTTCGTCCTAGCCTCACCAGCTCGTTGTGGTGGTGATCATGTTGAAGAAATCCCCTTCGATATAATTTTAGCGCTTTCCTAATTCAGAAAATGCACTGCTTGGGTGACTACTTACGGATTTTGAACCCGATAATCGCTCGACAAGTTTATTGGCGTAGCCTAAGTGGCGATTATGAATAACGGCCCCAGGAACAGTTTGAAGCGGCTTTCCAGATTTAGAAGAGAAAAATTACCACTCACCAGTCAGTAGTGAAGTCAACAAATTTTTTTCTGGTTCTGAATACCGCCACAAGGGGCGTGAGAGGCTATGACCAAAGGGCGTTTTTCGTGCGTGACCGGCGCCGTTTTATGCATAGAAGCCCGGTCACGGCTAATTTACATTGACATGGGCGTATCAGCCACGGCACGATTTATTTTTCTTTTATATGTGGCCTAACCTGTTCGTGCCTCCGACAATTCTTAACTTGTTGACAAATCGCTGGTTCGTCATTACAGTGGCCCTGCCTCATACCAAACTCCGCCGTGTGGCGGAGCCACTGCAACAATATAGGTAGAGGTAATTATTAACACCTACCGGCGCTTAAGGTCAAAACATTTTCCTCGACAGAATTTGTTTTCTCTAAATAATTATTGTTTATGGATCTACTTGAAAACGTAATAAAAACATATGTTACTTTGCTGAAAAAAACGCTGACCATTTTTGTCAAATTGACTTTAACATGGCGGTCAATGGAAAAATGCTTTTCTTTTTCAGGATTTTGAAGATCCCAAAAAAACTGGACGACAGACTTTCCCAAAAAAGTTCCTACTGAAGCCTAGTGTCATGGTGAATACATAAATAGCCCAAAAAGATATGTTACTGAATTAACTTAACTCCATTGTAAACAAAATAGGCTATAAAATAAAGCAAAAATCAAAATTATTACAATTTTGCGTTTCGGCGCGTATATGCAATCACTGAATATTTTGTGTATTTGCTTGCAGTACATAACATGCATGCAAATTTGGCGGAGGATTTGATTCTGCGAAAGTCCGCCAGGCGTCAGAAGCTCTCGACCTTTAAGTAATATCTTTTGTAATTTGTTGTGTTATCAACCTCTTCTCCATGTCAAATAAGTAGTTTCTGTCTTGAATTAAAATCCTGAAAGCCTGTGGGCTATCCGGAGAGAAGCAAATTTGTTCACCGGAGCAGAAGTTGGTGGCCGGCTTTATATCCCTGTCCGCCTGTTCGCTGCTCGGCATTCTGTGTGATGTCGACTGCTGCTCGCTAGATATAGATAAACCGCGCAGTTCTATGTTGAAATTGTTATTTTACAGACTCAAAGAGACACAAAACATACGCATCGTATCTTTGAGATCCTTTTAGTCTTGATTCTCAAATGTCCAAAAATCTAAGATGGCGCATGTAAGTAGGCTGCTTTAAGGACAATAGATCAATAGAGACAGAGCTTACTAAAATGAGTAGCAAGTTTAAACTCTTGAAATCATCAAAATGCGGAATTTTATACGCAAAGAAGATGATGCAATCCCGTAATAAAAAAACATGAGGTCGGTTTTTATTCTGAACCGAAGGAGGAGATATTGAACGAACTATTTGCTAATTTGGAAGCATTTATGGTGGAATTTAACATCTGGCATGAAACTAGGCCTGATCCTAAGTTAGCCTATGCAGTGAATAACGTCATGATATATATATTTATCACTAATCAAATCAGGTAACACACCGACGAAATCTTCTGTTACGTCTTCAAGCTAGACAGTGACAAGAGCGGATCCAGGATATTGGAAAGAAGGGGGTCGGGTGGAGTGATGGAACTATCCAACGACCAACGACCGACGACCGGTAGGGCCGGGGGATGGAGCGTGGGGGGGGGGGCGGGGGGGGTCGCACCCAAAACGCAGCGGTGGTGTCATCCCCCAAATTGAAAACTAAGTACATAACCCCCCACCCGCCCGCCCCCACCCCCGGGCCGGACCTGAGGTCTACCGTTACAACAGGTAGTCCCGTAGACGGGCTCTGTCCCAGGCAGCCTCCCTCCCTAAGGGAAACCTGAAATGTGTTTTATCGCGACAGTAGATTTGAAGTACTAACGTTACCATGGCATCGTCTGTACATATCTCATCTCATACTCATCTCATCTCAAGTGAGGGGCCGGCGCGACAGCTCGGTGGGCTAGAGCGCTCGCATTGAGTGCTCTGGTCACCTGAGAGCCTAACGGCACGTGGGTCGGTGGTTCTAGCCCTGCTGTGGCCATGTCTGTGTGGTCGCAGGATAAAGATCCCATGTCTTTCTTCGTAAAGAGTAGGGGGCTACCCCCGGGGACATGGCTCCACTCTCCCTTCCTCCTTCCATTGACGCGATATGACCAAAAGTGGTTAATGCGTCCTGAATAACCAACCAACCAACCATCTCAAGTGATCTGCTTCCGTGCCATAACGTCTTGGCTCAGTTGGTAAACAGGCTAAGCTGCAGGGAATGTTTTATCTAACCCCATTCAATGTCTTCCTTTATGTGCACAATTTACGTGGCCTGTACATACGTCATTTCACATTTCATTCCCATAATGACTCTCTGCCGTTGTCTCGCATGTTCTCGTTGAATTAATGTCTCAGCCCCAATTATAATTACAATTACAATTATTCGTTGTGCTCTGGTTTGGAAAAGTTTTAATGTTTCTATCCTCTTCTGTTAACTTTTTGCCTGCGTTAAACGGCATTTGTCACTGTGATTAGCTCAGATATACGCCTAGCGGCCCGTCGACATACCTGCCAAACTGCCCTGAATCAGCATGGCCCCCAGCGAGCAAAGCGTTGAGCCACTTTTCTCTAAGGAGGCGGATTTCAAAGCTGCCGGTGGAGGGGATAAGCTTGCAACTTACGAAGTATGTGAGGCAACCAGAAAGAGGGCCAGCAAGGTGGACGGAGCTCAGGCCCCTGACCCACCAACCAAAGGCTGTTGGCGCATATACTTTGAGACCAAGCAAGGAAGAACTGACCTCTTATTGAAGAAAGAACTGATCATATATGGAGTCAAGATACCACTTTACGACTGAAACCCATTTGTAACCAATCAGAAGAGCACACAGGACCTGAGAGAGAAAGTTACCATTAAGTGCCTCCCAATATCAGTCAGCAGTGAGACTCTGAAGGAGTACTGTGAGAAAAAAGGTGTGATATTAACATCGGACATAAAATACGCAAAAGCGAGAGACACAAATGGCAAGCTCACAGACTACAAGACGGACGATAGATATTTCTATGCTCAGGCTCCTATATCACCCATGCTTCAGAGAAAAACGTTTCTGGCTGGCATCAGATACAAAGCCTACCACGACGGGCAGTTTATTGCCAAGTGCAAGGTTTGCGGACAGAGTGGGCACAACGCAGGATACAGCTGCTGCCAAGGCACGCAATATCACGGCCTTCAAAGGGCACCAGTTAGTGCTGTCAAGTTGCCATCCAACGCAAATAGATGCTTACCACACGCACTTCCAAAGCATTGAACACGCCTATCAGTGGAAAAAGGCGACTATAACTGAGCGTGATGATCTTAAGGACAAGATACGGGCTGCTGCACATGCCGGCATCGGGCGTAGGCTGGGAACAGATATTCCCGAGGTTCCGGTGGATCAGTGCGAATCCATTATGAGGGAGCTGACACGCGTGAAGGCAATCCGGAGCAATGAGTTCCAAAGTGTATTACTTGGAGCCAAGGAGTATATCGCGGAAGCGTCTCCGGATCTACTCTGGGGTCCAGCGCTCACGCCAGAACAAACGCTGAAGACGAAGCCATCATATTGGCCGGGAAAAAAACCTCATCGGCGAAATCCTCATGGATGTGAGACGCGAGATCCTGGCTAGCAACTTTCTGGAAGAGCTGGACAGCGAGCTGCGGGCTGAGCCAGACAGCGAGTCGACAGCGAAGCAAAACATCTACGCGGGAAAGTACCCCGTCCCCAACACCAGGTCGGCAGCAGGGGCGAGATGGTTCCGAATCTCCGCCCCGAGGCCGAGCTCGATGTCGCGCAAGCTCGCTGCCTTCAAGACATCCAGAGGACGGCGACGTAGCTCCCAGTGTTCCGCGCGCACCCATCCAAAAAGGAAAGCGCAAAAGGAACACGAAGGGCCAAATAACATCCTTCCTCTGCGGAAGGGAACGAGATCCAACGCCCAAGCGTAAGCCGTCCGTGTCACCTGCTGGATGGAACAGCGCAGCGCCGAAACCCGCTAAGCACAGCCTATTTTCCATTGTAAATCCGACTCTGTGCACAGTCGGGGAGTTAGTATACTGGTTAACACTGCATTAGGTTTTGAAGTACTAAGTCAGCATAGAAGTATTGATGGAAGAAGGCTAATGTTAATCTTGTTAACGCTTACGCCCAAACGATGGTAAGCTACGTGTACAGTTTTTTAAACGTCAGAGAAAGTGGATACATCAATTAGCGGGTATTGAAGAGCATTTAATAATTGGAGGAGACCTAAATACATTTGCAGAAGAAAGGGATCGAAGTACAGGTAATTTCGAGGCCAGCAGTACTGCATTTATATATCTCATGCCAGACCTTGAAGTGCGAGATGCGTACAGACAGATATACCGAGATCAAACTGAGTATACTTACGCATTTTCAACAGCTAGAGGTATTAGGTGTCGTATTGACTATTTCCTCAAAAATTGCTGACCGTATTAATACTGTGAAAGTAGCCGCAGCGCCAACATCTGATCACGGAGCGGTAGAGATAAACTTACTTGTAGGTACAAGGAAACGTGGTAAAGGTTAGTGGAAACTGAACTCTTCTTTCCTTCAAGATGATAACTGCGTCAACTCTATCAAAGTTATCATTGGTAATGCAATTAGCGAATAGGAGTATTGCATATGCTACAAAGATTTATGGGAACTGTGTAAGATTAGGGTAAAGGAATTTTCGATCAAATATGGCATAACAAAAAGTAAGTTAAAAAATGACTCCCTAAGAAAATTAGAAAGTGAGTTCGGTGGGTTGGATAAGGAACTAGCGGTAGAAAATGATATAGATCTAATCGAAAAGCAAAGAAAGTTGAAGTCAAGATATGATAAAATAGTGTTAGATAGAGCTAAAGGCGCCCAGATCCGCTCTCGGGTGAAGTGGGTTGAAGAAGGCAAACGTATTAAGTTAGAGAAAACGAGACAAACGTTTAACTGTATCGATATGTTACAAAATGGAAACGGTGCGATCGTTTGAGATGATGCTGACATATTGAAAGCTTTCTACGGGCAACTCTATAAAAGTGGAAAACCAAATACTGAAGATATAAATGCATATATGCGAGATATTAATGCGGTAGGTTACAAAATGCTAGCCAATATATTAGCCAGTAAGATAAACAAGGTTTTGCCTGATATTATCAGTAATGACCAAGTTGGATACTTATCTAAACGAGCTATAGGGAATGAAGTTAGACTGGTACAAGATGTAATAGAATATGCTACTATTAAACAAACGGACGGTATATTACTGTTCATAGATTTTCAAAAAGCTTTCGATAGCCATTTATATTCGAGCACTCGAAAAATCCAATTTTGGACCATCATTTCGAAATTGGGTAGATATCCTATATAAAAACTCACAATTATGCATAAAAAAACAATGGATACTTATCAAATCCATTTGAAATATCAAGAGGCATCAAACAAGGATGTCCCCTGTCAGCTCTTTTATTCATTATTGCGGTGGAGCTAATGGCTCTCAGAATAAAACAGAATGAAAATATCATGGGATTCATGATGACATTTTGGGGGAAAAATAGAAAGTTAACGATCTCTCAGTATGCAGATGATGCCGTTATTTTCTTACAAGGTAATGACCAACTTGAAACTGTACTTGTGAACTAGATCGGTTCGATTAGGTTGCTGGCCCAAAAATTAATATTAACAAAACGATCGGTTTACGGCTGGGCAATACCTCTATTAGTGGGCAACAGAATAGTGGGCAACAGAATACTATTAGTGGGATTCCCATGACATCCGATCCAGTAAAGTGTTTTGATGTATTTGTTGGAACGGAACCCGACAAGTGCGCACTACTTAATTGGGACGATAAAATCGAACGCATTGAACGTCTTCTAAACTCCTGGAGTAAAAGTGACCTAACGCTTTTTGGTAGTCACTATTATCAAAACCATGGCACTGTCAAAAATAACGTACTTGGCCAGTTGCATGCCTATTCCTGAAAATATATTGAAGCGTCCAAATAGGCTTTTCTATAATTTTATACGAACTAAACGAAATGTATTCATTGAGTCGAAAGCTAAGGGAGGGTGGGCATGATCGACCTAGACTCTTATTTCTTGTCACTGAAAGCCACGTGGGTGGCAAAAATTGAAAATAGTGACGAAAATGTAAACTGGGCGTTCCCAGGGAAAGGATACAAATACAAACAAACAGAATACAAATTTATGTATTCCCGTTATGGAACTCAGCTTTCAAGACAAAGGGAATTTTCCTTATCTAGATGCAATTATGTCTTTCTATCAGGAAAGTGTTCATTAAGTCGGGCATAATCAAGTTTAGACTCCTGATGTTTAAAAATAAAACACTAGATGAAACCTATTTGTATGAGAGCGTCAAAGACAAAAGGGACATTTATAATCAAATTATTATGTTAAAAAGAATACTTAAGCCTTTCAAAGCTCTAGTTGAAGACCATATGCCAGAAATAATTACCCTACAGTATTAAGTGACAGTGATAAATGTTATTTTTGTAATGAAGTGCAAACTATACCTCATATGCTAGATAATTGTACGAAAGCCGCAAAAAAAGATCTGGGACAAGGTATCGCATAGTCTGCAAAGTGTATTTAGTTTACGGGACGTCCTACTTGGAGTGCAAGATAACAATGAAAACTTTGTCCTATATGTTGTTTGCTATGTGATATACAAAATGTGGCTACTACACCAAAATAAGCACATTAACGTTAGCAAATGGAAATTTGTTTATCATTTCGTAAACTCTGAACTAAAATATAGAATTCAAATATATCATTTGACGCAACTTAAAGACTGCTGTATACAATTAAAGACGATATATGAAAGGTTTATTTAGGTTTGTTTATGTCTATTTTATGTACACATTTGTAACATCTTTGTGCAATAAATATTCTCAAAAAAAATACAATTATGATATACTGATTGATTATAATTATGATATGCATGATATACTGCCTATGTGGTGGTGCAAGAGTCTCCGCAGCAAGTCGATCCGAACAGCTCCGTACAAACTTGACGTTGTTGTGGTTTGGTGTAGCAGTGAAAACCCGGAAGGTACTGTGAGGACGTGTTGTCGTTCCGATCCCCGCCGCCAGGTGGTACCGGCTACGGACCCGTAGGGGAGCGTTTTTTTCCGCTCAGGACTGGATCTCGCACGAACGCGGCACTTGTGTGCGAGTGGACGGTACAGATATGAAAGAAAAATATGTTTGCTGAGTGGATGCGTGTGTTGTCGACTAATTGGTAATTCTGAACATGAAGGCAGTGGAAAAATAACTGCTCTCCATTTTTGTCGAGACTACTGTTTTGTCTCGCTCAGAACCGGATCTCGCACGACGCGGCACTTATGTGCGAGCGGACGGTACAGGATATTAAAGAAAAAAAATGTTTGCTGATAATCTGCATTGGATTATAAGTTATTGATAATTTACTGCGCCAGTGGAGATGTCAATGAAGAAAAAATTGCCACTGCGTGACCAGATAAGAAATTGCCCTTATGTTTATACGGGGTCGAGTCAGAATTGACAAGGCAGGTCAGAATTGACCGCCACATACGTGTGTGGGCTTTGGTATGGCGCGATACACAGCGGAACTGTGGGAAATGAGTGGTGTCACCCGGCTGCATGTATATTTGTTTCAGATAAACAAGTCTGACACATGCCTTGGGTGTAAATCAATTGATTAAATCTTTGGTCAAGGCACCGGCGCTACGTGGGCCAGCTAGCGCTGACCACTCATCACGCCGGCCCTAGACCTACGTGTATGGACACAGTAACTGGGATATTGTACACTATTTACAGTACTAGCCGCCCCGTCTAGCGTTCGTAGTCATAAGCGAAAGAAATAACAGTATAACAGTATTTGGTTTTATACGCCAAGTAGTAGCAGGCAGAAGGTAGACATTGGGCAGAAATAATATCGATAATTATATTGACATAAATTGAGACCGGGACCTACTGAATAACGAGAGATAAATGTTAAGGTGATTTAAACACTTTCTGTGCAATTATTGCGCATCCAGTAGAGAATACGCAAATTGCGGCTAAAGCACGCTTATAGACGAAAATCAGTCCAGTAAAACCAAGGCCCAAGCTCATACATTAATTGATTGAAAACGGACAATTAAGCTCATACATTGATGGAGTAAGAAAAAAGGGGTTGAAGAGAAAAGGGAATTAACACCCGAAAGCGATATTATGCGCGGGATAAGGTGATAAGCACCTAGCGACAGTGTTGACACATGCGATAGTGTTGACACATGCGATAGTGTTGACACATGCGATAGTGTTGACACATCTAAGAGCGACAATGTTGATACATCCAAGGCGGACCATGCAGTGCATGCATTGGTTCGGTCGCATATACATCTAAGGCGGCCCACATCCAAGGAAAAGCGATAAGCACCCAGCAACAATGTTGACACATTCAACATGTTCAAGGCGGCTGCTGATGCCAATCACGAGCGCTTACCTCCGTTGATCATGATCATAACGCATCCGTCCGCACACGGCGGGGGCCTACATAGGTCCGCCGTGTGCGGACGGAAACGTTATGATCATGATCAACGGAGGTGAGGGCTCGTGATGCCAATATGCTAGTGCATGCAGCGGCATAGGTGGGACAGACAGATTCATTTTATTAGTATAGAAATGGCAGGGGGCCATGTCGGCATCTGGAAGCACCGGCCCGCGTACAACACATGCCAATAAGCGACATTCTCTTGGATATATGTGTAACTTTACGTGAAATGCACAGCAAAACCTGATACTGCAAACGCACCGAACGATCTATGAAAGCGGAACTCCACTTGGAGTACCCGGATAAAACTAATGCTACTAAAGCTAGGGGCACCTAGCTAGCTACGTACATGAGACGCCACACCGGAGCAGGGTCGACCAGCGCGTCAGCGCTAGCTGTATACATGTGTGTGTATGGAGGGGGGGGGGGTGTAGGGGGGGGATGTCAGGTCTGTCGAGTGATGTGCCAGGCTTCCATCATTCGCCAGGCGGCGCTGCGGTCGTGCGTCCGCTCAGGTCGCTGCTGGCGACCGCGAGTTCACCGGGGTCCGGCCTACGATTGCATGACTAGCGAGAGAGGGGTGATCAGAGAGGAGGAGGTGGTGGGTGGGTGGGGTGGGGGGAGGTGTGAGCTCGGTTATGACTCCCGGGTCCGGCCGACGATTGCATGGCTAGCGAGAGAGGACACGGGATCTTTATCATGCGACCACACATACACGGCCACAGCGGGGCGCGAACCATCGACCCACTTGCCGTTAAGCTCTCAGGTGGCCAGAACACTCAATGCAAGCGCTCTAACCCACTGAGCTATCGGGGCGGCCCCCCGGTCTGTGGAACGTCCTGCTATATAACCACGGCGTGCTCCCTCTATCCGAGAGGCAGTGTTGTTTACAAATGCAGCCGTTAGATGGCGACATCGCATTGTGGGCTTTGGCCAGACTCGCTGAGCGAAGTCCTGAAAGAACTGTAATATATATGCCGTCTCAAGCAGAAATTAATGTTAGTTTCAGTTCCGGGCAGTACACAATACGAGAAGAAGGAGTGACAAGTATACACGAACTCCGCGTGAGGGTTTCCAGCCGACGAGGTTCGTCATTTCTGTACTCTTCCTCTAACAACAAGCACAGGTTGCGGATGCCATCTTTTTTGTTTTTGTCATAGTGCGATCACTGATTAGCATCGCAGAGTATAGCAAATACTAAGCAACAAGCAACAAAACTGTGAATAACAGCCAAAAGAGTTTCACTACTCAAAACATTTTGTAACGAAATTACAGGAAAGTAAGGATCAATGACAGTTATGAACGGCATATGGAACTTCTCTGAAAAGTCTCGCAATTAAGCACAGATTGGGGTTACGACATCAGGAAAGTTACACAGAAATCCAACTTTCTATCAGAAAAGATAGGTTTGGGGCCTTGCCTTCATAATGCTCTCTGATTACTTCCGGGATAGCAATTAGTACATGTTTAAACACATATCATTGCAGATGTAGGCGACCGTCAGCATGTTGCAATGCCTTTCGCATTAGCAGCGCTAACAGTAAATCAGTTAGAAAACAATGGGATTAATCATCGTTGGTCAAATTTGCAAACGACAATGCTCAAATCCAATCAAGTCGAACACAAAGAGAACAATAATAATAATAATAATAATAATAATAATAATAAAGTTTATTGCACTAAAAAGCAACAGGCCCATTGTACAAAACATATACACACACGCAATTGTTCATTCTTGTCCCTGTAGACACCGGTATACCTTTCAAATGTTTCCCTACTCGCTCTGCATAGAATATTAACTGACCCATCTGATACATGGATCCATCAATTCTCGATTATATTAGGATTATGAATTCTGAATGAGATGCGATAATTTCTGACCCAGGGTTATTTCTTACGACTATCGACTTAAAGATCACATACCCACAAAAATTGTAATTCGTTTTCAACACAGAATATATATTTACGGTTACAATTGGGCTGTACAGTTCTCGCGGGTTCTATTTCCGGTTATTAGGTCTTTTAGGGACCAACAAAACAACACGTGCTCTTAGAAAGAGTGCGCATGACGCTAGTGCCTTGCTACAGCTATGTGACGCGCACTTATTGTAGTCAAGGTTTGAGTGTTGGGAACCGGCCAGCTGCGCGGTTTGTGTGTGACGAATCGAGTGGATGTGAGGGATGGGGTGGGGGTATTTTTTGTTTGCTTTGGTCCAGGTATGGCTAACTATAAAATCATCACATAGTTAAAGATAAGACATTAATCTCTCCATAAGGTACGTGGTCCTTTCGATGAGACTGTTGGAAGCGTTGTATTTTGAGGCAAATCATCGATGTTTACATTTCTGCGACAAACACAACACCATTGCCCTTGTCTGGTCAGTCCATATAAGGAGCGTTGTTACGTAACTATAGATACCGCGCGCAGACATGCGAGTCATGATGATTATTACGTCATACAACACGGAAAACCCCGCGCAGTACATAGATCGCCTGACACTCACAGCCACTCATGGGACAACCGCATTCCGGTTTATCAACTGTCTACCCGCTCATATATTACACAAATGTACTCATATTCTGATATGCACAAAACTTTAGTTGTTAGTAGTGCATTCAAGGACAGCTTTAGCCGATCTTGTGTGTAAAGCGAGTAAAGGCAAACAACCGGAAGGTAGGCAGCACGTACAGGCCGTTGATGCTAGGCATTGATGTAGAGCCTGAATATCCCTTCTGGGGTCTCGATAAGATCCCGTAGTGATTGCATAGGCCTATAATGGCTGTAACTTCCGTCCCTGGATATATTTAGTCTCCCATCGGTTTCAACGGCTAAACGATGATCCGAATATCTTAATGTGAAAGTGCTCTTCGAAATTTCCCAAGTCTTATGAAATACATATTTCTCTGGTTCACGTAGAGTATTAAACATGGCATAAATCCGAAGTTTACTGCTGTAACATCACTGCTCCAATTTAGTTGGGCACATTCTTTCATTCTTTGAACGAACTTATTTAAAAAGAACAATAAAGCATCCAGTAACATTTGTTTGTTGGTTACTGCTGTCGGTCCTGCCTCCAACACGGTTCAGTGGTTTGTTGGTTACTGCTGTCGGTCCTGCCTCCAACACGATTACTGCTGTCGGTCCTGCCTCCAACACGGTTACTGCTGTCGGTCCTGCCCCCAACACGGTTACTGCTGTCGGTCCTGCCTCCAACACGGTTACTGCTGTCGGTCCTGCCTCCAACACGGTTACCGCTGTCGGTCCTGCCTCCAACACGGTTACTGCTGTCGGTCCTGCCTCCAACACGGTTACTGCTGTCGGTCCTGCCTCCAACACGGTTACTGCTGTCGGTCCTGCCTCCAACACGGTTACTGCTGTCGGTCCTGCCTCCAACACGGTTACTGCTGTCGGTCCTGCCTCGAACACGGTTACCGCTGTCGGTCCTGCCTCCAACACGGTTACTGCTGTCGGTCCTGCCTCCAACACGGTTACTGCTGTCGGTCCTGCCTCTAACACGGTTACTGCTGTCGGTCCTGCCTCCAACACGGTTACTGCTGTCGGTCCTGCCTCCAACACGGTTACTGCTGTCGGTCCTGCCTCCAACACGGTTACCGCTGTCGGTCCTGCCTCCAACACGGTTACTGCTGTCGGTCCTGCCTCCAACACGGTTACTGCTGTCGGTCCTGCCTCTAACACGGTTACTGCTGTCGGTCCTGCCTCCAACACGGTTACTGCTGTCGGTCCTGCCTCCAACACGGTTACTGCTGTCGGTCCTGCCTCCAACACGGTTACCGCTGTCGGTCCTGCCTCCAACACGGTTACTGCTGTCGGTCCTGCCTCCAACACGGTTACTGCTGTCGGTCCTGCCTCCAACACGGTTACTGCTGTCGGTCCTGCCTCCAACACGGTTACTGCTGTCGGTCCTGCCTCCAACACGGTTACTGCTGTCGGTCCTGCCTCCAACACGGTTACTGCTGTCGGTCCTGCCTCGAACACGGTTACCGCTGTCGGTCCTGCCTCCAACACGGTTACTGCTGTCGGTCCTGCCTCCAACACGGTTACTGCTGTCGGTCCTGCCTCTAACACGGTTACTGCTGTCGGTCCTGCCTCCAACACGGTTGCTGCTGTCGGTCCTGCCTCCAACACGGTTACTGCTGTCGGTCCTGCCTCCAACACGGTTACTGCTGTCGGTTCTGCCTCCAACACGGTTCATTGGTTTGTCGGTTACTGCTATCGGTCCTGCCTCCAACACGGTTCATTGGTTTGCTGGTTACTGCGGTCGGTCCTGCCTCCAACACGGTTCATTGGTGTGTTGGTTCTGCTGTCGGTCCTGCCTCCAACACGGTTACTGCTGTCGGTCCTGCCTCCAATACGGTTCATTTGTTTGTTGGTTACTGCTGTCGGTCCTGCCTCCAACACGGTTACTGCTGTCGGTCCTGCCTCCAACACCGTTCATTTGTTTGTTGGTTACTGCTGTCGGTCCTGCCTCCAACACGGTTACTGCTGTCGGTCCTGCCTCCAACACACGGTTACTGCGGTCGGTCCTGCCTCCAACACGGTTCATTGGTGTGTTGGTTCTGCTGTCGGTCCTGCCTCCAACACGGTTACTGCTGTCGGTCCTGCCTCCAACACGGTTCATTTGTTTGTTGGTTACTGCTGTCGGTCCTGCCTCCAACACGGTTACTGCTGTCGGTCCTGCCCCCAACACGATTCATTGGTTTGTTGGTGACTGCTGTCGGTCCTGCCTCCAACACGATTCATTTGTTTGTTGGTTACTGCTGTCGGTCCTGCCTCCAACACGGTTACTGCTGTCGGTCCTGCCCCCAACACGGTTCATTGGTTTGTTGGTTACTGCTGTCGGTCCTGCCTCCAACACGATTCATTGGTTTGTTGGTGACTGCTGTCGGTCCTGCCTCCAACACGATTCATTTGTTTGTTGGTTACTGCTGTCGGTCCTGCCTCCAACACGGTTACTGCTGTCGGTCCTGCCCCCAACACGGTTCATTGGTTTGTTGGTGACTGCTGTCGGTCCTGCCTCCAACACCGTTCATTGTTTTTTTAACTTATATCTTGACACTTTTGTGACCGTTTACCCATTTCCGGAATGGGGTGAAACTACTAAAACAGCAGTTTTCACCAACATTATTATTTCTGACATATTTTGAAAAAAAAACGTTCTGGACACATTGTCGGATTGTGTTAAGTTGAAAAGAAATAGTTGTGTCATCACATGTTGAAATGTAAAATGTTGATGACATAGTATACAAGAAAACCCCACTTTCCCACACGACCTGCAGTAATTTGGCTAAAAAAACGGGTTTAACTACATGACGTTTTTTTATTGGATACAATATATGTGTACTTATATGTTAAGAATAAAAATACATCTTTCACAGTCTAAGCCTTTTTTAAAAATTTCTCAAGAAAAATATTACTTCGTAAATAAATTTAAGCTCCTATCCTACCCTTGCTTGCAGGCTCGGACAGGATATCGGAGATTTGTGCTGAAATACACCTGCCACTCGAAACAATGCCATATGCATATCAGCTATCCGCCGGTGTCACCTGTTGAGTATCCCACGGTCTGGGAGTGCGTAGTCATCATGACCAACGCCAGTTTTATGGGGGGGGGGGGCGAGGGGGGGGGGGCGAGGGGGGGGGGGGCAATGGATACCCCACTGAATCGCGAATCCCCAAGAATTAGGGAGAGCAATATCGAATCTCCGAGAGTAGGACATTTTAAAGCTGGGCGCGATAAAATCCGCATTACTGATCATATCACGAATATCGAGGAATTCGCAAACTGTTATAACGGATCGCTTTAAATAGGCAAAGGCTCTTCGATCGCGTTAAATCAAGAATTGTACGGATAACGATCCCCAAATATTGCCAACAGCTGATCTCCAAGAATTCTTGTATCGTGGAGATCGAAAAAGGTATCCCACCACTCTTTTGATCTCCCGATTATCCCGAATTACCACCCAATTTACACAACATATACCTTCCGATTAATGGCATCTTTCGAGTATAGATGAATATTTTACAAGCGTATGCACTGAGCGTCTTAACCTATCACTTACTCATAAAGAAAAAGTTTTCGGTGCTTTTGCACGATCTAGTCTTAATGAGAGAGACGCATTAATAATGCGTTTCATTTGTACCTCATAAACGATTTTTATGTCAACTGTTTTCTTACTGTGTTTCGTATAAATAACGATAATAATAATAATAATAATAAGCGGATTTCGATTAACCGAAGAAAATATTATTGGCGGTATAGGGAATGGCCTTCGGGGTTCAGGTTAAGCGGATCTTCCGGTGAACCGGATTTCAATTAAGTGAAATTATATCTGGATTGTATAGCAGGATCAGGTCGGTCCCGGATATATGGAACTGCGACTGTTTGCCCAGCTATAGTAATTTGGGTGCCCAAGTCAGTGTGTGCTCTGCTCTCGTCAGTGCATGCGTACAACGACCTTGGCCTGACCATGGATCGGTGACATGAAGTACAAGTCTGTCTCTTGGGTTACTTCGGTGAATGATTCGGCCAGTAGAGGATAGCATTGGACTAACGGTAGGGTATACGACATTCGGCATGTAGCAAAGCTATGGTTTAACCTGTTTATCCATGGAAACATTGCATATGAGCATTGATTGCATGTTACAACTATTTTGAAATGATCTTATAAGGTTGGCATGCTAGCTTTTGTGTTGTACATCAATTACGGAGGGAGAGTAATGTATTCGCGTTGGTTGAACTAAAGCCAATGGAAAATCAGAATCTTAATAGTGGTTTGTTTATCCATACACCGTCATCTTCATCCCTCTATGAACTGTATGAAATTCACTCAGTAGCTAGGCATTAAAATTTAGGAATTTATGCTGGTAATCACAGTCGAATGATATAAGCTAAAGTTGTTTTGGCGCGTAATCAACTATCTTTGCAGCCGATTAAATTGTGGGCCACATTTCAGGTCAAGCGTTAGCCCGGTCGCGTGACGTAGCCATGGAAACCGATCTAAGGCACGTGCTCCTGGTCTTGATTTGGATTATTTCCCAGAATGCAACTGCTTCGCCAAATGCCCGCCGAGCAACTAAGAACATCCGGTGTCCCGGGCCATGCACGTGTCAGTCAAACCCACGCGGCCTGTTCGTCACGTGTCAAGATGGCGACATGGTAGCCGTCATACGACAGTTCCCGCCAGAAAGCTCCAGCTTGAAGTACTTGCTGAGCGATAGGTTTGATGAAGCAAACGTGACTTTCGAACACCTCGAGCACCTCAACACATTGAAGCTGTCTTCGGTGGACACCAATATTTACGACTACAACCCCGCGGCTATCAGAAGAAGTGACATATTTCAAGGATTAAACAACCTGAGGATTCTCAAGCTCCATATACCATTAGATTACGTGAACCCTGATGTCCTGGGCTACGTCAGTAACTTGACGGAGCTCGATCTCTCGCATACCCGCTACCTCGAGAAGCCGGCATTGGTGCCAATCTTAAAGGCTATCCGCAGCTTTGGAATCCCGATCCGTAAACTAGGGATCCGGAACATCGAACACCCCAGTCCCCAGCGTCTGGGACAGCTCCTCGACACGCGAGAGGACATTCTCCGCCACCTACAGGACGTCCCCATCGATGACCTTGACCGGGGTTCCAATGGCTTGGTTGTCTTAAGCCCGGGCTTCACGGAGTCCCTGCCAAAGTTACAGGTAAAACACACGACAGAAACCTGACCTCCACCTTGTTGGAGCGCACTTAGGTTGGAGCCGACACTTAGAGAAATGCGAAACAGCTACAACAGCAGTATGGTTAAATATATAGAGTTCGAAAAAGAAAATTAAAAACTAATACATAATAAAACATAAAACATGTACTTCTCTTGGAGCCTCAAACCGTGGTATGGTGCAATGGTTGGGATCCGTTCGTCTGCGTAAGACGATGGTTTTACAGCTTTAGTTGGGCTCTAAGTAATCCGATTTGTTTCGCTGCATTGCCGCTTATGCCTACCGACGGAGCTTACCGCAGTCGTCGCATCGATAACTCATCGTTTGGTCCTGGTCGTTACTCATTGGTCTCTTAGTTTGACGTTTCAAGTCCAATTTCTCAAACCAGAAATGCGTTCGATGAATGAGCCTAAGACAACGAAGACGAAAACGGAAATTGTTCAGTTTTCTTTCTTGGCCGTAATAATGCAGTCCCATTTTTTGTGCCATACAACAGAGTGCTAAGAATAATTTCCCTATACATTAACATTTTGCAAGTGATTAGTTTTGAGCATTGCCACGCTCGATAATTCAGCCTACCAAAAGAGGTGGCTGCGTTTCCAATACGAGTATTAAAATATGGTGCAATAAGACCAGATGAATCGGTACTGTCTTGAAGACCTACTAGAAGCAAAATCACCCGTGATTATCGAGGCCATTTCAGAATCAATAGTGAACCTTTTTGGTTTAAAACAGCAACCTTTCATTTCTAACCTCCAACTTTAGTTGCAGTTCCCTGATTCTCGAGGCAATATATCGATGACAACGGCAAACCCTTTTGGCCTAAAACACCAACCTTCCATTTTTAATCGTCACATTTTCTTCCAGTTCCTGGATGCTCGAGGCAATATCGGCAGCAACACTGGAGCGCTCTGGCGCTGTATGACGCTCGACCTGCTGTTACACCCGACCGTCAAACGCATGGCTTTCGGAGCCCATGTGTGCGACAACCCGGGCCACTACCGTCCTGACGCCTCGGCTGATTCCTTCTCCCAGGACGAGTGCTTCCAGAAAGCTTTAGACGGAACGGGTGGCTCCGAGGGAGAGCACTTCGCCTGTCGATTGGTCCATTGCTTCTGCTCCAATTTCACGCATTTTCCGTGTGAGTATGTACCTAAGATCACCGAAATCCTGAACAAGAAGGACCCCGAGTGTGAAATGTCAGTGTGGCTGCCGATGCCTCCGGGACTGGAAGAGCTGCAGTATAGCGGCGCCGCGTTAGGCCAATACGGCAACCTACTCGACCGAAGGAACAATCAAACGATCTGTGTGAGCAAGAAGAATAGTTTACGGTACCTGGATCTGTCTAATAACAGAGTGGGGGACTCCTTTGCACCGGGCTTATCCACGTTCAAGGGTCTCACTCATTTGCGCGTTTTCAACGTTCAGAACAATCGCGCGGAAATAATGATTGTCACTCTCTTCAGGTACTTCGTTAATGTGGAATATTTGCTGATTGGAGGCAACACAGTGCGTTTGGATTTGGATGTTAACTCACGTTTTTTCCAAACTAACGTACAACTTCGGACACTTGACCTCCAGGATTGTAACATTAAATTGATTCCCAGGTTTGAATTCGAAATACTGCCTCGTCTAGAAGTGTTAAATCTCAGTAGAAATGCGTTGACGGAAGTCGATGTTGACATGAGTAACCTCAAGAAATTCCGCCTTCTAAACCTGAGTCATAACGAAATCGACGTATTGCCTATCAATCTCACAAGGGTATTAGATGCCATCGACCACGAGATCGTTGTTGACTTGTCTCAGAGTCGTCTTCGGTGCAGTTGTCAAGATATCGCTTTTCTCAGCTGGTTGCGGAACACAAAAGTATCGCTGGAGAATATGGGCGACTTGCTGTGCAGTCACGCATTTTGGGGTTCCGTCTCGGTTCACAAACTGGCCATTTCAGATCTGGAACAGTCCTGCTTCCCTTCACACAAAACTTTGATTTCGAAAAAGAAAATTAAAAACTAATACATAATAAAACATAAAACATGTACTTCTCTTGGAGCCTCAAACCGTGGTATGGTGCAATGGTTGGGATCCGTTCGTCTGCGTAAGACGATGGTTTTACAGCTTTTACAGCTCTAAGTAATCCGATTTGTTTCGCTGCATTGCCGCTTATGCCTACCGACGGAGCTGCAGTATAGCGGCGCCGCGTTAGGCCGCGTTCTGTGATGTGCACGCTCGCCGCTGTTGGCGTCATTGGTCTCGCTGTCCTTGGATACAGGAAGCGGTGGACGATCCGATTCCATCTACACGCCTCGAGAAAAAGCTGGATGAACTTCGTCCGCAAGAGGCGCGTCGCCACAGGTCACATGTACCAGTTCGACGCCTTCGTCGTCTACAGTGCTGACGACAGAAGCTGGGTTCACGAAGTCCTCTTGAAAACTTTGGAAAAGGTGTACGGAATGCGCCTCTGTATCCACTTCCGCGACTTCATTCCTGGCCACGATATCGAGGACACGATCGTCGACAGCATCAACAAAAGCAGAAAAACCGTGGTCGTCCTCTCCCCCAACTTCCTTAAGAGCGAGTGGTGCAACTTCGAGTTTAAGATGGCGCGGCAGAGGATCGTCACGGACGGCGTTGACGTCATCATATTTGTCCTGCTGGAAGATCTCCCAACAGAGGGCATTTCTAAGACGTTGGCCCGATTGTTACAGAAGAAGACTTACCTAAAGTGGACGGAGGATGTGGACGGCAAAGGACTCTTCTGGGACCAGCTGAGCCATGCCATCAACGATAAATACACTGTGGATCCAGACCCTTGATCGATCCACACCTGAACTTGTAGTTGCTCACAATTCTACGTGCCATATTGAAATAAAATATTACTTTTGTAATCTATTTTACAGAACTGTGACCTCAATTGTGGCATAAATTATCATAGCACGTATCAAAACAACAGCTGGCCTGACATCTGGTGGAATAATTAGATGATACGTGTGCTCCGTCAAATCTAGACGTGTAGTCCACGGATTGAGTTCACGGTTACGGAGATGATGAG
Organism: Arenicola marina; assembly: GCA_964019135.1. Classification (NCBI taxonomy): domain Eukaryota; kingdom Metazoa; phylum Annelida; class Polychaeta; family Arenicolidae; genus Arenicola; species Arenicola marina. Next base: position 26,529,856 of record OZ025254.1, on the reverse strand, counting down.
GAAGTCCGTGGAATGAAAAGAGACAAGTAGCAAACGTGACAAGTGAAAGCCGCAAAGTCGACCGTTGAATGGGAATGAGAGGATGTGAGGAACTATTTTTATTTTTCTTCTTAGCTGCGTTTGCCATAATAATTTGCATTTGCGCGGGAAATATATATACATGTATCTGTATATCGCAGTTTAAGTTTTATATTTATTATAGTTTTATATGTGTTTTATGTGTGTATATTCTTATTAGTTTTAACTATTTTTTTCAGATTATATTGTGTATTATCGCGACGAATCGAGATATATATATATATACATTTTAATTCGTCCACGTGGATCGGCCAGACGGTTATGATTTATTGCGCACGAGTGTGCTGTCAATACCGACATTGCTATTCTGATTTCGTTATCACAGTATTAATATTGTACCTCAAGGTCACCCTCTGACTTGTGAGGTACTAGCCGCCCCACTCGCTCCGCTCGCGGGACGTCTAGCGTTCGTACTAATAAACGAAAGAAATAACAGTATCACAGTATTTTGTTTTATACGTCAAATAGTAGCAGGCAGAAGGTAGACATTGGGCAGAAATAATATCGATAATTATATTATCCTATATAAATTGAGACCGGCAGCTACTGAATAACAGGACATAAGTGTTAAGGATATTTAAACACTTTCTGTGCAATTTTTGTGCATCCAGTACAGCATACTCAAATTGCGGCTAAAGCACGCTAATAAACGAATATCAGTCCAGTAAAACTAAGGCCCAAACTCATACATTGATTGAGTAAAAAAAAAGGGGGGTTGATTGATTAAAAAAATGGGCTGTTTCCCGCCCGTTGTTCGTCATTTAACGTACCTTCAGTGGACAAAATTGGCTACTGATGGGAAGTTGTGGACGCGAGACAATACGGGATGTGTTGTCTTGATGACGGTTTGGGCGATAAGGCGTTGGGAGAAATGTTATTACTGTTGGCACCAAGCCAGGTAGCCCGCCGCAGACATGGTCACCATGCGGGCTAAGCAACCGAAAGCGATATTATGTGCGGGATAAGTTGATAAGCACCCAGCGGTAGTGTTGACATGCGATAGCGTTGACACATCTAAGGGCGACAATGTTGATACTTCCAAGGCGGACCATTCGGTGCATGCAGTGTTTCGGTTGCATATACGTTCAAGGCGGCTGCTGGCGCCAATGTGCTCAAAAGAAATATGGCAACTGACACTAGAGCTGCTAAAAGTTTAAAGGAAATTGAAAGGAAATAATTATTTTCGCCGTTCAGAACAAATTGATCAACTTTGTAACATCAGTGCTATCATTTCTCTTATATAACGATTGGTTTCACATTAAACACGGCGCCGGCCGAGATATTACTCATTTCAAAACATTTCTAAAGCGTTAATTGATGTCCAAGACAAATGTGCATATCGTGTTAAAATGGACCGATGTTGGAAGTACTCTACGGGTTATAAGTACGATAATGTTTTACGTCGAATCTCTGTCAACGTCTTTTTTATGTCTTGGTGAATAAAATTCTCATAAAAAAAAAGCCTGAGCTGTATGCCGAACCCGGCCCTGGCCCCTGTATCTGGTTTTTGTTTCATCCAACCCCATTTCACTGTCCAGTGAGTTTTCTATACCAAGGTAAAAGCATTCATGTACACAAACTTGACCTGAAACACCAGCGTATCATACTGTTTTCGTATTGTACTTACCCGTGTGGAGGGTACACTGCTGGATAGTAAAGTAGACTTTCATAGAATAAAGTAGGAGGATAAGTTTGGTTTGCGTTATGATTGATTAATATTATTTGCGGGGAATAGGAGCTAAGCAGGAAAATCGCTGACTGTACCAAACATATACGCTATTTATTCTAGTGGTGGAGTGTATTTAATACATTCCTGGGTTGGGGGGGGGGGGGGTCCGTGGTGAATCCCCCCCTTTTTCACCTCCCGAATCTGCTAGGTTCAAGGAGCGTTTTATCAGCAAACTCGGCTCGGTCGTTGCGTTTTACCGCCAAAATCCGCTCGGAAGTGGTATTTTGTGGCGTCGACCAGCCCTATGAACGCCCATTTTGAGAGAGCCCCCCCCCGTCGCAAATTTTAAAATATCCGCTATATATGGGAATCTTTTTTTATCATAAATGTCCGTTCTATATGGGTATCTTTTTCATCTCAAATGTCCGCTCTCTCAGGCATCAAGGGGGACCCGCGGAACCCCGGGGAACCCCCCCCCCCCCACCATATTTGTATAGCAGTGCCCCCCCCCCCTACCGTGGTGGTGTATTTTAATCGAACTTTTAAGGCAAGCGCAATATCACGAGGGTCCATATTGCGTACATTGCAATAACAACAACATCTCGTACTTTTCTAAGAAGAGAGAAGGGAGAGGGCGGCAGTATGAGATAAGGAAGGAATGGGAGTGTCAGGAGTGGATACTGAGAGAACGAGGAGGCCAAGAGATGGTAAGAAGGGCCTGAGAGTGCCTGGAGATATTAGGAAGGAAATGGGGTTGCTATGAAACGAGAAGCATGAAACGGAAATGTCAAGAAGAAAGTGACTGGGAGACTCAGACAACAGGAGGGAGAACCAGACAACAGAAGGGAGATTCGGTCAGGGCTAATTTAGCACACTTAAAGGCCTGGGTAAATTAATTCGTAAAATTAAGATAATTAAACCCATAGAAGACGCATGGCTCATAGTTAGGAGCTTGAGGCACGTTTAGTCGCAAACTCTGAACAAACTCAGGTATCAACTCGTGATCACGCCTAATATAGGCAGGTAAAGGATTTATACAAATATTCAGATAAAGTGACATTTTTGTTACCAAGGAGGCAACTTCTAGGTGTTCGATGCTTTAAATTCAAAGGATCTGGAATAGCGTTTTAACCTGCGATGTTGGGTTACCTAGTTTTCAACAAAAGAAATAGCAGGACTATAGTCGTCTCACGCGTACAACGCACCCGCTCTTCAAACGGGAACCTATATTTACGTCACGAAACTTCGGACGATCGCCGCTGACTATTTCTTGGTGTTTTAAGGTAGTATGCTATTTCAAAACGCGGTCTTAGTTCGGGGCAGGCAGCGATCCGAGCCTACGTAACACAATGCCTCTCTGCGTATTTAATTACAATTGAGGGTGAGCTCTTTCTTTTCATCACCTTATACCGTGTGTTATTAGGCTTAGGCTGGGTACCCGGCGCTAAATTGTAGAAATGCGCGGCACATTTGTCCTATCAGTTTGCGCAGCGCCGCCCTGGCGAGCGAGTGTGTGAATGCATTGAGGCAGCATGCGACAACAGAGATATAATGGAGCCAGCGGCGGGGACGGTGGGCGGGCATGGGGCGGGGACGGGGACTCCCCCCCCCACCCCACCGGCAGTGCCGGCTGTCAGCCACGCCGACCCCGCCACCTAGTGGCCGCTGTATTGTGGGCTGAACCAAATGCTGTCGTGCCCGACGATTGAGTTGGCTGGGAGAGCAAAGAATTGGCGAACCACATCAAAGAAGAGCGGTTTTCTTTTTGTTATAAAGAAAGTTTTATTTACTGAAAGATCAAGCAGTCAACTTAAGTACTGTTTAGGTTGTGTGTGGGTTGTTTGTTCTAGGAAAGGAACACCATTTTTATTCATCTTTTATTATTTTAAATAATTCAAGTCTTTGATTGCTTGATCATTCATAATGCATTTCTCCTTCCATTGTTGTTAGCAACCCTATTTTGTTTAAGTGCGTGGGGATGAGGTTGTGACCCTCCTCCACCATTCAATCAAGGAGATGTGAAGGACTGTTGAAGACGAGAGTTGTTTCAATTGATTATTAGAAAGAATGTAAGCCATTTGAAGTGAGATCTGGAGCTTCCTTCTTTTGGAGTGGAACCCCAAAGTAGCCCCCCCCCCTCCCCCGCCGTGGTTCTCGCCTCTGAGAACCATGATAATGTGCTTCTCGCCTCGCATAGATGTTAACATTGAAACCCGTTTGTCAAAGTTTTATTTATAGACAGCTGTAATTCAACTCGTACATCAACTTATGGGCTTGGAACTCATGAGGCTCTCGTTATTGTCGGATGTAGTTAAGTTTACCACAAAGCAAAAGACAGTCTCTAACTTAGCGGCGGATCCAGACTTTAGTGGTGCGGAGGCTTAACTGACAATTAACTCGCGATTACAGGGATAAATGACAATGATAAGTGGCAATGATAGATTAACTCATTATAATAATAACCGTTAATATAATAAGAGTATAATATATAATTTATTATTATCAATGAAGTACTTAACTAATTGTTCATCAAGCCTGCTGACCTAACAGTTAAGATGTGTGAGACGCATAACTTTGCATTATGTGCAATGTAGGCATATTTGGATAATTTCAGTGACATGCTGAGATGCACACACGGGATTATGAATACGGCCCCTGGGGCACTTCCTAATTCAGAAAATCCACCTTTGGGGTGACTTTATGTATTTTGAACCCGAATATCGCTCGACAAATCTTCCACTTAGCGCCAAGTTTAGTGTCGTAAACTAAGTGGCGATTATGACTACGGTCCCTGTTGACCTTTAACAACAACTCTCTGCTTGCGATCACCTAAATAGCTACTGAACCACTGGAGTAGGCGGCCAGTGACGCCAACCGATTCTAACTTGTGAAGAAGTCCCACATGATACACTTTATCAAAGGCTTTAGATATAGCCAAGAACACAATGCAGACGTCAGCACCAGCGTGATCGTCAATACCAGAATCGATATTAGAATAAACCAAGAACATAAAATAAATTAGTTGGTTAACAGTGTAGTCCAAGGGTTTGAATCCGGAATAAAGCCAAGTTAGGAGACTGTTATCTGAGCAGTGGCGATATAGAGCTTTAATTACTAGTCTCTCCATTACCTTTCCGGTACAGGAAAGCAATGATATTGGTCTGTAATTGTTTCGCATTTGCCTGTCACCCGACTTAAAAATTGGTGTTACATTTGTTTTTTTTTTATTCGCCAGGAACTGTACCTAATTGCATAGACACGTAGAATAGATCGGACATTGGCTTACTTAAAGCGGAGGCCGTGGCTGTTAACATCCTGTTACTTACCCCATCGGAACCATTAGACGTGTTTACATCGCGGATCGCGTAAACACTCTCAGGTTCAAATCGAACATTATACATTCCTGCTTCAGTCTTATATAATAACGTCGGCAATGCAAACCAAACACTAGAGGGGGGGGGGGGGGGCGGGGGGGCCCTGTATGCTACATTATGTAATTTATCGTGAAATATTTTGTCATTTGTGGCGGACATAGCGTGTTATATAGATCACCCTTCTTAACGTAATCAACCAATGTAAAGTTGTCGCTTATGGGATTTCAGGTTTACTTTTTATTTAACGCATGTCACCTCGGCATACCACGCCCTGATCACGGTCATGGCCCACCTGGGCCACACGCCATACCTTCTGACAGTCATTGCATACTATCCAAACATTCACATAACATTTCAAGGCCTCCCATGGCCACATGCCATACCATGACTTCACATCGTCTGTCAAGGCCTGTTGGGGCCCGCAGTAGCGCCCGCCCCTCCACCCCCCACCGTAGGCACTGTATTACTGAGGCTCTGACAGCTGCCTGCGCCAAACAAAGACTGCGTGAACTGCAGCCACCTGGTGAAAAACCCTTAAAGGCTAAAAATAGCGCGTTGAGGTCGACCGGACCGCGAGTGACTTTGCCGTGACGTTATCTCATGATTTAGTATTCATGACCCCAATGACAGTCACTCATGAAACAACTGCATTCTGCTTTATTATCTGTCCAACTGCTCACATATGACATACATGTAGAATGATGTTTATAATTATGATATATACGCATTGAATTCAGTGGTTAGTCTAAGGACAGCTGTAGGCATTTTTTGGTGTGAAGCGAGTGAAGCATGTGAAGGCAAACAGCCACCGGAAGATTCGCAACACAGGCCGTTGATGTAGACTGTAGCATTGACGCAGAGCATAAGGGTGTGTTCAATTTAGATGAAACCGACGAGAAACCGAAACCGTTTTCGAAACCGGTCTCGACAGTTTGCCCACCTAAAGAACAAACGCATCATTTTATTTTTTTCTGGGGGGAAATATCCCGTGAATGACGCCACGAATTGGGGATTCCCCTGTGAATGACGTAACGAGTTGGGGATTCCCCGTTCAGTGACACTCGCCGATGTTTGCCGAGGGCTTCTCGAAATCACCGAAGCTTATTATACGGTGCTCTATTCATTTTACCTGTCACCTATCATGTCAACACATATTTTACTGTTATTTATTCGTGCTTTGTGTCAATAAAACTACTTAAAATCTCAGGGCTACAGCCCGCCGATATTTACCGAGGTCTTCTCTAACTCGACGATGCTTATTATGGGGTGCTTACCTTAATATTCCGTTTTTTGCATTTTCTAACCGCGATTGAACTGAAGTAATTAGTCTTCTACTTTTGTTCAGAAGTTTCTACTTAAATATGGGGATTGGGAAACGGACAGCTCCGCGAAACCGAAACTGTCAGACTAGCTCTCTGGGGAGTTTCACGGTTTCAAGCAAACCGGTTTCTGTTCTTGTCATGTCGAACAGTCAGTTCGGCAAACCGAATTTGGTTTCATGCAAATCGAACACGCACTAAGTATCCCTGTCTCGTGGGGTCTCGATAAAATCCCGCAGTGATGGTGCTGCCCTACTGTAACCCAAATCAGCATTGATTGACGGGACTGAATTTTATTTAATCACTGACATTCAGAATAGTGTAATACGATACAATGCAATACATATGATACAGCTGTATAGTCAGGCTTGGAGCCCGTCAGCAAAGCCTACCGGCGGATTCATTGTGGATGGGAAATACAGGAATGGAGTGTAGTGGTGACTGCGTTCAAGCTTCCCCTAAAACAGTTTAGTGAGGGGGCTGTAACTACAGGGGGCGAGAGGGGGGGGGGGGGGCGAAGAATAAATGTCTTTATTCCCAGGTCACGGGAATCAATCGCACTGCACGACTAATACGTGAGTGAGAAATAGGAAAAGAATTGGCTTTAAAACGAAAGAACGACTGATCAACTAATGAATCAATGTGCAACCACCCCGGAGGGGGGGGGGGGGGGGGGTCCAAGGCCGTCGGGGAAGTATACATTTTGAAAGTCTTTTTCTAAATCCCCATATAAGGTCCCGTCAAAACAACTCCCCATTCCCCACGAAAAATATTATTAGGGATTTGACCATTGTAAGCTTACTTGGATTATCTATCATATGTCTTTTGTAATAATATTTATCCTGCGCCATTAAACACATGCGACATCTTCAGTAGAATTGGCATGATCAATTTCGGACGGTTCCCCATCCATAGACGGCGCGAGAAATATATGTAAATAAACATATATATGCATATATGACATGGCCGATGACTAGCGTGCTGCGCCGCCGCCCGAGGGGCAGGCAGCAGGGTGATACTGACCCTCTGCCAGCGGCGACGCTGGTGACACGGATGAGCGCTCCGTTGCCCAACAACAGGGGTCTGGAATGGGGGGTCCAGCGTCCAGTGTCAATTCTTTTAACATTTTCAGTGTCGAACGTCGATTTTTTTTTAACATGTTTAGTGTCGAATGTCGTAACGTGTCGTTTTTTTTCTAAACTGACACTATCTGTGCCGATGTCGTTTTTTTTTCTAAAATGTCACTATCTGTGTCGATGTCGCTTTTTTCAGATCTTCAGTGTCGGAATTTAGGGGACGATGTCGATTTTTCAAAATATCCATGGGTCGCATACCGCCATTGTATTTACCCCTTTCAGACACCTAACAGTATCAATGACTCAGTTTTCCATCGGCCGGACGGATTCACGCGGCTAGGGCCTGGAGAGAAAACGTGCGGGGCCTCGTGAGCCACCTGATAGACGACTTCGCAAATAACAGTTCAGATTATTCCACTGTGAGGCGCCACTGCATGTGCAATGCATTCTGGGTATTACATTCTGGTCTTTGCGAGATATCAAGATGGCGTCATCGCAGGACAACCTTTTCTTGTAGACACTTAAACATGTAATATTGTCATCTTTGTAACGGAAAAGTTATGTGATCTAAATGTAAGTTAGACATGCTCATTAATTGTATGCATGTCTTGCGAATTCAGTGGAAATATGATATTTTTACCTCCATAAAACAAATCACGAGAACACCAAAATATTTCCCAGAACTCCTTGCGCCAGTCACCCTTTTTTTTCAAGATGGCGTTTAATTGCGAAGTCGTGCATGCAACCAGGCGTTTACGACAGAACGATTCCGACTTGGACGTCGGCAACGTAGCCGTCCTGGCCGGGTTGTTTGTTTGGTTGGTTATTCAGGACGCTTTAACCATTTTTGGTCATGTCGCGTCCATGGGAAAAAGTCCATAGAAAAAGCAAGGGAGAGTGTCCCCACGGCTAACCCCCGCTTCTCTTTGCAAAGAAGGACATAGGATCTTTATCCTGCGACCACACAGACATGACGACAGCGGGGTTCGAACCATCGATCCACGTACCGTTAGGCTCTCAGGTGGCCAGAGCACTCAAGGCGAGCGCTCTAGCCCACTGAGCTATCGCGCCGGCCCCCGGCCTGCCCAGGGAGCTAGCGGGATACGTAGGCAATATCAACCTCGGGGCTTACGTCACGGAGATGCGGGTGGGATGAGGCGGGGTTGCTTCTGTCGAAGCATCCAATGAAGGTCAGGGTCGGATCCAGAGATGCTGGATATGGGCGGCCGGTGTCGAGAGATGGTCTAGCTTTTGGTTTTCATAGGTTTTCATATGTATATGGCATAAATTTCGGCCCTAAAAGAGGGGGGAGGGGGCGAAGCCGGGGCCGGTTTGGCCTCCTCTGGGATCCGCCCCTGGAGGTATGGGGATGGTAGTCCCAGAGGGTGCGGTGGGAGGGGGGCACAGCCAGGCGTAGGAGGTACACTAGTAATAATTATTCGCAGCAAGTTACGTTAGTTATTTGTGCACTCCGAGAGTGCTGGCCTCAACGGGTGGGAATGGTGCTAATGATTAAAATTAATAAATAAATCACAGTGAACATGGGATATACGGCGATCTCAAAACATAAGAAACACGAATGATTTGCTCCGTGTTTATGGTTACATCATAGTTGAATGAGTAACTAATTTAATTAAATGTCGTATTTTCAAATTGGATGAGGAGTGTTCATTTTCTCAAATACACTATTTAATGTATCTTTAACCCCATCTTACTTAAGCGTATTTCAGAAACTGCATTGCATTGTGAGTATAAACATATATTAATAGGCTTGTGGAAATGTCACTGAAGAAAACTGCCACTGCGTGACCGGAATTCAGTTTTTCATATATATATATAAATATGGGGTCGAGTCATAATTGCCAGGAGGGGGATACTCGGAATTCCTTTCGATGCTGAGTTCCCTAGACCCCATGGCCCATGGCACCGGGCTGCTATCTGGTGAAGGAACCACGTTACAACGAGACCACACAAGTCTACACGCCACACATGGGTAGAGGGCAGCTTTGTAGGCCTACAAAGTGATATACAGAATTAGGCGATTATTTGTAAATAAGAAAGCATTCCCCCATTGACCTCTGTACATAAAAGGGCGGCCCGTAACTGCAGATACGGTCAACTACCCGTCAATTGAAGATGTCAGGTGAGCTGAAATAGGGTCTGCGGGAGAAACGCTAGATAGCCCTGAAGCCTCTTTCTGGGCATTGCAAAAGCCCTGCGACAAGTAGGCTAACTGATTTTAGAGGAGTAAGTCTAATGCAGCAAACATTAACCAAGCCAATGTCCACATGAGGTCGGCCAACTGTGGTCGTTCTGTATTTGACAAGCCAAGCGGCGAGCGAACCAAATGAATGGGTTGTCGTTTTTTATTCGGGGAGAGGGACCAAGGTGGAGGCACAAAAGATTGGGGGGTGGGGGGGTCGACGAGGGCGGCCCAGTTGACAGGTCAGAGTTATTGGTTTTGGGGTTCTTGTGGCAAAGAAAGAACTTATTTTCAACAAAATAACAAAACCATAGCCGCCCCCCCCCCGCTCTCACCCCCGCACCCTTCGCGCCCCCTCGATATGGTCCGTCCCAAAGGGGTGTAACATGAAATGAAACTGAAAAAAACCTACATGCAAGTGGTGTCATCGGAGGTGCACGAGATCTTCCATATATATCTACAGCCGCTTTAAGAAGAGCCCCGCTGGTCCCTACAGTCGTTTAATGAACAGATACTGTTCTGTAACAGAGGGGCGTCAATCACTTTAATTGCCCCTGACCACCTTGAGGACACGTTTGGTATTGTCAAGAGGTTTTGACCCTCATATGTCATGCTTGCCTTTGATCTGTCCGGTAAACGAATTTTACGATACTATCCGACCCTGCAGCCCATGGTTGTCACACAAAGACAGTATTTTAACCTAGTTGTTCCGCTTGGGCACACGGACAATACAATGCAGGTGGCCCATACTATCCAAGTCCCTGTAACTGATTTATTAGATGTTGGACGATATTGCTTTGAGGCTGAGGTCCTTGCTGTGTCCGCTGATGGAAGCCGATACACGTCAGTGCTACCGATGCTGTACTTTTGACCTTCAAACTGTGTCTGTGCATTGTCCTCGCCTACCATGATTACCTATACTGTGGTGTGAAATTACACGACCATTGTCGTTAAATGCATTAGTCACAATAAACCCCGACATATGTTCAACCCGATGACAGTTGTGAGAATAGGGTCTCATAGAATTCGACCGGCTGGTTCTCCGGTAACGCATTTCATAGACCTCTCTTCCGACCATATTTAGCTATATTATCTCATTTTGGTAAACAACATAATGTTTGTGGAAGTAAAAGCTGGCAATTCTTAGAAATGAAAATCCTCAATAATTGAACCCAAGTAATTGAAGTCCATTTCTCTACATTCTGAACGCATTTTTAAGTTCATGTTTTGCTGCCTTTTCGGGATATGCAATCAAAACGCTTCCTAACACACAGTCACATGAGGAACATTCGCTTGGGCTGCTTTGGTGACCAAGTTCTGTTTGTTCAATCTGCACTCCGCTAGGGCTCCATTATATGCCTTCGACTTCATTATATGCCTTCGACTGTACCCTTTCGAAAAAGATATAATTGTGACAGAATTCTTTCTTTTCATCACCGGATTTCACGTGTTATTTGGCTTAGGCTGGGTCACAGCACTAATTTGTAGAAATGCGCGACGCAGTTTTCCTATCGATTTGCGCTGCGCCGCCCTGGCGAGCGAGTGTGAAAAGGCAATATGGACGTAGGCGAAAACAAAGATATAACGGAGCCCTAGCGGAGTGAGTCGAAAGCAGAGAGTGATACTCGCAGCTGTACCGCTTGTGCACACGGACAATGTTATGAACGTAGTCCAGGCTATATATCCTGGTCCCTGTAACTGATTTATGTTGGACGATATGGCTTTGAGGCTGAGGTCCTGGCTGTGGATGCCGATACACGCCAGGGCTTCCAGGCTGTAATTTGACCAACCGAAATACCGTGTATTGTCCTCGCTTATCACATTACCAATGTACTGCGTCTTTGCGCGCCTTCTTGTCATGGTATTTGCAGCATGCAACGAATATCCACCAGCGGTGTAAAATTACAAGAGCGCCACGTACCGGCCTCTGTCGTTAAATGCGGTAGTTCGCAAGAAGTTGTCACAACAACACGTGAATTGGAACTAAATGATGAATGCCAACGAAGTTGAAAAGGTCAGCGCAGCGGGTGACTGGTTCCAGGGTTATCCTATTGCGACATGTTTACGTATCTAGCGTCGCCCATACAGTGGTTATCGCACCAGCTGGAGTACAACTTGGTGCAGTATACGCTCGAGTCCTTTTGACTGGGACTAGTCAGTGACGAGAACGAGGTCAGTTCAGCGGGTGACTGGTTCAGCGGGTGAATGGTTCCAGGGTTATACTCTTATGGAAATTTATGTGTCAAGCGTCACGGATACAGTGGTCATGTTTCGGACGCTTTCCGTTGGGAGGCGTGCCGAATCCTACACATACGGGTCGTCTCACAACTGACATGTTGTCCTTCCACGGTCCACACTGTTCAAGCGTCACTTATAAGGTAAATATTGCGATAATTGGAATAATCATTAGTAAAGTCGATAGAGTAAAGTGTGTACCTTGTACAACATAGTTCACAAGGCATGTTATTGACAATTATATGAGTTATGTGTGATTATCATGTGTTAGCGGTCGGTGTAGCACGGGTGATTTGTAGAAAGTCATCAATGAAGCCACTCAGCTATCCTCATTGCCTGATATAATTGTCGACCTATTGAAATAGTACATTCAAAGGCAGTCAGATCCCACTCCCTTACCGTTCGGCGTCGGCGCGATATAGCTCTGTTGATATTCAATATCTGAATATGGCTAATTATCCGGCAAACTGTTTCCGGGCGAGGGTATGGGATGAAGGTGAGCTACCTGCACAACCAGCTGTAGGCACACAACAAAAAACACGAATTTACCAATAGGACGCGGCCTGCCGGCTTTAACAGTGCTTAGCTCGTCCCTGAAAGGGGGTGGGGGGGGGGGCGCCCGCCGCCGGCGCCCCCCCCCTGGATCCGCCACTGCCGGACTGTTGTTACGCATAACTGCGGATACTGATACGGGTGTCTGAATAATTTGTTGTTGTATATGAGGCGCGTACGATATACCTATAATCCCCACAACGATATGTTAACGTATTGTATTCAATCCATACTCACCAGAGAGATAAGTAATAACCTTGCTGGAAGTAGGGGCGGTGAAGTGTAACTGGTCTCCCCCCACTCATGGATATTTAACAGTTTAAAGCTGTTCTCGTATGAGTGCTAATTTAGTTTTATTTTCATTTTATATTAAAATTTAAGAATGTGGTCCTACACGGGGTGACCGATCACGACTTAGGACGGACTTACGTTAACTTCAATGTTCTGGCCGGGTGACACAGCACTGTTGGAGTGGCGGGTGGTCACTCAATGCACCCAGTACGGCCTGATTGGCTGAAGCCGGAGGGACCATGGTCTGCCTGCCCAATAGAAAGCTGCTGGTCGGGAAGAAAGCATGGTCATCTTATAGAATAGGTAAAGAGGGGCACAATCCCGCACTTCGGGGGAGATGTTGCCCATGCCAACAACGTATATCACCAATTTGACCATCACCAAGATATTTGAAACCAGCAACTGTAGAGCCAGTAGAAAAAACTTACAAAGCAACCGGTCCAGTTGGAGTTGGTTTCGTTCACCAGCTCCCCATTCGGTCACAGTTATGGACGAACCTCTGCTTTAATTTCACTTAATGAGAAGACTAACCTGGTTACAACACTACGGGGTAATTACCTGCTATTTGGAATTGATTGACATAGTAAACCCAGGCGAACAATATCAGCTTAAGTTGTGTTGGCGTTTCACCATTTATTACTCATCAGACTCTGGAGCCAATAAATTGTGAACTACATTTCAGGTCAAGCCGTAGCCCACACTGCTCCGCTAAGCTGACTCCTATTGCGTGACGTAATCATGACAAGTGATCTAAGGCACGTGTTCCCGGTGTTGTGCGGTTTGATTTGGAGTATTTCCCAGAATGCAACTGGTGCGCTAAATGATAGCCGAACGACAGAGAACATCCGGTGTCCTGGACAATGTACGTGTCAGTCAAACCCACGTGGCCTGTTCGTCACGTGTCAAGATGGCGACATGGCGTCTGTCATACGAGAGCTTCCCTCAGAAATCTACAGCTTGAAGTACCTGCTGAGCGATGGCCTTAACGAAGCAAACGTGACTTTCGAACACCTCGAGTTCCTAAACACCTTGGAGCTGTCGTCGGTGGATACCGATATGTACGACTACAACCCCGCGGCGATCAGAAGAAGCGACATATTTCAAGGATTAAACAACCTGAGGATTCTCAAGCTCCACCTGTCATTAGATTACGTGAACCCTGATGCCCTGGGCTACGTCAGCAACCTGACGGAGCTCGATCTCTCGCACACCCGCTACCTCGAGAAGCCGGGATTGGTGCCAATCTTAAAGGCAATTCGCAGCTTTGAAATCCCGGTCCGGAAACTAGGGATCCGAAACGTTCAGCACCCCAGTCCCCAGCGTCTGGCACAGGTCCTCGACATGCGAGAGGACATCCTCCGCCACCTACAGGGCGTCCCCATCATTGACCTTGACCTGGGTTCCAACGGTTTGGTTGTCTTAAGCCCGGGCTTCACGGAGTTCCTGCCACAGTTACAGGTAAAAATAAACAGAAATATGTCTGTCTGTGACCGACAAAACTTACCGCAGTCATCATTTGATCTTTTGCCATTACTCAATATTCTCTAATTCAATTTCTCAAACCAGAGCCCGTCGGGGTGGACCTTTCCATTTCGCTAGAAACCTGCCCATCCACTCGTACGTGCCCAGGTCACGTTTGCAAGCACTCTTAAGGTAAGCACCCCATAAGAAGGCCTCGACGATTTAGAGAAAACCTCGGTAAACATCGGCAAACATCGGCGGGCTGCAACCTTGAGATTGTACGCAGTCTTAATGAAACAAAGCACAAATATATCACAACAAAAGAAGTAGTGACGTACGTAAAATGAATAGGGCATTAAAGCAATATGTTCTGTAATTTTTATATTACCAATCTCTTCTCCATGTCAAATAAGTATATTCTGTCTTGAATTTCAATCCTGAAAGCCAGTGGGATTTCCGGAGAGAAGCAAATTTGTTCACCGGAGCAGTAGTTGGGGGCCGGCTTTATATCCCTGCACGCCTGTTCGCTGTTCGGTATTCTGTGTGATTTCGACCGCGGTTCGCTAGGATATAGGCGCGCGATAAACTATATTGTTGTTTTACGGACTCAACAAGATATAAAACATATATACATAATAATATTGAGATACTTTTAGTCTTGATTCTAAACTGTAAAATATCAAAGATGGCGCATGCAAGTAGGCTGTTTTAAGGTAAGCACCGTATAATAAGCTTCGGCGATTTTGAGAGGAATTCAATAAACATCGGCGGGTGTCATTGAAATGGGAATCCCCAACTCGTTACGTCATTCACGGGGTATTGCCCCGAGAATAGCTCTTCGTGATAAATGCGCAAAATTCAGGAAAAAAAAACATCTGTAAAGTTGACAACACGTGTAAATCGTTCAGAAAACATTAGTGTAGATCCGAATTATATCGGAAAACCATTATATATGGCCAGATTGATTAAAATATGAATACGAGGCATAAATCGCTGATAATTGGTGTGAAATAAGCCGTACCCAAAACAATTATGTGAAATTCAATTTTCATGCTTCAGGACCAGTTTCTATGCATATGTGCATGGCTAATTATATTTGTAGAAGTTTTTAAAAGAGGTTTTGTGTCAAGATTTGCATTTTAAATTAAATTTCAGCCAATTTTGTGAAGGTAGTGAATTTTGGCGAAAACTGTCTTGATTTTGCATAATTGCACCATCTTATTATAGTACCATTCTTCATTTTTTATGGCTACTGTTTACATCTTTTAAAGTCGTTCTTCTGTTGCCTAAGATTTTAGCTTTTCAAAGAACTATTGCGGTTGATAATGACTCAATATTGAGCTGAATTGTAGTAAAATTACATATTCGTAGTAGGTGTCAAGTTTTGGTCATTTTGTGAAAAGAAGGTAGATCTAACTTTTAAAATGATTTTTTTTTAAGACTAGGTCAAATGATGTAAAAATTTACCATAGGGTGTATAATTTGAACTACTTTCATAAACTAATCCCAAATACAAAGTTCTTCCACCTATATATAGCTATTATGGGGTGTTTACCTTAAACCTCAACTTCGGCGGTCGCATTTTGGTGCGAATTGTTAGCTTTAAGTCTTACCACGCTCGCTAGTTCTCGTTAGGTGCCCGGTGTTGTCTAAAGCGGAAAGCGTTCGGCATGCCTGGTTGCTACGCAAATAGCCACAGCAAGGCCCATGTCACGACACTGCGCTCAGATTCGCATTTATTTTAATTTAAAAAAATACCGTATACCGGCTCACATCATCCTGATCATCGCTTTATAACAAGTTATAATGGGTACACATCGGATAAAAAGTTAAGCATTCTATCAAATTTATATCCCTTAATTAGATTTGTAATATCCCCAGGCAAAATAGGTCCCAGAAAGATCATTATTTCCGCACTGAATAATGTGCACATGTCAGAATGCTATAACCAGTAGTCATGAGAGCAGGTAAATGAAATATAACAGCGGTTAGACAGTGAGTGACTGTCAGTGTCAGCCGAGCGTTGTGTGTCGTATGACGCAATAATCATCTTGACTCGCATGTCTGCGCGCGATATCTATGGTTACGTAAAAACGCTCCTTATATGGACTGAGCAGGGCCTCCGTTTGTCGCAGAAATGTAAAATCGATGATTTTCCTCAAAATACAACGCTTCCAACAGTCTCATGCCTTATGGAGAGATTATTGTCTTATTTTAAATGATATCGTAATCCTATAGTTAGCAATGCCCGGACCAAAGCACAAGTTTCACACTCACTCGATTCTTCACTCCCAACCCGCACCGCCAGCCGGTTCCAAACACGAAAACGAGAACTGTACAAGCCCTATATCAGCTGTTTTGTTGGCTTATATACAATCTCATTCTTCAAATGGTATCTTTTGATAGTCAGGATATTGATCTATACAAATTGTTTTTTTTTGTTAGACGTATGATAAACTGTGGAAAATTAAGCAGATACAAATCAGTACGCCGGGGGATACTTAATACATGGGGGGGGGGGGGGGGGGGAGGTCCACGGTAAAGTCCCCAATTTTTCACCGCCATAAGCCGCCCAGTCGGTCGGTTTTACCGCCAAAATCCGCTCAGAAGGGGTATTTGATCTCGGCAACCCGCTCTATAAACGCACATTTTCAGAGCCCCGGGTCGCAATTTTGTTTAATCTTTTACTGTCCGCGAAACCACCCCTCCAGATTTGTATAATAGTGCCCGCCCCCCCCCCCCACTCCCGCTGTAGACTAGATGAATCCAGTATCTACAGCGAGACCCATCATTTGATCTATTGCGTGTTCGATTTACCTGAAACCGACGGGAAACCGAAACCGAACAGGTCTCAGCGGTTTGCCCACCTAAAGACGAAAGTATAGTTTCATTTGCAGAACGGTTGGGCACGCTATATTCTTACGCATTCACTCACTTGCCGGGCAGTCCCATTGTTACCTGGGCCAGTTTCGGTAGGAGACGGGGCCGTCCTCGTTGACGTAACATATCAGCTTATCTTGGGATAATTTTTGTTCTTTTCCAATGCTTCAGAGGCATCAATTAAAATTCTAGAACGTGAAAGCACAGTGCAAATAAACAGCGCGTTCCATCCTTAAACTTCTAGATGTTTGCGCCTATTCTTCTTTCTTGGCACAATGGGACTCGCCATAATATGATTGAAAAAAAATACGGGTTGTTTTTTAACTCTCTGGGTCAAGATCAAAGGTTGGCGCAAGTGCCCCCAGGCAAGCCCGCTTCTCTAGGGGCACAACGGTAGCAATGTTAAAATCCTTCGACGTTAGTAGGGAATCGACTGTAGCTTTTATCATAATGTGTGCGCGTACAATCATAGTGTTTATGTATTTTAAATACCTTGTTCTATCTTCTGACATCAAGAAAGTGTATCAACACTTAGTTGTTTGTGTAATATATTCGCGAATAAATGTTAGAGAACAAGCCTTTTCCCGACAAACCGTCCGCCATATTTGTATTGGGCAGAAGCGGGCTTGCCTGGGGGCACTTGCGCCAAGATTAAAGGGTGTCATATGACCCGGTCATGGCGTGTTATTTCATGAGGTCGGGCCGAAGAGAGGGGGACGGGAAGAGGGCGCAGTGGATGGGTGTAGGGATGGCGGTAGCGCATGATGGGGGCGGGAGGGGGGAGTCAGAAAGGGAAAGCGATACGGTTTGCTCCGCCAGCAAAATGTCAACAACGGCCAATACACACACAAATATATCAACTGATATATTTGTGGGAATATATGCTCTATTGGCTTCAACTTGATATCACAAGCTACGTTCTAGATCCAGCCGGTGTGTACCTCTTCCCCAATTGCCGCTCCTCTGCCCCAATTTGTACTTAACTATCTCAGGCCTCTCTTACCTCAGGCGAAGTACATGACGTAGAGACTGGGATGAATCTATATTGTCCGTAGTCTACTAACAGCTTGTCACGCGAAGCAAAAAAACCCCATAAAAACATCCGTAATTATCGAGGCAGTATCAGTAGCAAGTAGAGTGAACCCTGTTGCAAAAAAACCCCATAAAAACATCCGTAATTATGGAGGCAGTATCAGTAGCAAGTAGAGTGAACCCTGTTGCAAAAAAACCCCATAAAAACATCCGTAATTATCGAGGCAGTATCAGTAGCAAGTAGAGTGAACCCTGTTGCAAAAAAACCCCATAAAAACATCCGTAATTATCGAGGCAGTATCAGTAGCAAGTAGAGTGAACCCTGTTGGCCTGAACGCCAACCTTTCATATCTAAGCTTTAACTATACTTGCAGTCTCTGGATGCTCGAGAAATAATGTTAAAAAGAGTGGACTCTTTCGGCCTGAACGCCAACATTTTTCATTTCTAAGCTACAACCTTTCTTGCAGTTCGTGGATGCTCGAGGCAATATTGGCAGCAACACTGGAGCGCTCTGGCGCTGTATGACGCTCGACCTCATGTTGCTCCCTGTCGTCAAACGCATGGCTTTCGGAGCCCATGTATGCGACAACCCGGGTAACTACCGACCTGATGCCTTGGCCGACTCCTTTGCCCAGGGCGAGTGCTTCCAGAAAGCTTTAGACGGAACGGATGAATCCGAGGTAGAGCACTTCGCCTGTCGAATGGTCCACTGTTTCTGCTCCAATTTCACGCATATTCCGTGTGACTATGTACCTAAGATCACCGAAATCATGGACAAGAAGGACCCCGAGTGTCAACAGTCAGTGTGGCTGCCGATGCCTCCGCGACTGGAAGTGTTGCAGTATACAAATGCCGCGTTAGGCCTCTACGGCAACCTACTCGATCGAAGTAACAATCAAACGATCTGTGTGAACACGAAGAATAATTTACAGTACTTGGATCTGTCTAATAACAGAGTGGGGAACTCCTTTGCACCGGGCTTACCCACGTTCAAGGGTCTCACTCATTTGCGCGTTTACAACGTTCAGAACAATCGCGCTGAGTCAACGATTTTCACTCTCTTCAGGTACTTGGTTAATTTGGAATATTTGCTGATTGGAGGCAACACGGTGCGTTTGGATTTGGATGTTAACTCACGTTTTTTCCAAACTAACGTAAAACTTTTGACACTTGACCTCCAGGATTGTAACATTAACTTCATTCCAAGGCTCGAATTCGAAATGCTGCCCCGTCTAGAAGTGTTAAATCTCAGTAATAATGCGTTGATGGAAGTCGATGTTGACATAAGTAATCTTAAGGGACTTCGGCTTCTAAACCTGAGTCATAACGAGATCGAGGTATTGCCTATCAATCTCACAAGGGTATTAGATGCCATCGCGGCCGACCACGAGATCCTCGTTGACTTGTCTCAGAATCGTCTTCGGTGCAGTTGTAAAGATATCGCTTTTCTCAGCTGGTTGCTGAACACAAAGGTCTCGCTGGAGAATAGGGGCAACTTGCTATGCAGTCACGCATTTTTGGGTTCCGTCTCGGTTCACAAACTCGCCATTTCAGATCTGGAACAGTCCTGCTCCCCATCACACAAAACTCTGATTACGATTTCTGTGATGTGCACGCTGACCGCTGTTGGTGCCATTGGTCTCGCTGTCCTTGGATACAGGAAGCGGTGGACGATCCGATTCCATCTACACGCGGCCAGGGAAAGCTGGATGAACTTCGTCCGCAAGAGGCGCGTCGCTAAAGGTCACATGTACCAGTTCGACGCCTTCGTCGTCTACAGTGCTGACGACAGAAGTTGGGTTCACGAAACTCTCCTGAAAACTCTAGAAAATGAGCACGGAATGCACCTCTGTATCCACTTCCGCGACTTCATTCCCGGCCACGACATCGAGGACACGATCGTCGACAGCATCAACAAGAGCAGGAAAACCGTGGTCGTCCTCTCCCCCAACTTCCTCAAGAGCGATTGGTGCAACTTTGAGTTTAAGATGGCGCGGCAGAGGATCGTCATGGACGGCGTTGACGTCATCCTATTTGTCCTGCTGGAAGATCTCCCAACAGAGGGCATTTCCAAGACGTTGGCCCGATTGTTACAGAAGAAGACTTACCTAAAGTGGACGGAGGATGTGGACGGCAAAAAGCTCTTCTGGGACCAGCTGACAAAAGCCATCAACGATAGATACACTATGGATCCAGAACCCTGATCGAACCAGAACCCTGATCGATCCAGAACCCTGATCGATCCAGAACCCTGATCGATCCAGAACCCTGATCCAGCTTTCAGGAAACTTTTCGCCGATCAATTCACGACCGTCTTTACAGATGATCTACAGTGGGACGAAAAAGTGTATGCGCAAATTTCTGCGTGCCATGTTAAAATAAAAGATTTGTATTCAGATTACACAGAACTTAAACAGAGACAAACAGACTTGGGCATAAATTGTCATGACATGTATTACAAAAAGATTGCTTGGCATCAGGTTGAATAGTTGGGTGACTCATGTACTCGGTCCAATATTTATGTGTAGTCTACGGATTCAATATACTGTTAAGGAGATGATAAGGACGCACATGCCATTGAGTGGGATAGAGAGGATGTGAAGAACGAGCGAGAAAGAAAGAGAAAACGAGCGACCTCTGCTGGGGGCGTGAATCTTTAGCTGCATTTTCCATCATCATTTGCATAATCGAAGTTAATCTATGTATATCTGTATATTTTATTTTAACTATTTTTACCATTATAACTTGTATAATCACGGGAAATATATACATCTGTATATTTTATTTTAACTATTTTTACCATGATTATAACTTGTATAATCGCGGAAAATCTATATATCTGTGTATTTTATTTTAACTATTTTTACCATTATAACTTGTATAATTGCGCAAAATCAATGAATATCTCTATATTTTATTTTAACTATTACAATTTTTATAATCGCTTGAAATCTATGTATCTGTACATTCTAATTGGTCCAGGTGGGAGGTACAGTTAGTTATGATTCATTGCGCACAAGTGTTCTGTCAGTAGATACATTGCTATTTAGATTTCATTGCCACACTATTAATGTTGTACTTCAAGGTCATTTGCGCATAATGATGGACTGAGTGGCATTACAAATGATAAAAATTATGTGTTAAATCTGAAGTCACTTAGAAGCCATCACGGCTGAGTGAGCTGTATATTTGTGTTATTTGTGATGCGTGCATCAATGAACTCAAAGTGACTAGAATTAACACAGTATTAAAATATCAATAGTAACACTTACCCGTGTGGCGCTCAAACTAATAAAGTAGAATCTCAATGAGATGCTTTGGTTGCCTTATGATTGATTGATTTCATTTTCTAGACAATATTGAAAAACACAATTCGTCACAGGACCGTGGAACACTTTTTGAGAAGCAGGCGCGTGGGGGGGGGGCATTCGTGTTTACAATGCTAGGGGTGTATTTTAATCATAAGGAATGGATGAATGTGAATGGGTGAGAGAGTGTCAAGTGAGGATAATGAGGAAGTTAGAGAGCCGGGACAGGACATAGAGGGAATATGATTGATATGAAACGACTAGCATGTAACGGGAGGGCAAGGAAAAGATATGGAGGAAATTACAATGCCAAGTGATGCTAAGGGGGGTATATGAGTGTCAGTAGATGATCAAGAACGAATGGGAGAGCCAGGAGAAGGTCAGGAGAAAGATTTTAGAGGAGGCTGATCGGCTGGTAATGCCAAAGAAGAAGGAGAAGCGCGAGTTCTGAGTGCTGGCAAGGAGGAAGTGACTGGCTGGGAGAACCAGACAACAGGCGATATATTAGGGGCCGGGAATGTCTGATTAGAGCAATTGAAAGAACGACAGGAGCAAGTAGAACTGGAAGGGGAAAAGGAAGAGATGTTACCAGGAGAGGCGAGTGATAGTAGCAGTGGAGCGCAAGGGAAGGTTAAATGCCAGGTGTGGAATAGAATGAACGAGTTTAAGTGCCAGGTTAGTGTGAACAGCAGAAGAAAGTGAGAGTACCAGGAGAGAACAAGTGTGGAGAGGATGCGGGTGCCAAAAGAGGAAAAGGGGGTGCGCGTTTCAAACTGTGTGGGGAGCGGAGAGGGGGTGGAACATACCAAAGTGAAACGCTTGGGAGTAACGTGTGAAGTTGAGAAGGAGCAGTAACTTAACTTAGATACATGAGGAGAGGCGGAGGAGCGGTAGGGAAGTTATAACGGAGAAGATGAGAGGATGAGTGATTTTCAGAAGAGACAAAAGGTTGCCGTTCGAAGAAAGGACGGTTGGGTTCCCAGGAGTGTATGGCGAGGGCCGGCTGTGAAGAACCCCTCACTCCCCCTACAAATTAAATTCCACAATAATCTAATAATGTTAAGTCGATCATGTTCGACAATTCAAATAGAAACCTTTGCGGAACAACATGCCATGAACGATATGTCAACATGTGTATCAAGTGCGCATACGGTGAGAGATCTACTTTAATAATAATAATAATATCTTTAATGGTAATAATAATAATAATAATAATAATAATAATAATGCTTTATAAGTTGTCGTAGCCGACCCACGCGGATATGTTACTTCTTTTCGAAGCGGGGTAACATAGGGGTATATATATACTCCACGTGCCCTCCGGATAAGGCACATATGTTAGATGGTCGCGATATATAACTCCTCTTCGAACAGAAGTAACAGGTGAAACAGTATCGGATCGGGTGCAGGTTGTCGGAGCTATCGATACAAACCACTTTTCGTTAACATCTAATTATGTACCAAACAATTATTCTAAATGAGTGGCTGAGTAAAATTACTTCGATGGAACTACTACTCGCTCAACTACTTCACGTTTCCACTGACAACATTTGAACAAGCCGTTCGTTTATTTCCCTTTCGTGGGTTGGGATACATAGGACGCGAAAGACACATTCGGGATTTAACCCGCAGCGAGTTTCATTGTGTGCAGTCGAAAATGCTTGCTCTCCACAAATTTAGGCGGCTCCCGCACTTGCTCAGGTTTACACTACCTGACCACCGATGGACATGTTGCACACGGCGCTGACGGGAAACACTCACACAGGGTAGTCACATGTTTTATCCCCGTCTCGAAGCCCTTCAAGTCAGGTGGCTTGCATGAACTGGTGTTGGCGGCCATCCACTCTGCATTACTCCTCTCCCGACGGCATAATTAAATATAGACGTTGCAATCATAGCCGTCGAATGAAATATGCCAATTAGTAACCAACGCCTGGCTTATGTGATAAACTCACATGGTCCATTTATTCCGACGAACCGTGGGATAACTCATTATAGGATATTTGGACGCGGATTTTCAGCGCGTAGCAACTAGCCGCATGGTACCGTTTTGTAGTATCCGGAAGTGACATGTGCGGGATGGAGTGGCGGCGGCTGGTACTCTCGCTACCACCCCCTGCCATCTGATTGGCTGGCTCGGTGGCTGAGCCAGAGAATGGGTTGCGCTGTCGCCCTGACCGGGGCTCCCCGGAGTGATCCAGAAGAGAAGAGCGAGCAAGATGCACTAGTCTAGGGATGACATATTTTGTCGTATAGAAATAAAGGTCAGCAGTAGAAAGTTAACCACGTGTTGTTACCATGTGAACACGCGGACACGGAAGGGTACGTGGGTGCATGGGGCAAGGATAGTTACACTGGAAATGGGTTTCATTTGAAATGTTTTCAGGTAGTTCACGCTCGCGGAGAATCGCGCGAGGAGCAATATGAGGTTTGCAACAAGACCTTGTTCGGCTATTCTATGACGTCATATACCAGCGTATCGATGCTGTCCTGCAATTCGCTATGGGCGAGTGACGACGAAGATCTGACGCGTGCGGACCCCCCGTCGAGTGGCAAGCGTCCCGAAGTACTACTACCTGTGCCACGGGACGGGAGGTTTTTCTCTTTGCTGTTCCTCATACCGTAGAGGAAGTAAATAATGGAGCCTGGAAGAGAAAACGTGTCATCTGCAGAAGTCACTATAATTACAGCATCGGTTATCATTTACGCTTCTAATTGCATAAATATATAATCATTGCTAAATACATAAATACATTATAATCAATAGACAAGAAATCAGTGGCACACTGACAATAACGGAAATCGATCTCAGGGCGTGTTCGATTTGCATGAAACCAAAACCGGTTTGCCGAACTGACTGTTTGGCACGCGAAGAACCGAAACCGGTTTGGAGAGCTGGTTTGACGGTTTCGATTCCGCGGAACCGTCAGTTCAATCAACGCACACACCATAGTTAATCATAAATGTAATGAAAAAAGAATTCTGCACAAAAAACATGATACTAATTTATTAACGGACAGTCCAATCGCGGTTAGAAAATGAAACAGACGGCATATATTTATGCTAGCATAAGGTCATGACAATTGCCAATATAAATGCTGAAACTGTAAACAAATGGAACTATGCGTTCGTTTTTTGGTAGGCAAACCGTTGAAACCGGTTTCAAACACGGTTTCGGTTTCCCGTCGGTTTTGGTTTCCCGTCTGTTCAGGTAAATCGAACACGCCCTTAGGCTCAATATTGTATACTTCCTGCTCATAGAGCGTGGCACTCTGAACAGTCAGGCTCAAACCACGGCCTCGTACATGCATATGTTCTGATAAAGTCATGATAAAGTATTAAGCCATTAACGACCACTTATAGGTCATCGCGGGTACTCTTTAAGTCAATTTACTCACTGTAGGCGATATATAGGCCAATAGTCTCACTGCAGGCGCTATGTAGGTCATAGTACGCGACACATATGTAGGTCATAGGGCTCACTGTAGGCGCTATGTAGGTCATGATAGGCGATATGTAGGTCAAGGTGCGCACCGTAGGCGCTACGTAGGTCATGGTCGGCGATAAATATGTACATCAAAGTGCTAACCGTAGGCCCTACGTAGGTCATGGTAAGCGATACATATGTAGGTCAAAGTGCGCATCGTAGGCACTATGTAGACCATGGTAGGCGATACATACGTAGGTCAGAGTGCTCACTGTAGACGCTATGTAGGTCATGGCAGGCGATACATATGTAGATCAAAGTGCTCACCGTAGACGCTATGTAGGCCGTTGTAGGGAATATATATGTAGGTCAAAGTACTCACCGTAGACGCTACGTAGGTCATGGTAAGCGATACATATGTAGGTCAAAGTGCTCATCGTAGGCGCTATATATAGGTCACGGCAGGTGATATGTAGGTCAAAGTGTTCAAGGTTGCTACGCGTATTGTGCGTGTTTTGGAGTCATTTCGTTGCACCAAATATTCCTACGGCTCAATCCGTGGGTTTTATCGATGACGTCACGATGACGTCATGTGAGGCATGTTCCGCTCGTTACCGTAATACCAAAATTAAAGCCTAAATTAGAGCAACTTTCATTGCCAAAAGCGATTCCCTGCCCTCAATATCAATATTTCTACAGATTTTCTTTTTGATGTCATCGTAACATCATATGAAGCCTTTCACGGTTACGCAAATGAAAATTGTCTTTCACAATTTCAATTACTGGTGATGGTAGTTATTGCCTAAGTAGATGAAAATGAAGCAATTCGACCGTTTCCTTTCGTCACGTTATTATGACGTCAAGTGTGATGCGCACACATCTCGGCGCGCAAAACAAGTCACGCGTCACGCACGACATGGTGACGAAATGGCGTCACACAAGACATGGTTACGTCATGGCGTCAGGCACAACAACGGCAAAGGGGCACAACACATTCACAGCCTTAACCCAGACATTGAATAGAAAGGCAGACTTGATGAAATGGCCAAAAACATTACATCATCATTACGGACACATGAAAACCGAATAGATCTTACAAAGAACACTGCAGACGACCGTAACATGGGAACAAATTACTTTCGTATATGTATCTCATTAATAATTATGCCATGGGCGTAAGAACCTGCAAGCAGAAAATATAACGAGCCAGTAAGCAACTAATGCAATCTTTTAGTTTATTTTTTTTTAGTAATTTCCCTGAGTGTGTGTTACCTATGAACATCCAGACAGCAACGCGGATCCAAGTCAAGTAATTGAGATGCAAGACCATGGCTAGGTTAACTAGGATGCTTAGCGCGGGCAGCCACGGAACACATGGAACCTTCAAAGACAAAAACACTGAATTAGACTAAAACTATAATTAGTTATCAAAATGTTTGTCGCATAATTTGAGATTTGTATAGCTTGAATTTTGTCCTAATCGTATATTTAGTAAAAGGAAAAAAAAAGGTTCTCAATGGATAATGATTTGATCGAGGCTTGACGGCATTTCAGCCTGTAAGGCTACATGTGGCCATACCGGTTAAGTTCAGTTTAGATAAGTCAAGATTGAGTACTAAAAACCTGAAAGTATCTATATATGTGAGCTTCTAAATCAACAAATTAAAAAAAGGTAAAACAGTAAGTAGATCGGTGTAACAATGAATATAACAGTCAATGTTGAGACGATCAATAGATTATTAAAATCCTGATATTAGGATAATGATACTGACGTACTTCAATACGTTGCATAATCCATCTTGACACTTACCAGTTACCGCACTAAATATCACACTATGTATGATGGCATATAATTAACCATGATAAACATAATTATGTAAATACCTTAAAGGCATCCGGGACGTTGGTCTGATTCATATTATGCAGCACGACCAAGCAGAGGGCGATTATTGCGATGAGGATGACGAAGATCAGGACTGCCCACCACTGTGCCGTCGCGAGGGAGCTGTCGAACGTAACCATAATAATGCCCAATGCCATGGCAACACTCAGGACGAATACAGTGATCATCGCCAGGGGCTCCTGACCGCCAACCCGTGAGATCAACCTGGCGTAAATGAATCTTCGGGTAGGTCCTGCAGCGCTGCAGCATCGCGAACCGTTGCAGGCACAGCAGGTCGGTTCTCCCACTGCTTCTTCTTTCCGGGAAGGATACTCCGGGTTTGAGTTTGCCTTTGTCGTCCCATTAATGTGTTGGCCACGTGGTTTGGCTTCGGGAGGATCACATTGTTTACCATGAATGTGGTTATTGTCGCAGCTATCGGTATGGCCAGCCTGCTTGGCGAGCAGCAGCGGAATGTTCTCCCGCACGCATGGCTCCCGGAAGCGCAGGATCAGAACGGAAGCCGAGACGAAGGTGAAGCTGATCAAAGTCCCGATGGACATTAACTCCACTAGGACGCCTAGGTTGATCACAGCGGATATAAGCGCGGCCAACATGCCGAAAAACACCACGGCAAGGGCTGGGGTCTGCGTTCTCGCCCATACGTTCGCGAAGCAGGCGAAGAAGAGCCCGTCTCCGGCCATGGAGTAGATGATACGCGGTAAGAAGTAGAGTCCCCCCGTGATGGAGGTGGTGATGCCCAGGAGGCCCCCGAACGAGGCCACGTACATCGCCCACATCACTCCCTGCTCCTGGAAGGCCACCGGGAATGGCGCCATCGTGTCGACGGCGTAGAAGGGCGCCATCGAGGTCAAGGACGCCGTGGCTAGGACGTACAGACCCGTCACCACTACCATGGAGATTCCGGTCGCCATGGGGATGGATTTCGCCGGTTTTCTGGTCTCTTCCCCGGCTACCGCAATGCCGTCAAAGCCCAAGTAGGAGTAGAAGCACGTGGCCGCCCCGGCGAACACGCCGCTCCAGCCGAATGGAGCGAACCCGCCGTACGCCGAGTTCGTCCAGAACTTCAACTGCGCAAAGGTGAATCCGTAGACGGTGATGAAGGCGATGAACAGTACAATTAACGCCGTTAGCACGTTATTGGCTCTGGCGGAAGCCTTGGCGCCTGCAATGATGAAAGCAATGGCGACGAGGATAACCCCGACAGCGACAAGGTCGAGGTTGGGACTAAGCCAAGTTGAGTCGAGAGTTCCGAAAATGCTTTCGACGCCGGCGCTGATGGTGCCATTGCACATGGCATCCAGCGTGGCGCTCCACGCCTTTGCGGAGGAGGCGACGGCTATGAGGTACTCCAGAACGAGGTTCCATCCGATGGTGAAGGCCCAGAATTCCCCCATACACACGTAAGTGTATGTGTAGGCCGATCCCGCTAGCGGGACCCGGCAACCGAACTCTGCGTAACACAGGGCAGACAGCGTGGCAGCCAAGCCAGCCAGGAAGTAGGACAAAACCGCCGCCGGCCCCGCAATGGTGCGCACCACTGTACCCGTCACGACGTATATGCCTGGACCGATCATGTAGCCGATACCCAGACATGTGAGGTCAAAGGTGGAGAGGCAGCGACTAAGAGGCGTCGCCAGGATATCCGCTCCAACGTTCTTCCTCCTGCCCATGTTCCGTAGCACGCCAAGGCAAGTCGACGCCATAATAATGCCACAATATGTCTTCCCCTTCAGTCAATTGATTGCTGTATGCTGTATTGTGTTGTTTTTGTTCTTTCCTGGTCGAAATAAATGATGATTCTCTCTTCTCTGATTGAATGTCTCGTATCACCAAGTTCTGTCAGTGTGCGACGTGTGACGTGTGAAATTTCGTGGCCCGGTAAGTTGCGTTCAACACGTTGTCATGATCCGTGATCAATGGCGAACCATGCAGTGATACCACGTTATGTAGGACTAAGCTGAATTCCCGCTGTGTCACCGTGATAACAACAAGCCGAATGGAAAATGCGGGCGTCCTAGTACACCCCTATGGCCGCGTTGTCCGTAGATTGAACTGTCTCGGTTGAATAACTGTAATGTATTGTTAATACGGAGAATTACTTTCCAGCAAAAATCGGCTATTACTCGTATGAGACCTGGACGAGAGCGCCGGGTGACGTGACATCTACCAGTGACTGGACACAAACGGCGGCCCGTAACTACCGATACGGTCAACTAAAGATGGCGGAAGGCATCTCAGGTAAACTGTCAATTGGCGGTAAAACCATGAGGAATAGGTCATTGCGTGGTTGTCTGTGATGTCCTTTCGATATAACATTCCTTCAAGTTTGTTCTACTTAATTTTTGGGTACTATGAGTTGCATTTTTAGAGCATATGAACGTTTTTGCAGAGTTGACCGTATCTTAATGTTTTCAGCTTCCCGAGTTACGGTCAGCCTGCAATTTCAGTTACGGGCAACAACGTCGATTTTTACATGACGTTAGCACGATGTAATCAGAGCAATGGTTGTTATCTTGTTTTACCAATAGCAGCTTCATAACCTGTTGGTCGATGTCACAGCCGATGCAGTCAGTTTCAAACAAATGACGAATAAAGTATTCAACTGACACTTCGTTCCGCCATCTTTGGTTGACCGTATCTGCAGTTACGGGCCACCGTTTTGCGTACAGTCACTGGTAGATGTCCCGTCGCCCGGCGCTCTCGTCAAGGTCTCAAGTGGAGATTTTGAATATGCACTTCTCTGTTATGTCGCGGAACGACATGCCACGCTATAAAAGGCTATTTAGCCAACCTTAGCGGGCTTATTTCGCCTTCTAATAGAACGTAATAATATAATAATCTGCTGAGGACCCAGCAACAGGCTGCCCCTACATGTACCCGCTGCAGCATGCTATTATGTCGCGTCATGGCGAGGCCTTAATGTAAAAGTGTCGTGGTACCAGCGGCTGAACAGAGTGGTCATCGAATGACCTGGTCAATAGTTCATAGGGGGAGGGGTCGAGTTCGGAAGGCGTCCCCGGATGGAATCCTGTAATTGGCAATCCCTTGTTTACCTGCCCTTGAATTGACCGTCCCAGATACCCCTGACGACATCTATCGTCAAAAATAGACACTGCGTGTTTCGGGTTAGAAAACCCTCTCTCTGCCTTCAACTCACTCGACTAAGGCGGCATTTTTATATCTCTGTTGTCGCATACTTCCTAATTGCATGTTCACACTCGCTCGCCAAGGATGCACTGCCCAAATATGATATGACTAATGCGCCACACATTTCTACAAATTATTTTTAAAAATTCAGTTGATTTGACCGTTTTTCAAGAATCTGGAAATTTGACCCCAGGCCGACAGCAGCGGTAAAAGCGGAGCTTGCGTTAGCGCCACCGTGCGGGGAGCTTGTAGATAACCTCTTCCCGCATGCTTCTGCCATGCAAGCGTATGGAGTTGGTTCAGGTGCCCGGCTTCAACGTTTCTTTTGTCAGGGGAAGGTTGGATCTGTGGCATTGTGACTCACAGAGCAAGCACACTAGGTGTCTCTATAATGTATCCTTTTAGTATTATATTTATATAAAGGTATCACCGCTTGTATTTCACTTGATTAAGAACAGTTTAACAGTTCGATCTGTTAGGCTGCGCAACAAGGCCCCACTTTGTACAGATACATATCTTGACTATGAAAGGATATCATTTTAAGAACGAGATGGAGGCGGTCATATTCCCATTATTTTGTCAAGATCTATTAAAAATCTAATTCAGGAATATATATTGTACAGAATACATAAATTGGTATGGTTGAGACCAACAGATAGGACTGTTGACGCGTTCTTGATCTAGTGAAATATAAGCTGTGATTCCATTATATAATGTAATAAATACATCGCAGAAATACACAACAGAATACGCTTTTATGTTAACCACATTTTTTATTTATCATGATATCACATCAACATGTGAACTACCCCGCATGTCGCATGTGTCTTTTGTCCAGGACTATTTGCAACAGTGAGTCAGCTGATCAAAGACATGATGGCTATTGAACTTGTTAATTCAATGAGCGCAGTGCTAAGTATCACGGGCCCCATTGTTCAACGCGATGTTGCCATGGAAACCACCATCAGCCGCATTATCTGCAGCTCGTGTTACTGCCACTGCTGTTGCTGTCAAATTTATTATTAACAGAACCAAAACCTTTAACACAAAGTTATGCATTTATTCTTTGGACTTGTTTCTTGTTCATATATACCTGTGATATGTGATCGCGCAATTTTCTGCCTCTTGATACGGTGTTGATAATGATGTTGGTATTTTGCAAAATTAAGGAGGTTTATTCAATCAGCGACGTATTCGTTGCCTGCCTGTGCACGCTAGTCCCCCCCCCCCAACTGTTCCTCACACACACTTTTATACAGATCTGGTGGATGGGGGGCTTCTCCTGGGAACGGACATTTCTGCTGAAAAAGGTCGAACTTAGACTTTAAAACTTACCATCGGGGTGGGGGTGGGGGAGGGGGGTGACCATAAGGCAGGTTTTGTCGGGGGAAAAAATAAACCGAATGTGTCCGCATGGCGCGGCGACATAGAGCGGTTCAATGAAAACTCCGAGAGGATTTTGAAGCGAATATCTGAGGTCGGTAAACCTTAGCCCTGGTAAATGGCTCTCTGACCACGCCCATAAACGAAGCAAGAGATCGAGAGCCACGATGTTCACCAGACCGCAAATTGAGAAATCGCGGACACGTGGCTCAAGTTGAAGGTCCTAACAGAACAGGTCCTACCCGTCAATCTGCTCCACTAGGTTCCTGAAGCTTTAAAGACTTTCGTCGGACAGTCATTTCTTTGGTCGGTAGTATGTTTTCTTGCAGTCCATTCGAACCAATTGTTATATACGATTTTGTCACCTCTCGCTTAGTTTTCAATTCTCCGCCATTCGCCGGAAGTCAACAAACGCCGCCTGGCCCGGAGTGATCACACTAAGTGTGTCTCAGCTGCCATAATATTAATTAAACTAACGCCTATTTTTCGTTCACAACTAAAAGTTAAACTAAAAATGAACGTTAGAAAAACGTTTAAAAAAAAAAGCTAGGATCGCAACTAAAAAGTGATTGCAATTAAGATATGAAAACTAAATGGCAACTAAAGTAAGATCTATTTCAATATGTAAATTGATGATTGATACAAGGTTTCCGGCAACTTTACAACGTTAAACTAACGTTTACTAAAACTGAAAATTAACGATAGAAAAGCGTTTCCCCTCAAAAATAAAGGGCCGATAAGTGCTCGAAATTTGTAACATGTCGAAAAATAAAGGGCAAATAAACTAAGATTCATTTCAATGATTTAGGGATTTAGAAGTCACATGAAATTTAGTTTGTCTTTATATTTATTTGAACCATTTGATCCAGGTCTAATATAAAGCCGGCTTCGGTAGCGCAATGGTTAGCGTGCGTGCTTTGTAATCTGGCGGCCGAGTGTCGATCCCCGACATGGCGGAGATGAACTTTCAGAGTCCTATGATTCAGCTATCACACTGGTGCCGAAAGACGCAGTGACACAATGTGTACAGCGGCAGGAAGGCAGACTTTTGCCGATCGCTATCGTTAGATATTCTTTTAAAAATGGTTTACTGTTAACGTCAAAATGCAAGCGTTAATTTAACGTTAAATCAATGAGCAAAATAACGTTAGCATATAATGTTAATTAAACGTAGCTGCTAACGTTCATCTAACGTTAATTAAACGTTGGTATGCTATCTGGTTAATGGCTTTAAATTCGTCTGCACCTCAGGCCAATAGTTTAAGAGAACCTTGATCGACATTCTGGATGTACACATCGCGCCCATGTCGATATGATCCGCGCATTCGCTTCATTGTAATGGAAGACGATTCATGTCGTCTTGGCAACCATAAATCATGCGTGAAACATTAAATGCAAACAGGTCTTTATTTATACATGCGGTGTCGTTAAAGTATAAAGTTCTAACATGGAGTAACATATACCTTTTGTTTATGCCCAGCGCGCAAAAACCTGCACCAGCACATGGTAATGAGTGCAGGTGGGCTATTTTATGGTACATTATAAGACATCGATGGCGATTTGAACACCACGAGGGTAGAGTATTGCCATCTAGCTATTGAAGGGTGATTAGTAGATGCAATTTGTCCATTGCATTTGTTGAAACGAACTTTATGTAAAGGCAATACCTAGGACATGTGGCAACGTAGAGAACATCAACTCGTATACATGTACCATTGTAGTGCCAGATCCAGAGGGGAAGGGTGTGGGGGTCAAGCACTTCGGAAGTTCATTCCTGCTTTATCGTAGTGCTCATTTCAGACTGAGAAACGCTTTCGCCATAACTCGTAATCAAAGTATCCACCGTGACAGCAGTGACAGCTACGGCTGATGCACCAGAAACAACCATTACATATCAGTTAAGTACCACTTGAAGTCAGCGTTGCTCCACTGCCCGCCAGGTAGCGCGTCCGTCGCCGCATCCGTGATTGCGCAATCCATCCCACCAGAAATCAGTTTCCGGAAGCCGAAGATGACGCATGCGTGGTCGACGAGGCACATAGACGCGCACTGGACGCGACTCCGCACTGCGATCACGTGCTTGATGGGTGGGATATGATTGGGGGCAGAGTCTGGGTCAAAGGTCGAGACCGACGATGCGCGCATTTCTCCTGAAAACAAGAAAAGATACATATATTAAAGCTTCTCAAATATCTGTATTGACTGAGAAGCCATTAAATTCAATGGAACTTATGCATTTTGGTTCTTACTATGCACATATACAGAATGCAGCTTCACCCCCTCCCCCACGTCCACCTCACACTTTAATACATATTGAAGTTTAGCTGAATCACTACACATTGAAGGTCAGTAACTAACTGAATAAATCAGGCGATGCATTTAATCTCTATAAGCTGTATAAATGTGCTAGTCGTTATAATTCGGTTTTAGTGGCTCAAAACCATGATCACAGACTATAGGTCTTATATACCGTTATAATCGTGTGTGATGTTACATACCATAACACCTTAGGTCGCTGACGTTGACTCTGTTGAAGGGCACCAGATTGAGGTGCGGGGGTGAGGCGCAGGTCATGCTGCTCAGATCTATGCCGATCGTGGCAGGCACCATCTTCAGCCACCTCAGGCGACAGTCACAGACCAGTGGGTTGTCGACCAGGCTCACTGACGCACGGATGTTGTGAGTCCAACCCGAGGCTGACAAACCCCTAATGGCGTTCTCGGCCAGGTCGAAGCTCCAGTCGGCAGAGTCCAAGTTGCCGAAAAAGCTTCTGGGTAACCAGGTGACATTGTTCTGCGAGAACCGCCAGAAAACAGCGACGCCTGGCCTTCGCTCATAGTGGGTCAAGTCAGGTATAGTCTTCAAACTGGTGTTCTGCATCCCTAGGAATACTAAATTAGGGAGAAGAACCAGGTCCGTACCGCTGACATGTCCAATATCGCAGCCTCCCATACGCAGCTTCTCAATCCGTCTCCCGAGATGAGGCAACGTCGGAATTGCCCACAACGGGTTCTTCGTGAGGTACAATTCCGTTAGAGTGTTTGATGGTCCAGAGACATCAGGAATTGAAGCCAAACTATTTACTCTGAGGTCTAACGATTGTAAAGATACCAGCGCGTCTAGGCGGCCAGCTGGTATGTGATCAATCATATTCTCTTTTAGCACTAACTTGATCAGAGTGTGAGCGACCGAGGACAAGTTGGGAAATACAGTGATGAGGTTTTGGCCAGCGTCGAATGTCTCCAGCCAAGGGAAAGACGGAAAGTCTTCAACGGCAGTTATCAGATTACGTGACACGTCTATCGCGACGACACTGGTCGATATGCTGTCGAATGGAATTGCTGTCAGCGATGTATTTTCCAAATCAGCACAACTTGATCCACTGCATAGCAGGAGCATTAAGCAACATAGCGATAACGTTTTCTTTAGCTCTAGATGACTAAGCATCCTTCTATTGCTCAAGATCTGCCGTTGTTTTCTCTGTCGATGTTTCAATTGCTGTCTATTATCTGTCTATTATTCTCAATCTTCTTTTGTTTTCCCGGTAGATCTGTCAAATGCTCCCGATCTATTCTCAGTCTCGGTGTTCTGCGTTGCGTTTTTCGCTTTGTTTTCTTGATGCGGCAAACTTTCTTCAGTAAACCATCATGTGTATCAACGTCAATGCTCATACGTGGAGTGTGCTGAACAGCGAATGTTACATAGCATTAAATAGCATCGTTCCGCTGGTACCATGTCTAAAGCGCTACCCAGGACGACCTTACCTTCTCACCTGAATTGATGACAGCACCTCGTGTTTGTGTGTGTGTGTGTGTGTGTGTGTGTGTGTGTGTGGTGGGGTTGGGGCGCGGTTCAGTCCGAATGGCGTCAGTCAGTCCTAAATATATTGATTCTGTCTGCTTTGCGCGCTAAACTGTATATGTACGTTCACTGGTCACGCGTGTTTCAGCTGCCATAATATTGATCGGCTCGAGCTGGTATGCGGGAGAAGAAAGGAAGGAAACCTCTACCCATTTATTTTCTGTACAAATCGGAAACTTGGTATTATAAATGACTCCGTCAAATTCCGATATATGTGGTTAGAACATGGAACTTTCGAATCAACCATCGTTTTCGTGCACCTTGCTCGGTGCTCTATCAAATGAACATAGACAAGGGTGGAGTAACCGAGCCTTCAGTTAAAGTGCTGTTCGGTACTCCGGTCAGCAAATCTTCAATTCAGAGGAAGAAAATGAGCATACCACAAAAATAAAGTTTATGTGTGTTTTTTCCGTCTCCGTCCATTTTTATTTATCTCTGTCTGTGTTTTTTTAACACTTGCTTAAGTTGTTTTCCATATCGCGTTCGGCCATTTTCCGGTGGTTTTTGTGCGTGACGTCATTTCGGTTCCCAACAGAACAGCTTTTGGTATGTAAACATCACTGTGCTACATTAGATGTGCAAGTGGTTCTCGCAATAAATGTGGCAGATATTGTTTTTTATGTCTCTCCCATAAACCGCTCCGCAGGCACTGTTTTTTTTTCAGGTGAATGGAAAGGACTGGGCAATAACCCCGCAAACGGTTGACACCAATGGCAGGTCCTAGTATCTAAAAACACATCGTAGGTATGTCTACACACCCCAGAAAGATGGTATTTAAGCTAGGCTTTTCCTTTTTGCGGCATCATTAAACTAGAAAATGTTGTCTTACAAAATCGTTTTCCTATTAACAAAAAGTGTTTGCACCATTCGTATCAAAAGTGCTGCACTGTTGTAATACTTGGCGAAATACTTGTGTATGACAATTTTGTATTACCACATACTTTAAACTATAAAAGAATGACTTTATTGCTGAAAACGGCCACCGGAAAGGCATTCCCCCCCGCCCCCCCCCCCTCTCTTATATTTTCAAACATCTCAACCGAATGAATTTTATGTTCCTGCATGTAGTAAACAGAATCAGCTGCTTCAGGTTGATTTACTTCCTCGCTTTTGATTTGGACAAGTCAATTATGCTTGCGACATATACTTCTGCGTTTGCAACATTGTATACATGTAGCCTGTAAAATACTGATACAATTAAAATTCATAGCGAATTGTCATGTACTTGGTCGCCAGCAGAATATTTAGTCACAAGTTTCTTTGACACATGTGACAAGTTGTGCATAAACTACGCCACGTAATGTGAAGAAGGTGCAGTAATAATACGTATAATGGGTACTGTTAAGACCATATGCACCACGAGCGCTCACCTCGGTTGGCCGCAATCAGTACTGTGTCAGACAGCACACGGGACCCATGTACTTGTATAATATGGGTATATTATACGTGGGGCCGCCGTGTGCTGACTGACACAGGACGGATTGTTGCCCACGGAGACGGGCGCTCGTGATATGCACGGACCAGACTAATGCTGCCGACACCAATTATGACACAGCTTGTAAGGATCGAGTGTGCGCAGTACGCTTTCGTCTTAGGCTTTCTCTTTATATCTACGCTCGCAGTGGAGCGCGAGCATTGTGCGCAGTACCATTTCGTCTTAGGCTTTCTCTTTATATCTACACATGCATAGTGGAACCATTCGACTGCACATTTATCATTGTCACATGCCATCACGTTACCAAACGCTGGTTTTTGACACACACAATAAGTTTGATTGTTTGAACCGTCAAATTCCACATTGCTGGTTTCTCCGCACTTAAACTTTTGTGTGATCATTTCTGGCATCAGATGTTCTGTGACGAATGATTTAACAGAAGATAAAAGCCTGGAGCAGAACGCTTTATTCTTTTCAACCTTGATTAGTGGGAGCATGTTTGATGTCCAGACAACAACATTACAATGCTTGCTACCACAGACGAGCATGCATCTGCGTTTGAACTTGACTATAATATTTATGCGTTTGCTTCAGGCAACCAGCACGGTCTAAATAATTAGCACTTTTTTTGAGAAAATCCCCAGGCAACTGAGCATCCTTCAAGCTGTATGGACATTTAACTTCCAGTAGAGTCGGGCCACGACAGACACAGCGAGACAAATCATCAGGGGAGGCGGGGCAAGCAAAGGGAAAACTTTAAATAACGCGAGACCAACCTCTTCGGGGGGGGGGGGGCATAGGGGTGTCTGGTTCCCAAGTCACGAAGAACATTTCTTTATTCCCAGGTCACCATGAATCAAAAGGAGAAGTCCCCGTATACAATGAAAAAGGCGGATACATGATATAAATTGGCCATTTCCCAATTCACGGTTATTTAATATTAAAATTCCCAGTCCACGAATAATGAAATTCCTTGATCACGGCGGTTGGCTAATACCCCATTCTCAATTTACGAGGTATTAG
This sequence comes from Arenicola marina, assembly GCA_964019135.1. Lineage (NCBI taxonomy): Eukaryota > Metazoa > Annelida > Polychaeta > Arenicolidae > Arenicola > Arenicola marina. The sequence continues at coordinate 26,492,195 of OZ025254.1, read as the reverse complement.
CTTCCTAGCTCATTTCCAGTTCGCGGTGAAATGAAAATCCTATTCCCGAGGAACGGAAATACCCCTTGCGCCCCCCCACCCACCCTCTCCCATCCCCCTACCCTCTTCGAGAGGTCATTCTTGTCATACTCATGGCAGCTCGTACCACAGCAGAGGGGGCATCCCTGCTGGTACACACCTTGTGATGCGATACTGGCTGTCACTCGACCGACTCTGTGAGCTGACCACAGGGCAGAGTGTCGCTGCTGTTTCGTTGTTGTCGACAGGTTAATGATTTAATCCGTGCTGATTTGTCGCGATTCACTGATGACTTTAGTGACAGCATCGTTCGTGTTGAGGCCTGGAAACAGACATAAAAGGGTGATGTATTATTTGGGACATGACGCTGAGGAGGCGTAAATATAACTTGCCACAGAACGCTCATACTGGACTTTATTCACCTATATTATGAATTTCGAAACATTCGCTCTGGATACCTTGTCCGACTGTGCTAATGTTAACTCTATGAGAAGATGTGTTATCATATGTTAAAAGGTGAAAAAAAGCTGTAATGTGCGAATTTTGATGATATATTACACAAGAGGACCACACATTTCCACATGAGATGGAATTTTGCACTAAAAAAAGTGACCTATGTACGTCTGGTTATTATTGCATGTTATTTTATTTATGTGTATATGCTAAAAATATAAATGCATAATTTTCAGTCAATAATGTGTTTTAGTTTCTGAATGATATATTGCTGTATGAGTACCTTTAAGTTACCTCGTTTTCCTATTACCTGGTGAAGTGACATATATATCTCAATAATTTGTTGAGCCATGACAACTTTCCTCTTTTAAAATTGTAATTGTTTATTTCGCACTTTAGGCACACAGCCTCTGGTACATACACATGCACAAAATCAATGACAGAGAAGCGAAACAGTGCAGTAATCAAATAAGTAAATAAGTAAAAGTAAGTAAATCGTATCTTAGATAGTAAAGATCTTAGTAAATTACCATACATAAATTTATATACAAACTTCGTTTTCAAAGAAGTGAAGTCTTTCTTTAAACGCTATATTTACAAATTTTGCTAAGTTTGCTATTTCTTAGCTGTTTTGTTGCCATTAGCAACAAAAACTGGTCAGGGCTAATTATATAGAAAAGGAGTCTGTCTCTTAAATGTTGGTATAAGGAGCAGCTACATATAAAAGGCTTATCGTCTTCAATTACTTCCCTTTGGTACATTTGCTTACAAAAGACACACACCCTTTCCTTCCTTTCTAGTCCACGATGCCGCCCGGATTCGATAGCTAATCATATGTTAAAAGGTAAAATAAAAGCGGTTATGTGCGAATTTTGATGATATATTACACAAGAAGACCACACTTTTCCACATGAGATGGAATTTTGCACTAAAAAAAGGGACCTATGTACGTCTGGTTATTATTGCATGTTATTTTATTTATGTGTATATGCTAAAAATATAAATGCATAATTTTAAGTCAATAATTGTTTTAAGTTTTTCAATGATATATTGCTGTATGAGTACCTTTAAGTTACCTCGTTTTCCTATTACCTGGTGAAGTGACATATATATCTCAATAATTTGTTGATCCATGACAACTTTCCTCTTTTGAAATTGTAATTGTTTATTTCGCACTTTAGGCACACAGCCGCTGGTACATACACATGCACAAAATCAATGACAGAGAAACGAAACAGTGCAGTAATCAAATAAGTAAATAAGTAAAAGTAAGTAAATCGTATCTTAGATAGTAAAGATCTTAGTAAATTACCATACATAAATTTATATACAAACTTCGTTTTCAATGAAGTGAAGTCTTCCTTTAAACGCTATATTTACAAATTTTGCTAAGTTTGCTATTTCTTAGCTGTTTTGTTGCCATTAGCAACAAAAACTGGTCAGGGCTTATAGCCTTCAGACTATAGGATGCCTGCGTGTTGAAATAGAGTCTATTGTCCCCGGCTTGCCTTCACGTATCATACGCGTGCTCGATATAAAGAAAAACTTCCCGTGTGCACTCATGCGTGACGGTTGTTCATGGTAGCTTAATTGTAGCACGTATAGCACGGTTTAATCTGGAAAAAATATATAAATACGTGTCACAAGAAGGGGTAGCTTGTATAACAAAACAGAAGCTGAGATACATAACACAAAAAAAAAATATACATGACCATGTACAATCCCCCCTAACGACTTAAAAAACTACGTCCCTTAAATGTCAGAAACGTGTGCAGGTGAAACATCGAAATAATCGAACCTAAAATGACCAAGAAATTACATTACATAATCAAAAGATTGTCCATAGCTTTGTTGAACAAACAATAGAAAAAATACTTACAACGCTGGGCATCTAGGGTGATATACAAGAGAAAAAACAGAGAAACTTGTCTTGTTAACGGAAAGGTTGCCGACCTCGTGTGTTGTCTTTTTTAACCTCCTCACGTGACCGGCACTTTAAATCATAAGGCACCCAAGGCCCCAAGCACTGCATAGTGCAATCATAAATGGCCGTAACAGGGCTAATTATATAGGGTAGGAGTCTGTCTCTTAAATGTTGGTATAACGGGCAGCTACATAAAATGCTTGTCGTCTTCAAGTACTTCCTTTTGGTACATTTGCTTACAAAAGACACACACCCTTTCCTTCCTTTCTAGTCCACGATGCCGCCCGGATTCAATAGCTAATTTGTGGGATGAGATCCTTAATCTAGGGAAAGAACTACGCAGGTCAAAACTAATCCATAAGTCGGATGCATTTCTAATGAGAGCTAATTCTAACGCCTTAACAAATTCCGACTCCTAACCTACTTGCTGTTCCATCCAGGCCTGCTGGAAACCAAAATGGGATAACACCCTCCTAACCTGACTGGCCCATGTGTCTCTACCTGCTTGATCTAATAAAAACATCATATTGTACGCGGAACGAACAATGGCCGTGGGCGGGGATCTTAAGCCAGTACTTTATCACCTTAAGTGCACATGTGACATTCAATGGGTTTACACCACATTCGCCTATTGCCGCTGCTCTAGGCGAGCTTGATGGCAGTCCTAACACCCACTTACAATGCTTAACTTGTACAGTCTCGATACATTTCTTTACATTCAAACCCCAAATTTCAGCACAACACGTCAATGTTGGAGTCATCATTTTCTCAAAGAGTTTAAATTGCAGTTCTGGTTGCATATCCCCACACTGTCCCCGAACCCCTTTGATAAAATTCATAGTTTTCAAACCTTGCGCTGCGAGAGTTTGCAGCTGCAGTTTTGGTGAGAAAACAATTCCGAGGTATTTGTAAGAGATGACAACTTCTATTCTTTGTGACCTGTAATACCATTTCTCTCGCCGTGCTACAACTCCACCATTTCGAAATACGACTATCTTAGTTTTACTAAGATTGACACCAAGGCACCAATTTTCACAATATTCTGATTGTTATCTATCATACGTTGCAGCCTAACCACGGTATAATTTTCTTGTACCAGATCATCAACATACAGAAGTGCCATAACGTTCGGGAACTCTTCTGATATATATACTCCCTGACACCCGTTTGCATGGCAACTTAACAGGAAATCATTTAAATAAAAAATGAAGAAAAATGGACTCAATTGGCACCCCTGACGGGTTCCTGTGGTGAATCGCTGCGCACACTGGTATCCTGAGTATCTGTGACGTAGGCGTGACGTGTATGTTACGCAATGAGAGAGACTTGGAACCAGACTACCTGCGCAAAAACCCAGGCGTCGAGGGGTGGGTCCATTGCGGATCACCTAGCGATGTGACTAAGAATATTTAAGAAATATAGCTACACAAAACGGATAGAAGACATATTTTTCACTTTTTTACGCCAGCACAGTGACGAATATTTGTTACGACGGGACAACACGGCTGCGAAACAAACGTTTTTCAATCTCCTGCGAAAACGAGACATTATGACGTCCCACGGATTCTACATGGTGACAACGTTGGCGCAAAGCTTCAAACAGAAAACTTACAACAAATGAAGAAACTTTGTCTTTTCGTGATCAAAAAGTGTTACAAAAACATCCAACTGGTCTTATTTTACCTTTAAAATGTGGTTTAATGACGCATCAGTGTGTTGTTAGTCCATGCTCTGCACATTTTGACAGCGGAATGGTTAAGTCGATCACTTGCTCTCGCCATTTTTGTTACCGCGGAGGCACGTGAAACTGTGACGTCACTCGCGGGTTTGGGGAACTCGCGAAAGCGCGGATGCAGGGCTAAATTTAGAACGCTATTTTTAGCTTTTGGGTGTTTTGAAGACGAATTTTTCCTTGTATATTTCCAAAGTGCGCTTCATCGCCTCCAAATATTTTAACGTACACCTCCCATAGCCATGTTTAGTGAAATGGTACTCATAGGCTTTAGAATAAATCTGGAAAGAAATTGACTTATAGCTGCCTATACTTCAACATGAAAACATGTTCTCTTCCCGATCCGTATGATTTATCGACTGGTTGGTCAAACAGTCCGCAGATGTACCGCCGACAGGACATCCATCTTACTTATAACTTTTTGATTAATACGCCCGGTCCGTTTACCGGTGAAATTTTACAGGCATACAAGGCATTGGATGCCTACAACTATGTTATATCTGCATGGTCGCGTAAAAGAAATTAAAATTGACAGCTTTACAGAATCTTGCCCAGTGGCCTTATCAAGGGGTCGGTCTTGCCGGGTCAACGTGTCACAGACAAGCTTTATTTACCTTGGGTAGCTTTGGACAAACAGTCTGGATATGTTTGCAATGCGCACTGTACGTGCATAGCTGGCCTGGGTGACGCCTGCAGCCGCATCGCTGCAGGGTTATTCGCTACAGAAGCTGTGACAGATGCAGTTGTCCATATTAGTTCAAGAGGAACTTGTCCATATTAGTTCAAGAGGAACTTGTCCATATTAGCTTAAGAGGAACTTGTCTATGACTATGATTATGACTATGACTATTATATGTAACCGTATTATGGAGGCTGCTCAATATGCCGTATCTTGGACTGATGCTTTGTTAATCCCACTCCACAAAAAAACGTATATTCTGCCTTGATTTAAATCCTGAAAGCCTTTCGGCTATCCGGAGAGAAGCAGATATGTTCACCGGAGCAGAAGTTTGTGGCTCGCTTTATTTCCCTGCGCACCTGTTCGCTGTTCGGCAGGGTCATCAATAAACACGCGCCATAATGCGGAAAACTTTGGAAAACTCCTTCGCGGCAGAAACGCCGAAGTATTTCGCATAATTCCGCAGGTATTCCGCAGGTATTCTGCGTTATATCGAGGCCCGTTCGGTATTCTGCGTGATTTCGACCACGGCTCACTAGGACGTCCGCTGGCGATATAAGTAAACCGCGTAGTTTTATGTTGAAATTGTTGTTTTACAGACTCAAAAAGATAAATAGAAATTGCATCATAATTTCAAGATATTGAAAGATATATTCAAGATGGCGCATGTAAGTCTATTTCTTTAACCATTCCGCTGTCAAAATGTGCAGTGCGTAGTAAAGGTAAAATAAGACCAGTTGGTGGTTTTCGTGTCACTTTTTGATCTCCAAAAGACAACATAACTTCATTCTTTGTAAGTTTTATGTTTGTAGCTTTGCGCCAACGTTGTAGCCGAGGAGAGTCCGTTTGACGTCATAATGCCTCATTTTCGTATGAAATGCAAAAAAGCGTTAGTTGCTCAGCCGTGTTCTCCCGTCGTAACAATTGTTCGTCACTGTGATGGCGCAAAAAAATAAAACATATGTCGTCTATCCGTTCTGTGCAGCTATATTTCTTAAATATTCTCGATCATATCGCTAAGCCTTTCGCAATGGAACCACCCCTCGGCGCCTGTCTCTTACGCAGGTAGTCTGGTTTCCTGGCGATGTCTTTACGTAGCATATACCTCACGTCTAACGTCACAGATAGTCCGGATACCAGCAATATGATACCAGGGTGCCCCGAGATTCTAAACTCATTTCGAACACGTGCGACGTTTGTTTGTCCCCAAAATAAGTAAACCGGAAGTCTTGGCGAATGAGACTATATAACCAAAACATTAACATTAACATGACGTCATCGCATGACGTAAAATCCCGACATCGTTATCTCTGTAACGTACGGAAGGCCGTTGGTGCCAGAACACCCAAAATCGTTTATTTCGAATCCAAATAGTTGTAGATACATATCAGTCATACATCTGACATCTAAACACGAGTTCACAGCAGATACATACAGTTAGGCATAATTTGAAAATGTCCAAATATTGTATAGTATGTATAATATATCTCTCGATTCTATATTAAGTATATTCTTGAATATTCGTATATGCCACTTAATTAATTGTGGCCCCTAACCCCGATCCAAACAACTTCCTACGCCAAAGGTAGTTTTGTACAAGCGTTCGACATCCGACAATTACAAAATTACATTACCTATATTATCCTGGGTTAAATATATGACTGGAATATATAAAGCACTTACTAAGCCATCCCCACGTTGGATGTCTGAAAGTCTTTAACAGTGCACTGTAAGTTAAAGTACCACCAAGGTCAAAACAGTCGACCTGTGGGTATATGTCTAATATGTGGCTGGCTGGCTACAATCAGAAGTGGCACTCGCACAGTGTTATTATCGTTAATGAGTGGATTCTCAAAGTTATAATATATATATATTTATATAATATATATAAAACATATATGAAAAAAGGTATTCAAGGTTAGGAGACACAGGTTAAGAATTATTAATGACATTCGTTAAATGGTCCCAAAAGTGCTTCTTAGACTTTGGAGTGGTCCACAGTGCTAATTCGTTATTTATTTGCGATCCAACTGATCCAAAAAGTCAGTGGTAAATTTTGCTTAATGATCTCTATTTTTTGTGACCATTAATTATTTTCGGCAAATGATCCGAATCTTTTTTCAACCATTAATGATAAATGGTAAATTTGTTGATTACTTCTGCTTTATGATTCCGAAAAGATGGTAAATCGTTGATGATTTCGTTAAATGATTCCGACAAAATGGTCAATCGTTCAATGATCCCTACAAGATGTTAAATCGTTTATGATTTTCGTTAAATGAGACCGCACTAATTCTTCTTGGAGTTGGGATTGCCGACTCCCTTACGGTTCTGGATCCACAGTGTAATTATCATTGATGGCTTTTGTCAGCTGGTCCCAGAAGAGCTTTTCACCGTCAACATCCTCCGTCCACTTTAGGTAAGTCTTCTTCTGTAGTAATCGGGCCAACGTCTTGGAAACGCCCGCTGTTGGGAGATCTTCCAGCAGGACAAATATGATGACGTCAACGCCGTCCTTGACGATCCTCTGCCGCGCCATCCTGAACTCGAAGTTGCACCAATCGCTCTTGAGGAAGTTGGGGGAGAGGACGACCACGGTTTTCTTGCTCTTGTTGATGCTGTCGACGATGGTGTCCTCGATGTAGTGACCGGGAATGAAGTCGCGGAAGTGGATACAGAGGCGCATTCCGTACTTATCTTCCAGGGTTTTCATTAGGGTTTCGTGAACCCAGCTTCTGTCTTCAGCATTGTAGACGACGAAGGCGTCGAACTGGTATGTGTGACCTGTGGCGACGCGCTTCTTGCGGACGAGGTTCATCCAGCTTTCTCTAGCAGCGTGTATATGGAAGCGGATCGTCCACCGCTTCCTGTATCCAAGGACAGCGAGACCAATAGCGCCAACAGCGGCGAGCGTGCACACCACAGAAATCGTAATCGTAGTTTCGTATGTAGGGAAGCAAAACTGTTTCAGTTCTGAAACGACCAAGGTCTTGACCGATACGGAGCCCAACATTGCGTGACTGCACAGCAAGTCTTCCACATTTACCAGCGTCACCTTGGTGTGCAGCAACCAACTGAGGAAGGCGACATCTTGGCAACTGCACCGGAGCCGATTCTGAGACAAGTCAACGAGGATCTCGTGGTCGGCAGCGATGGCATCTAACACACTTGTGAGATTCCCAGGCAATACCTCGATCTCGTTGTGACTGAGGTTTAGAAGTCGTAGTTCCCTAAGGTTGCTAATGTCAACGTCGACTTCCTTCAAGGCATTTCTACTGAGATTCAACACTTCTAGACGAGGCAGCACATCGAATTCAAGCCTTGGAATGAAGCTTATGTCACAACCCTGGAGGTCAAGTGTCCGAAGTTTTGTGTTAGTCTGGAAGAAACGCGAGGTCAGATCCAAGTCCAAACGCACCGTGTTGCCGCCAATCAGCAAATATTCCACATTAACGTAGTACTTGAAGAGAGTAAAAATCTTGAACTCTGCCTCATTGTTCTGAACGTTGAAGACGCGCATGTGAGTGAGACCCTTTAACGTGGGTAAGCCCGGTGGAAACGCCTCGCCCAGCCTGTTATTAGATAGATCCATGTACTGCAAATTATTCCTCTTGTTCATGCACACGGTTTGATCGTGCCTTTGCTCGAGGAGGTTGCCGTAGAGGGTCAGGGCGGCGTTGGCAAACTGCAGCTCTTCCAGTTGCGGAGGCACCGGGATCCACACTGACTGGTAACACTCGGGGTCCTCCAGGTCAATGATTTCGGCGATCAGAGGTATATATTCACAGGCGAAATGCGTGAAATTCGAGCAGAGGCAATGGACCCATTGACAAGCAGGGTGTTCTCCCTCAGATCCAGACGCTCCGTTTAGAACTTCCTGGAAGCACTCGTCGTCCTGGGAGAAGGAATCAGCGAAGGCATCGTCGCGGCGGTATCGGCCCGGAGTGTCGTATACATTGTTTCCGAAACTCATGCGTTTGATGGCCGGGTGCAACAGGAAGTCGAGGGTTGTACAGCGCCAGAAGTCCCCATTGTTGCTGCCGATATTGCCTCGAGAATCCAGGAACTGCAAGAAAAGTTAAAGGTTAGAAATTAAAGGTTGGCGTTTTATGCCAAAAGGTCAACTGTTGCTACCGATATTGCCTCGCGAAACCAGAAACTGAAAGAAAAACTACGACGGATTTATATTGACGCAGCTGAATTAACTAAAGGGTAACTAAAAATAGCAGAATAATAAGAGTCTCCTCATGTATTTTGTTAACGGAGAACCACACGTTTAAATGAATATATGAATAGGAGAATAATAATAACACTGCACTTTGTAATTCTATTTTCGTAAGTTACGAGACGTAAGAAGTTGAAAAAGTTGTTTTCAAGGACTTTATATCACCATGGACTATACGTTGTACTCTGGTCCACTTTGTTTGAGCGGTGTACCAGATAAATATAGGGTGATGAACCTCACCTGTAACTGTGGCAGGAACTCCGTGAAACCCGGATTAAAGACGACCAAGCCATTAGAACCCATGTCAAGGTCATGGATGGGGACGCCCGCAAGGTGGCGGAGAATGTCCTCTCGTGCGTTGAGAACCTGATCAATACGCTGTGGACTGGGGTGTTGGATGTTACGGATCCCTAGTTTCCGGATCGGGATTCCAAAGTCTTGGATTGCTTTCAGGATTGGCGATAATTCCGACTTCCCGAGGTAGCGGGTGTGCGAGAGATCGAGCTCCGTCAGATTGTTGACGTAGCCCAGGGCATCACGGTTCACGCCATATAACGACAAATGAAGCTTGAGAATCCTCAGGTTGCTTAACCCTTTAAATATGTCGCTTCTTTGAATCCTCGCTGCGTTGTTGTCGTACACCGTGGTGTCCACCGAAGACAGCTCCAAGGTGTTGAGGTGCTCGAGGTGTTCGAAAGTCACGTTTGTCTCGTTGAATCTATCGCTCAGAAGGTACTTCAAGCTGTAGGTTTCGGGGGGAACCTGTCGTATGGCAGATGCCATGTCGCCATCTTGACACGTGACGAACAGGCCACGTGGGGTTGACTGACACGTGCATGGCTCGGGACACCGGATGTTTTTTGCTGTGTGGCTGACGTTTGGTGGACCAGTTGCATTCTGGGAAGTACTACACACCAAGCCACACAACACCAGGAGCACGTGCATCAGACCAGTTGCCATGGCTACGTCATGCAATAGAAGCAAGATTCCGGGAGCGGCTGGACCTGAAACGCAGTTAAAAATTTACTAGTCAAATACATAAGTTTGTTGAACATAAAGCTGCTCAGTTCTGGGTGGTATACTAAAAATACGTGCTATTAGAACGAGTGCGCATCACGCTGGCGCCTTGCAACAGCAGCCGTATTGGTGCGTGGAGAATCCAGTGGATGTGAAAGTATTATAATTCATAGTTACGTGATCATTGGCTTAAACACTAAATGCTAATAACACTAAATACCCCCGTGTGAAAACACACCATGGTTTTCCATCTTATGGTGAACAATGGTATACCACATGGTTGGTATCATAGTTGGTGTCAATGGTATGAGTATACCTGTGGTGGGTTTCACAAAGATGGTATTACGTAATACAGAATTAACTTTAATACCGTGGTGGGTTTCACAAAGCTTTTCAATACCGGTATTTACGCTAATACCGATATTAAATAGGTATTAACTTAAGACCAAATTTATGACGTGTTTAACAAAGACGGTATTAAGGACATGTCGGTATTAAACTCGGTATTAACTTTAATACCGAGTCGTAGCAGGTTTAGCGCTGATAATACCGACCTATTGAGAAGCCACAACTTGGCAGAAGTCCTTTGATTTGATGGCCATTAATGCAGCCGACGGCACATTCATATGGTCAGGCAATCCGGTTTTGTCTGTGTCATCGTTTCACGATTTATTGTAGCAAAGAATTTTTATGTTCCATACTTTATGATCTAAAATAAAACTAAGCAGAATCTAAGCAGTTTAAAATCATTCCATACCGAGGCCACATTTACAAACAGATCGAGCCACGATGTAGCAAGTTATGCTTTCATGAGCATAATAGTGGATTTGCATATCTCTGACCTACTTCTGGTTGCCAAGGACGACGAATCGGCTGCACCCAAGCTTTCTTGTCCCTGCTCCGCGATGTTTCTGTGCAATAACAGCAACTGTTGTTCACCGAATTTATATTTTCTTTTGCATAAAGGAAGTAAACAATTGGTAGTTTATAGTTGATACGTATTTTGGAATAATATCACCACGTATTATATCGAATCCAATGATATTGAACTGAAGACTGGGCGAGAATACAGTATTTAGTCCATGCATTTGTATATTAGCTTTGTCAACAAAACTGTGTTGACATACTGTGCTGTCAGTTACTCTACGTTAACTGGCCACATTCATAAATTGTCATCCCAGTTACCGTATTGAAGGGTACACACGATATCTGGAGCCTATGGGGGTGTGGGTGGGGGGGGGGGGGGTAGACTATACATAACATTATTTATAAGATCACTGTATCTAAAAAATAATTAAATTTTTAGAAATGGTCATGGAAGTGCATGAGTAGATCTATTTTCAGATTTAGACAATAGGGTAGATTGTTTTTCCTTGGTGTGATGGCATGTCTTAATCGTGTACAACAAGGCTGCATATAGCGTCCAAGAGCAACTTTTGTGGGAACATAGTTGGTTAGTTGGCCCGCAGATCCTGAGAAACGCCAGTAATGGATCAAGGCATGCAACTAAGCCGGCGAGTAGAAGCAGTTTTGGATATCTCTTTGATATAATATTTGTTTATATATGTTCGGTTGCTGAATGGTCGAAGAAGGACAGTTGTGCAGATACACTTTTATTTGATATAAAGTTGTCTTTATCTTTATACATTTAATATGTATGCATTTCAATTGAATACATAATTGTAATCAAACCATTTTTCATGCGCCCACCAGCCAATGATTGATATGGTTGATTTTGCCATTACAGTAAATTCTTCAGCATTTTCAGTCATACACTAAACAGATCACTGATGAGAAACCATGTATTTACAAAAATGGTTATACAAAAATGCTGGAGATTAATATTAAGTGCGGAACAAGATTTCGCGAACACAGCTATTGTGGAGAGAATGTCTTGGAGTCACAAATTGATGTGGATCATATAGGGTGTAGAGACATGCATTAATTGCATTAATTAATTTTAGCATAATTAAGCCCTTGCCCACCTACTATTTACTCCTAGCTCTGCTGCCTGCATTAAATATCTAACCAGCATCATTCCAGCCGCAAAATGTTTCAACAGTGCCTCAGTAGGGAGGTTATCTTGATGTAATGTTTTAACATCCATGAATATTGATAGTATGAGTTATAAAAGAAAACAGAATCAAACAATAAACAAAACACCTTGCATGTGCTACAATATCACCTGACTTATTTTGATAACCAGTTGACTGATTTCAACTGGCTCCTCATATTGGTTTGTTCTTACTCCATGGCATTAGAATATCTGAAAATGTCTTGACTTTGTCCATATAGGACTAGAAGGAGATTAAAGAAGGGAAAAAATCAATTTTTTGGTGGCTGGCAAGTGAGGGTAAGGCCTATGATTTCAGACGTTAGTGTCGATCCTGCAGACTGTCACGACATTAACGTCTGATTTTCAAGCTATATATAGGGGTATCTTAACGCCTCCTAGTGGGGGGAGGGGGGGGGGGGGCAGAGGGGCACTGTCAAACCACGCACCGGCCGCTTGAGCCGGTTTACCGGAGCACACTCGTTGGACTAGGGCAACCGGTCCGTCGCATAGCTACTGTGATTATGACGATTGTATCTTCCAGCATCTCACCGTCAGATTTGGGGAGAGAGTCGTTGTGGGGGTCAGGACCCCCTGAATTAAAAACCTCCCCGATTTGAAACGTATAGGGGCCCCGGGAAAAGATCTCTTTTTGTAAATGCGAATTGTACGGGTATCTTAGGACTATATATAACCCCGTTTGATGCCGTTAATGGTTACTGCAGACTGATAGGCCGTCCTTACCGCCACGGCGTAGGTCGTCCCTTTTATTCTTGAAATCGGTGATAAGTCCACTTACAAGTTACAAGTACAAGTTGCTGCAGGTTTTGACACCAAACACTCACCTCTAATTGTTAGTTATGGGCAATATAAAATCCGTAACAAGCCATTTGATTGGGTTATCTTAGGTCCACCCCAGGGGCGGATCTAGAGGGGAGGGGGGTTACGGGGGTTGCAAGCCCCCCTTGGGAATCTGAACATGCACTGTTAAAGTCGGCTTCTCCGAGCATCTCCTCCGCCCCCCCCCCCCCCCCCACGGTCGACAGTTTTCGGAGAGCACCCTCCCCCCCTTGGGAACCTGAACATACACTGTTAAAGTCGGCTTCTCCGAGCACCCGCCCCACCGGTCGCACTCTCCACACCCCAGGTCGGACGTTTTCAGAGAGCACCCCCCCCCCCTTTGGCAAAGTCCTAGATCCGCCCCTGCACCCCCCCCCCCCCTACACACACACCTCCTATCGACACACCACACACACACAGACACACACATACACGGTTTCCCCATTGACATCACATGCAGCCTGACGATGCGTTACTCATCAGTCATATTATGAAAAATATCGTGTTGTTTATCTTCACGATATTAACCGTATTAAAAGATAAACTGTAGGCGAGTCGCAGAATTCAAGCTGAATACCCGGCTGGTTTTGCTCACGTGCGTCATTGCTTGCACCCCAAACTGTGTCAGCATTACCTGTCAAGGCAGCGGCTAATTGTGGTTCCTTGCGTCACTGTTTGCACCCCAGACTGTGTCAACAGTATCTGTCAAGGAAGTAGGACAACCTTATCGCATTGCAAAGCTATGAGTCATTAGTCCCTGAGACGTATCAAGGTGTACTCGCCAACGAGGAAACCCAACATTGAAGATCCATTTATAGGTGTGCACATACCCCGAGGAAGTCCCAAAAGATGACTCATACCTCAGAAGAACAAGTGTAAAAAAATCAAACGGAGCGTGGCCTAATGACAGCCGATGTTGTGGTTTCTGTAGAGGTGCAGTTATACGACGTAAAAGGCAAAGCAGATTTATTACCGCGTCGTTCTTTAAATGTTATGCAAAATAGTTTTCCTCCACGCTGAAAAAAACGTGATATGGATGGATGCCTCTATTGCCGTCAGGCCGTTAGGCTTCTATTGTGCGCACGACGACCATGCTCCCTGGGCGATGAATGGGTAAATGGTAAAACATACCCGGGCCTGTTATACCCAAATACAATAATAAAACATAATAATAAAACATACACAAAATCCCCTTTGTCTACCTCAAACCAGCCAGCCAACTCAAGTACCCTGGGTTGTATATCATAATTTACATAGATCCATAAAATAGTCGCCGCTCCTAGAAGACATTGGTGCTCTACCCACCTATAGCCATCTATCTGAAGTGTCTTTCTGGGCCATAAATACTCAAATATATACCTTTTGAGCAAACACGTTCATTATTACCGATGCTCAATAAGTCAACACCACCCAGTCGAAAATAGGACAGCGGCGCATGAAATGAAATCTTGGTGTCTTGGCTAGGCAACCTTTGTGCATATTGAAGTTAAATTAGATCAAGAGACCTTCCGGGACAATCACATGGGGATAGATAGATCAAACTGATCAAAAGGGCTTCATCGATGTCTATGATTATGTATGTATCTTCTATATGTGTAACTTAGTGTTATCTGAATGGGAGATTGGATAGGGTCTGCTAAGCCCGCTCACGGTCATGACAAACCAAACATTCACATCGTCTGCTAAGCTCTCTCACGGTCATGACAAAGCAAACATTCACATCGTCTGATAAGCTCTCTTACGGTCATGATAAACCAAGCATTCACATCGTCTGCTAAACTCTCTGACGGTCATGATAAACCAAACATTCACATCGTCTGCTAAGCCCTCTCACGGTCATGATAAACCAAACATTCATATCGTCTACTAAGCCCTCTCACGGTCATGATAAACCAAACATTCACATCGTTTGCTAAGCCCTCTCACGGTCATGATAAACCAAACATTCATATCGTCTGCTAAGCCCTCTCACTGTCATGATAAACCAAACATTCACACCGTCTGCTAAGCTATCTCACGGTCATGATAAACCAAACATTCACATCGCCTGCTAAGCCCTCTCACGGTCATGATAAACCAAACATTCACATCGTCTACTACACTCTCTCACGGTCATGATAAACCAAACATTCACATCGTCTGCTAAGCCCTCTCACGGCCATGATAAACCAAACATTCACACCGTCTGCTAAGCTCTCTCACGGTCATGACAAACCAAACATTCACATCGTCTGCTAAGCCCGCTCACGGTCATGACAAACAAAACATTCACATCGTCTGCTAAGCCCCCTCACGGTCATGACAAACAAAACATTCACATCGTCTGCTAAGCCCTCTCACGGTCATGACAAACCAAACATTCACATCGTCTGCTAAGCTCTCTCACGGTCATGATAAACCAAACATTCACATCGTCTGCTAAGCTCTCTCACGGTCATGATAAACCAAACATTCACATCGTCTGCTAAGCTCTCTCACGGTCATGACAAACCAAACATTTACATCGTCTGCTAAGCCCGCTCACGGTCATGACAAACAAAACATTCACATCGTCTGCTAAGCCCTCTCACGGTCATGATAAACCAAACATTCGCATCGTCTGCTAAGCTCTCTTACGGTCATGGCAAACCAAACATTCACATCGTCTGCTAAGCTCTCTCACGGTCATGATAAACCAAACATTCACATCGTCCACTAAACACTCTCACGGTCATGACAAACCAAACATTCACATCGTCTGCTAAGCTCTCTCACGGTCATGATAAACCAAACATTCACATCGTCTGCTAAACCCTCTCACGGTCATGACAAACCAAACATTCACATCGTCTGCTAAGCCCTCTCACGGTCATGATAAACCAAACATTCATATCGTCTGCTAAGCTCTCTCACGGTCATGACAAACCAAACATTCACATCGTCCACTAAACACTCTCACGGTCATGACAAACCAAACATTCACATCGTCTGCTAAGCCCTCTCACGGTCATGATAAACCAAACATTCATATCGTCTGCTAAGCCCTCTCACGGTCATGACAAACCAAACATTCACATCGTCTGCTAAGCTCTCTCACGGTCATGACAAACCAAACATTTACATCGTCTGCTAAGCCCGCTCACGGTCATGACAAGCAAAACATTCACATCGTCTGCTAAGCCCTCTCACGGTCATGATAAACCAAACATTCACATCGTCTGCTAAGCTCTCTCACGGTCATGGCAAACCAAACATTCACATCGTCTGCTAAGCTCTTTCACGGGCATGATAAACCAAACATTCACATCGTCCACTAAACACTCTCACGGTCATGACAAACCAAACATTCACATCGTCTGCTAAGCTCTCTCACGGTCATGATAAACCAAACATTCACATCGTCTGCTAAACCCTCTCACGGTCATGACAAACCAAACATTCACATCGTCTGCTAAGCCCTCTCACGGTCATGATAAACCAAACATTCATATCGTCTGCTAAGCTCTCTCACGGTCATGATAAACCAAACATTCACATCGGCCACTAAACACTCTCACGGTCATGACAAACCAAACATTCACATCGTCTGCTAAGCCCTCTCACGGTCATGATAAACCAAACATTCATATCGTCTGCTAAGCCCTCTCACGGTCATGACAAACCAAACATTCGCATCGTCTGCTAAGCCCTCTCACGGTCATGACAAACAAAACATTCACATCGTCTGCTAAGCCCTCTCACGGTCATGATAAACCAAACATTCATATCGTCTGCTAAGCTCTCTCACGGTCATGATAAACCAAACATTCATATCGTCTGCTAAGCTCTCTCACGGTCATGATAAACCAAACATTCACATCGTCTGCTAAGCCCTCTCACGGTCATGATAAACCAAACATTCATATCGTCTGCTAAGCTCTCTCACGGTCATGATAAACCAAACATTCACATCGTCTGCTAAGCTCTCTCACGGTCATGATAAACCAAACATTCACATCGTCTGCTAAGCCCTCTCACGGTCATGATAAACCAAACATTCACATCGTCTGCTAAGCCCTCTCACGGTCATGATAAACCAAACATTCACATCGTCTGCTAAGCCCTCTCACGGTCATGATAAACCAAACATTCATATCGTCTGCTAAGCCCTCTCACGGTCATGATAAACCAAACATTCACATCGTCTGCTAAGCTCTCTCACGGTCATGGCAAACCAAACATTCACATCGTCTGCTAAGCTCTCTCACGGTCATGATAAATCAAACATTCACATCGTCCACTAAACACTCTCACGGTCATGACAAACCAAACATTCACATCGTCTGCTAAGCTCTCTCACGGTCATGATAAACCAAACATTCACATCGTCTACTAAACCCTCTCACGGTCATGACAAACCAAACATTCACATCGTCTGCTAAGCCCTCTCACGGTCATGATAAACCAAACATTCATATCGTCTGCTAAGCTCTCTCACGGTCATGATCAACCAAACATTCACATCGTCTGCTAAGCTCTCTCACGGTCATGATAAACCAAACATTCACATCGTCTGCTAAGCCCTCTCACGGTCATGATAAACCAAACATTCACATCGTCTGCTAAGCCCTCTCACGGTCATGATAAACCAAACATTCATATCGTCTGCTAAGCCCTCTCGCTGTCATGATAAACCAAACATTCACACCGTCTGCTAAGCTCTCTCACGGTCATGATAAACCAAACATTCACATCGTCTGCTAAGCCCTCTCACGGTCATGATAAACCAAACATTCACATCGTCTGCTAAGCCCTCTCACGGTCATGATAAACCAAACATTCATATCGTCTGCTAAGCCCTCTCACGGTCATGATAAACCAAACATTCATATCGTCTGCTAAGCCCTCTCACTGTCATGATAAACCAAACATTCACACCGTCTGCTAAGCTCTCTCACGGTCATGATAAACCAAACATTCACATCGTCTGCTAAGCCCTCTCACGGTCATGATAAACCAAGCATTCACATCGTCTACTACACTCTCTCACGGTCATGATAAACCAAACATTCACATCGTCTGCTAAGCCCTCTCACGGCCATGATAAACCAAACATTCACACCGTCTGCTAAGCTCTCTCACGGTCATGATAAACCAAACATTCACATCGTCTGCTAAGTCCGCTCACGGTCATGACAAACCAAACATTTACATCGTCTGCTAAGCCCTCTCACGGTCATGATAAACCAAACATTCACATCGTCTGCTAAGCTCTCTCACGGTCATGATAAACCAAGCATTCACATCGTCTGCTAAGCTCTCTCACGGTCATGATAAACCAAACATTCACATCGTCTGCTAAGCCCTCTCACGGTCATGATAAACCAAACATTCACATCGTCTGCTAAGCCCTCTCACGGTCATGATAAACCAAACATTCACATCGTCTGCTAAGCCCTCTCACGGTCATGATAAACCAAACATTCACATCGTCTGCTAAGCCCTCTCACGGTCATGATAAACCAAACATTCACATCGTCTGCTAAGCTCTCTCACGGTCATGATAAAGCAAACATTCACATCGTCTGCTAAGTCCGCTCACGGTCATGACAAACCAAACATTTACATCGTCTGCTAAGCCCTCTCACGGTCATGATAAACCAAACATTCACATCGTCTGCTAAGCCCTCTCACGGTCATGATAAACCCAGACGATTATTACGTCATACGGCGGGAAAACTCCACACAACACATTGGGTGCATGTCTTTGGTAACCCCAAAGTAACCGAATACGCACATTACGCATCGGTATACCGCCCGACACTCGCCTTCTATCTATGTCAAATAAGTAACATCTGTCTTGAATTTAAATCCTCAATGTATGTGGGCTATCCGGGGAGAAGCAAATTTGTTCACCGGAGCAGAAGTTGGTGGGCGGCTTTATATCCCTGCGCGCCTTTTCGCTGTTCGGTATTATGTGTGATGTCGACCGCGGCTCGCTAGGACGTCCGGACTCGAAAAAACTAGTCCGCGCAGTTTCATGTTGACATTGTTGTTTTACAGACTCAACGAGACACAAAATATCTCTATAAATCATAATTTTGAGACAATTTTAGTCTTGATTCTAAAAAATCTAAGATGGCGCCTGTAAGCATGCTGCTTTAAGGCATCCTGGATATGCGACCAACCATAGCAACATATGCCTGGACTGACATGGCGTTGCCAACAGTGGAGCCGAAAAAGAAACGGTTCTACATTTCGTGTTATAGGGACCTGAATTTATCATTTGGATGGATTGGGCATGGCTCGATGTGTTAGATGCGATAGAAAGAGAAAGGAGACACGACGTTATCCAGTTAATAACTTTAAAATCACGTTTTAATTTTTAATAATTACACCCGGAAAGCTCTTTGAAATCTATATAACGCACGCACAGTTTTCAAGCCATTTTTGTTTATCGTAATCTTTGATTCAAGGACTAACCGGAAAGTTGGTTCAGGGGGCCCCGCCGGTTCGCGTGTTTACATTTTGTTGAAATAATTGTTTTTAAAAGTTGATAAATATAAATAAATAAATATATATTCTCGCCACTTACCTAAGACCTTGACCTTGACCAGGTTCACGTCATGCAATATCACGATCGTTTAGGATCGATCTTTGTCACTGCCGTACGCACCCCAGGTTCCTCTGCCGTACGCACCCCAGGTTCCTCTGCCGTACGCACCCCAGGTTCCTCTGCCGTACGCACCCCAGGTTCCTCTGCCGTACGCACCCCAGGTTCCTCTGCCGTACGCACCCCAGGTTCCTCTGCCGTACGCACCCCAGGTTCCTCTGCCGTACGCACCCCAGCTGCCTCTCTGTCGTAAGCACCCAGGTCCCTCTCTGTCGTAAGCACCCAGCTCCCTCTGTGTCGTAAGCACCCAGCTGCCTCTCTGCCTTTATCTCACTCCGCTAACGGGGAAACTTGCTTAGCGCCACCGTGCGGGGAGTTTGCCAAGCTCCAGGCGAGGATGAGGTAGACGCAAGAGAGACAAGCGATAGAATGTGAAGAAGCAGATTGAGGGTTGTTGTGTGTGTGTGGGTGGTGGTGATGATGGTGAAGATGGACAGCGGAGGGGGGAAGGTGTGTGTGTGTGTGTGTGTGGGTGCTGGTGGTGATGGTGAGGGTGGGCGACGGGGGCGGGGGAGTGTGTGTGGGTGCTGGTGGTGACGGTGAGGGTGGGCGACTGGGGCAGGTGGGTGTGTGTGTGGGGGGGTGGGGGGTGCTGCTGGTGATGGTGAGGGTGGGCGACGGGGGGCGGGGGAGTGTGTGTGTTTGGGAGGGGGGGGTGCTGGTGGTGATGGTGAGGGTGGGCGACGGGGGAAGGGGGTGTCTGTGGGTGGACGACGGGGGAATGGGGTCTGTGTGGGTGGACGACGGGGGGAGGCGTGGGTGTGTGTGTGTGGGTGCTGGTGGTGATGGTGAGGGTGGGCGACGGGGGGCGGAGGTGTGTGTGGGTGGACGACGGCGGGAGGTGTGTGTGTGGGAGGGGTGGGGGGGTATTGGTGGTGATGGTGAGGGTGGGCGACGGGGGGAGGTATGTGTGTGTGGGTGGGTGGTGCTGGTGGTTATGGTAAGGGTGGGCGACGGGGGGCGGGGGTGTGTTTGGTGGACGACGGCGGGAGGTGTGTGTGGGGGGGGGGGGGGCGCTGTTGGCGATGGTGAGGGTGGGCGACGGGGGGGAGGTGTGTGTGGGTGGGTGGTGGTGGTGATGGTGAGGGTGGGCGACGGGGGCGGGGGAGTGTGTGTGGGGTGCTGGTGGTGATGGTGAGGGTGGGCGACTGGGGAGGTGGTGTGTGTGTGGGGGGGTGGGGGTGCTGGCTGGTGATGGTGAGGGTGGGCGACGGGGGGAGCGGGTGTGTGTGGGTGGACGACGGCGGGAGGCGTGTGTGTGTGTGGGGGGGGGGGGTGCTGGGTGGTGATGGTGAGGGTGGGCGACGGGGGGGCGGGGGAGTGTGTGTGGGTGGGAGGGGGGGGTGGTGGTGATGGTGAGGGTGGGCGACATGGGGAGGGGTGTGTGTGGGTGGACGACGGGGGTAGGTGTGGGTGTGTGTGTGTGGGTGCTGGTGGTGATGGTGAGGGTGGCGACGGGGGGCGGAGGTGTGTGTGGGTGGACGACGGGGGAGGCGCGGGTGTGTGTGTGTGGGTGCTGGTGGTGATGGTGATGGTGGGCGGACGGGGGGGCGGGGGTGTGTGTGGGTGGACGACGGCGGGAGGTGTGTATGTGGGGGTGGGGGTGCTGGTGGTGATGGTGAGGGTGGGCGACGGGGGGAGGTATGTGTGTGTGGGTGGGTGGTGCTGGTGGTGATGGTGAGGGTGGGCGACAGGGGGCGGGGGTGTGTGCGGGTGGACGACGGCGGGAGGTGTGTGTGTGGGGGAGAGGGGGGCGCTGTTGGTGATGGTGAGGGTGGGCGACGGGGGGGAGGTGTGTGTGTGTGGGTGGGTGGTGGTGGTGAGGGTGAAGGTGTGGCGACGGGGGGCGGGGGGTGTGTGTGGGTGGACGAAGGGGGGAGGTGTGTGTGTGTGTGTGGGTGGTGGTGGTGAGAGTGAAGGTGTGGCGACGGGGGGCGGGGGGGTGTGTGGGTGGACGACGGGGGGAGGTGTTTGTGTGTGTTTGTGGGGGTGCTGGAGGTGATGGTGAGGGCGGACAACGGGGGCGGAGGGGATGTGTGTGTGGTGGTGGACGACGGGGTGGTGTGTGCTGTGGTGGGCGCGATAGTGATGGTGGATGGCGGGGGGGGACGGTGTGTGGGGGGGGGGGGGTGGGTCCAGGTGGTGATGGTGAGGGTTGGCAACGGGGGGAGTTGGGTGTGTGTGTTTGTGGGTGCTGGTGGTGATGGTGAGGGTGGGCGACGGGGGGAGGGGGTGTGTGTGGGTGGACGACGGCGGGAGGTGTGTGTGTGGGGGGGAGGGGGGCGCTGTTGGTGATGGTGGGCGACGGGGGGGAGGTGTGTGTGTGTGGGTGGGTGGTGGTGGTGAGGGTGAAGGTGTGGCGACGGGGGGACGGGGGGGGGATGTGGGTGGACGACGGGGGAGGTGTGTGTGTGTGTTTTGTGGGGGTGCTGGAGGTGATGGTGAGGGCGGACAACGGGGGCGGAGGGGATGTGTGTTGGTGGTGGACGACGCGGGGGTGTGTGTTGTGGTGGGCGCGATGGAATGATGGTGGATGGTGGGGGGTGGCGGGTGTGTGTGGGGGTCCTGGTGGTGATGGTGAGGGTGGGCGACGGGGGGCAGGGGGTGTGTGTGGGTGGACGACGGGGGTAGGTGTGGGTGTGTGTGTGTGGGTGCTGGTGGTGATGGTGAGGGTGGGCGACGGGGGGCAGGGGGTGTGTGTGGGTGGGTGGTGGTGGTGAGGGTGAAGGTGTGGCGACGGGGGGCGGGGGGGGGGTGTGGGTGGACGACGGGGGAGGTGTGTGTGTGTTTGTGGGGGTGCTGGAGGTGATGGTGAGGGCGGACAACGGGGGCGGAGGGGATGTGTGTGTGGTGGTGGACGACGCGGGGGTGTGTGTTGTGGTGGGCGCGATGGTGATGGTGGATGGTGGGGGGTGGCGGTGTGTGTGGGGAGGGGGTCCTGGTGGTGATGGTGAGGGTGGGCGACGGGGGGCAGGGGGTGTGTGTGGGTGGACGACGGGGGGAGGCGTGGGTGTGTGTGTGTGGGTGCTGGTGGTGATGGTGAGGGTGGGCGACGGGGGGCAGGGGGTGTGTGTGGGTGGACGACGGGGGTAGGTGTGGGTGTGTGTGTGTGGGTGCTGGTGGTGATGGTGAGGGTGGGCGACGGGGGGCAGGGGGTGTGTGTGGGTGGACGACGGGGGGAGGCGTGGGTGTGTGTGTGTGGGTGCTGGTGGTGATGGTGAGGGTGGGCGACGGGGGGCAGGGGGTGTGTGTGGGTGGACGACGGGGGGAGGCGTGGGTGTGTGTGTGTGGGTGCTGGTGGTGACGGTGCGGGTGGGCGACGGGGGGCGGGGGTGTGTGGGGGTGGACGACGGGGGTAGGTGTGGGTGTGTGTGTGTGGGTGCTGGTGGTGATGATGAGGGTGGGCGACGGGGGGCAGGGGGTGTGTGTGGGTGGACGACGGGGGTAGGTGTGGGTGTGTGTGTGTGGGTGCTGGTGGTGACGGTGCGGGTGGGCGACGGGGGGCGGGGGTGTGTGGGGGTGGACGACGGCGGGAGGTGTGTGTGTGTGTGGGGGTGGGGTGGGCGCTGTTGGTGTTAGTGAAGGTGGGAGACCGGGGGGAGGTATGTGTATGTGGATGGGTGGCGCTGGTGGTGATGGTGAAGGTGGGCGACGGGGGGCGGGGGTGTGTGTGGGTGGACGACGGCGGGAGGTGTGTGTGTGGGGGGGGGGTTGCTGTTGGTGATGGTGAGGGTGGGTGACGAGGGGGAGGTGTGTGTGTTTGGGTGGGTGGTGGTGGTGAGGGTGAAGGTGGGCGACGGGGGGCGGGGGGTGTGTGGGTGGACGACGGGGGCGGAGGGGATGTGTGCGTGGTGGTTGACGACGGAGGGGTGTGTGTTGTGGTGGGCGCGATGGTGATGGTGGATGACGGGGGGGGCAGTGGTGTGTGTGGGGGGGGGGGGTGCTGGAGGCGATGGTGAGGGCGGACAACGGGGGCGAAGGGGATGTGTGCGTGGTGGTTGACGACGGGGGGGGTGTGTGTTGTGGTGGGCGCGATGGTGATGGTGGATGACGGGGGGGGGGCGGTGGTGTGTGTGGGGGGGGGGGGGCGGGGGGTCCTGGTGGTGAGGGTGAGGGTGGGCGACGGGGGACGAGGGAGTGTGTGTGTTTGGGAGGGGGGGTGCTGGTGGTGATGGTGAGGGTGGGCGACGGGGGAAGGGGGTGTCTGTGGGTGGACGACGGGGGAATGGGGTCTGTGTGGGTGGACGACGGGGGGAGGCGTGGGTGTGTGTGTGTGGGTGCTGGTGGTGATGGTGAGGGTGGGCGACGGGAGGCGATGTAGACGTGTGTGGGTGGACGACGGCGGGAGGTGTGTGTGTGGGAGGGGTGGGGGGTATTGGTGGTGATGGTGAGGGTGGGCGACGGGGGGAGGTATGTGTGTGTGGGTGGGTGGTGCTGGTGGTTATGGTGAGGGTGGGCGACGGGGGGGAGGTGTGTGTGGGTGGGTGGTGGTGGTGATGGTGAGGGTGGGCGACGGGGGGCGGGGCTGTGTGTGTGTGGACGACGGCGGGAGGTGTGTGTGTGGGGTGGGGGTGGTGCTGTTGGTGATGGTGAGGGTGGGCGACGGGGGGGAGGTGTGTGTGTGTGGGTGGGTGGTGGTGATGAGGGTGAAGGTGGGCGACGGGGGGCGGGGGGATGTGTGGGTGGACGACGGGGGGAGGTGTGTGTGTGTGTGGGGGGAGGGGTGTCCTGGTGGTGATGGTGACGGTGGACGACTAGGGAGGGGGGGGGTTGATGTGTGCGTGTGGATGGAGGTGGTGATGGTGGTGGTGGACGACGGGGGGAGGGGGGGTGGCGGTGTGTGTGTGGGAGTGGGGGGTCCTGGTGGTGATGGGTCGACAACGTGGGGGGGAGTGGCGGTAGTGATGGTGAGGTTGGACGACGGGGGGAGGGGTGTGTATGGTGGTGGCGACGACGGCGGAGTGGCGTGTGTGTGTGGGTGGCGGTGGTGATGGTGATGTGGACGACGGGGGGGGGGTGATGCGTGTTGTGATGGTGATGGCGGATGACCGGGTGTGTGTGTGGGTGCTGATAGTGGTGGTGATGGTGGACGACGGGTGGGGGTGGGGGTGGGGGGTGGCTACAGATGTAAAAGTCGAGGGGTCTTGTTCTGACACGGTTGGTTGGATTTGCGTATTGGATACTAAGGGGGCTGCGCGAAAGGCGAAGTAAACGGGGAAGTAAATATTGGTGATTGTGCTTATTTGTAGCTACGTCAAAATGAATGCAGTTTGAAAATAGAGCAAAGCGCAGGAGCACGGCTTAGCATAAACAGCTCATAGCTATTTTCGGCCATTCTCAGAATGAAAAACACAACAGTAAACACACCTGCGCATAAATTCCTAACGCGGTGGGCCTACACACACACAAGAGCATCTACACGAGTGTGCCAACGTGGTGATGTGGACGTGGTGATGTGGACGTGGTGATGTGGACGTGGTGATGTGTAGGAGGTGATGTGGACGCGGTGATGTGGGCGTGGTGATGTAAACGTGGTGATGTAAACGTGGTGATGCGGACGTGGTGATGTGGACGTGGTGATGTGGACGTGGTGATGTAGACGTGGTGATGTGGACGTGGTGATGCGGCCGTGTGTCCCCCTTGGTGACGTGGACGTGTGTCCCCCGTTGTGATGTAGGCGTGTGTCCGCCGTGGTGATGTAGACGTGTGTCCCCCGTTGGAATGGAATGGAATGTTGGTGTTTTAGGCCACTTTTGTGCACATACAGGCTAAATTGGGCCAAGGAACCTCCCGAGACGATGAAGGATGAAGGAATGAAACATGCCCCAGATTAGGTGCCCGAGTCCGGATTCGAACCCAGGACCTATTGATCTGCGGTCTAGTGCGCTAACCACTACACCAGGGAGGCCCCCGTGTCCCCCGTTATGATGTAGACGTCAGTCTCACGTGGTGATGCAGACGTGTGTCCCCCGTGGTGATGTAGACGTGCGTCCCCCGTGGTGATGTAGACGTGTGTCCCCCGTGGTGATGTAGACGTTTGCCCACCGCGGTGATGTAGACGTGTGTCCCCCGTGGTGATGTAGACGTGTGTCCCCTGTGGCGATGTGGACGTGTGTCCCCCGTGGTGACATAGACGTTTGCCCACCGTGGCGATGTATACGTGTGTCCCCCGTGGTGATGTAGACGTCAGTCCCACGTGGTGATGCAGACGTGTGTCCCTCGTGGTGATGTAGACGTGTGTCCCTCGTGGTGATGTAGACGTGTGTCACTCGTGGTGATGTAGACGTGTGTCCCTCGTGGTGATGTAGACGTGTGTCCCCCGTGGTGATGTAGACGTGTGTCCCTCGTGGTGATGTAGACGTGTGTCCCCTGTGGCGATGTGGACGTGTGTCCCCCGTGGTGATATAGACGTTTGCCCACCGTGGTGATGTAGACGTGTGTCCCCCGTGGTGATGTAGACGTGTGTCCCCCGTAGTGATGTAGACGTGTGTCCCTCGTGGTGATGTAGACGTGTGTCCCCGGTGGTGATGTAGACGTGTGTCCCCTGTGGTGATGTAGACGTGTGTCCCCCCTGGTGATGTAGACGTGTGTCACCCGTGGTGATGTAGACGTGTGTCCACCGTGGTGATATAGACGTGTGTCCCAAGTCGTGATGTAGACGTGTGTTCCCTGTGGTGATGTAGACGTGTGTCCCCCGTGGTGATGTAGACGTGTGTCCCCTGTGGTGATGTAGACGTGTGCCCTCCGTGGTGATGTAGACGTGTGTCCCCCGTGGTGATGTAGATGTGTGCCCTCCGTGGTGATGTAGACGTGTGCCCTCCGTGGTGATGTAGACGTGTGCCCTCCGTGGTGATGTAGACGTGTGTCACCCGTCGTGATGTACACGTGTGTCCCCTGTGGTGATGTACACGTGTGTCCCCCGTGGTGATGTAGACGTGTGTCCCCCGTGGTGATGTAGACGTGTGTCCCCTATGGCGATGTATACGTGTGTTCCCCGTGGTGATGTAGACGTGTGTCCCCCGTGGTGATATAGACGTGTGTCCTCCGTGGTGATGTAGACGTGGGCCCTCCTTGGTGATGTAGACGTGTGTCCCCCGTGGTGATGTAGACGTGTGTCCCCCGTTGTGATGTAGACGTGTGTCCCCCGTGGTGATGTAGACGTGTGTCCCCTGTGGTGATGTACACGTGTGTCCCCCGTGGTGATGTAGACGTCAGTCCCACGTGGTGATATAGACGTGTGACCACCGTGGTGATGTAGACGAGTGTCCCTCGTGGTGATGTAGATGTGTGCCCTCCGTTGTGATGTAGACGTGTGTCCCCCGTGGTGCTGTAGACGTGTGTCCCCCGTTGTGATGTAGACGTGTGTCCCCCGTGGTGATGTAGACGTGTGTCCCCTGTGGTGATGTACACGTGTGTCCCCCGTGGTGATGTAGACGTCAGTCCCACGTGGTGATATAGACGTGTGACCACCGTGGTGATGTAGACGAGTGTCCCTCGTGGTGATGTAGACGTGTGTCCCCCGTGGTGCTGTAGACGTGTGTCCCCTGTGGTGATGTACACGTGTGTCCCCCTTGGTGATGTAGACGTGTGTCCCCTATGGCGATGTACACGTGTGTCACCCGAGGTGATGTAGACGTCACTCCCACGTGGTGATATAGACGTGTGTCCACCGTGCTGATGTAGACGTGTGTCACCCGTCGTGATGTAGACGTGTGGCCCCCGTGGTGATGTAGACGTGTGTCCCCCGTGTTGATGTAGACGTGTGTTCCCCGTGGTGATGTAGACGTGTGTTCCCCGTGGTGATGTAGACGTGTGTCACCCGTGGTGATGTAGACGTGTGTCCCCCGTGGTGATGTAGATGTGTGTCCCCCGTGGTGATGTAGACGTGTGCCCTCCGTGGTGATGTAGACGTGTGTCCTCCGTGGTGATGTAGACGTGTGCCCTCCGTGGTGATGTAGACGTGTGTCCCCGTGGTGATGTAGACGTGTGCCCCACGTGGTGATGTAGACGTGTGTCCCCCGTGGTGATGTAGACGTGTGTCCCCTGCGGTGATGTACACGTGTGTCCCCTGTGGTGTTGTAGACGTGTGTCCCCTGTGGTGATGTACACGTGTGTCCCCTGTGGTGATGTACACGTGTGTCCCCCGTGGTGATGTAGACGTGTGTCCCCCGTGGTGATGTAGACGTGTGTCCCTTATGGCGATGTATACGTGTGTGCCTCGTGGTGATGTAGACGTCAGTCCAACGTGGTGATATAGACGTGTGACCACCGTGGTGATGTAGACGCGTGTCACCCGCGGTGATGTAGACGTGTGTCCCCCGTGGTGATGTAGACGTGTGTCCCCTGTGGTGATGTAGACGTGTGTCCCCCCTGGTGATGTAGACGTCAGTCCCACGTGGTGATGTAGACGTGTGTTCCATGTGGTGATGTAGACGTGTGTTCCCCGTGGTGATATAGACGTGTGTCCCCCGTGGTGATATAGACGTGTGTCCTCCGTGGTGATGTAGACGTGTGCCCTCCTTGGTGATGTAGACGTGTGTCCCCCGTAGTGATGTAGACGTGTGTCCCCCGTTGTGATGTAGACGTGTGTCCTCCGTGGTGATGTAGACGTGTGTCCCCCGTAGTGATGTAGACGTGTGTCCCCCGTTGTGATGTAGACGTGTGTCCCCCTTGGTGATGTAGACGTGTGTCCCCCGTGGTGATGTAGACGTGTGTCACCCGTGGTGATGTAGACGTGTGTCCCCCGTGGTGATGTAGATGTGTGTCCCCCGTGGTGATGTAGACGTGTGTCCCCCGTGGTGATGTAGATGTGTGTCCCCCGTGGTGATGTAGACGTGTGTTCCCCATGGTGATGTAAACGTGTGTCCCCCGTGGTGATATAGACGTGTGTCCCCTGTGGTGATGTAGACGTGTTTTCCCTGTGGTGATGTAGACGTGTGTTCCCTGTGGTGATGCAGACGTGTGTCCCCCGTTGTGATCTAGACGTGTTTCCACCGTGCTGATGTAGACTTGTGTCACCCGTGGTGATGTAGACGTGTGTTCCTCGTGGTGATGTAGACGTGTGTTCCTCGTGGTGATGTAGACGTGTGTCCCTCGTGGTGATATAGATGTGTGCGCCCCGTGGTGATGTAGACGTGTGTCCAGTGTGGTGATGTAGACGTGTGCCCCTCGTGGTGATGTAGACGTGTGTCCCTCGTGGTGATGTAGACGTGTGCTTCCCGTGGTGATGTGGACGTGTGTTCCCCGTGGTGACGTAGACGTGTGTATCCTGTGGTGATGTAGACGTGTGTCCCCAGTGGTGATGTAGACGTGTGTCCCCCGTGGTGATGTAGTCTTGTATCCCGTGTGGTGATGTAGACGTGTGCCCCTCGTGGTGATGTAGACGTGTGTCCCCT
The DNA here is from genome assembly GCA_964019135.1 of Arenicola marina. Taxonomy (NCBI): domain Eukaryota; kingdom Metazoa; phylum Annelida; class Polychaeta; family Arenicolidae; genus Arenicola; species Arenicola marina. The sequence continues at coordinate 26,463,228 of OZ025254.1, read as the reverse complement.
GAGGTGATGTAGACGTGTGTCCCGTGTGGTGATGTAGACGTGGGCCCCCCGTGGTGATGTAGTCTTGTATCCCGTGTGGTGATGTAGACGTGTGCCCTTCGTGGTGATGTAGACGTGTGTCCACCGTGGTGGTGCAGACGTGTGTCCCCCGTGGTGATGTAGACGTGTGTCCCCCGGGGTGATGTAGACGTCACTCCCACGTGGTGATATAGACGTGTGTCCCCCGTGGTGATGTAGACGTCAGTCCAACGTGGTGATATAGACGTGTGACCACCGTGGTGATGTAGACGTGTGTTCCCCGTTGTGATGTAGACGTGTGTCCACCGTGCTGATGTAGACGTGTGTCACCCGTGATGATGTAGACGTGTGTTCCCCGTGGTGATGTAGACGTGTGTCCCTCGTGGTGACATAGATGTGTGCGCCCCGTGGCGATGTAGACGTGTGTCCCCCGTGGTGATGCAGACGTGTGTCCCGTGTGGTGATGTAGACGTGTGTCCCTCGTAGTGATGTAGACGTGTGATCCCCGTGGTGATGTAGACGTGTGTCCCCTTCGGTGAGGTAGACGTGTGTCCCCCGTGGTGACGTAGACGTGTGTCCCTCGTGGAGATGTAGACGTGTGTCCCCCGTGGTGATGTAGACGTGTATCTCCCGTGGTGATGTAGACGTGTGTCCCCCGTTGTGATGTAGACGTGTGTCCACCGTGGTGATATAGACCTGTGTCTCCGGGGGTGATGTAGACGTGTGTTGCCTCTTGGTGATGTAGACGTGTATCCCTCGTGGTGATGTAGACGTGTGTCCCTCGTGGTGATGTAGACGTATTTCCCTCGTGTTGATGTAGGCGTGTGTCGCCCGTGGTGATATAGACGTGTGTCACCGGTGGTGATGTAGACGTGTGTCCCTCGTGGTGATGTAGACGTGTGTCCCTCGTGGTGATGTAGACGTGTGTCTCCCGTGGTGATGTAGACGTGCGTCCCCCTCGTGATGTAGACGTCTGTCCCCCGTCGTGATGTAGACGTGTGTCCCCTGTTGTGATGTAGACGTGGTGATGTAGACGTGTGTCCCCCGTGGTGATGTAGACGTGTGTCCCCCGTGGTGATATAGACGTGTGCCCCCGTGGTCATGTAGACGTGGTGATATAGACGTGTGTCCCCCGTGGTGATGTAGACGTGGTGATGTAGACGTGTGTCCCCCGTGGTGATGTAGACGTGTGTCCCCCGTGGTGATATAGACGTGTGTCCCCCGTGGTGATGTAGACGTGTGTCCCCCGTGGTGATATAGACGTGTGTCCCCCGTGGTGATATAGACGTGGTGATGTAGACGTGTGCCCCCCGTGGTGATGTAGACGTAGTGATGTAGACGTGTGTCCCCCGTGGTGATGTAGACGTGTGCCCCCCCGTGGTGATGTAGACGTGGTGATGTTGACGTGGTGATGTAGACGTGGTGATGTAGACGTGTGTCCCCCGTGGTGATGTAGACGTGTGCCCCCGTGGTGATGTAGACGTGGTGATGTAGACGTGGTGATGTAGACGTGTGTCCCCCGTGGTAATGTAGACGTGGTGATGTAGACGTGGTGATGTAGACGTGGTGATGTTGACGTGGTGATGTAGACCTGGTGATGTAGACGTGTGTCCCCCGTGGTGAGGTAGACGTGTGTCCCCCGTGGTGATGTAGACGTGGTGATGTAGACGTGGTGATGTAGACGTGTGTCTCCCGTGGTGATGTAGACGTGTGTCCCCCGTGGTGAGGTAGACGTGTGTCCGCCGTGGTGAGGTAGACGTGTGTCCCCAGTGGTGATGTACATGTGGTGATGTAGACGTGGTGATGTAGACGTGGTGATGTCGACGTGTGTCCACCGTTATAAGTTATAGACGTTATGCAGTTATAAGTGTGCTACCCTAAGCCAATGGCTCGCCCTAACATGGAATGGATAGATTGATGTATCGCCTGTGAGTGACTGTCTTTATTTATTAATAAGTTACACCAACGTAATGCTAACGGAGACTTTAATGGGATGGATTGCATGAGGGGAATCATGTATATTTCAAACCGAACGTATGGACCTGTATGGCACATTTTCATAACAAACACATCGGATCCGTATTTTGATGGCGCAAACCGTCATAACGCCTCCACCGATGTTAAAGTATGCAACAGCAACAAAAAATATCCGATTGATAGCCCCAAAGATACGGGTCTATGGTAAGGTTTAAAATACTGTGTGACGTCACGTCTTTCTTCTTAAGTGTTCATTATCTGGAAGGATGACCCCGAAAAGAGACCTTGCCGTATTTTATTAACGTAAGTGTGCGTTATTTGAATAAAAAACGGAAAAACTGTGCGTTATCTTGATAATGAGCAGTTGTTGTTAATATTGACTCAGCTCAGTATCACGCTGTATGCAATCAATCAAGCCGAGTTGAGCTAAGCTGAGCCGAACTAGCTGGTCTGATCTTGTCAGAACTTGTAAATTTCAAGACAATGAAATGTCACCGTTAAGCCCCAGGCGGTGTGGGGGCAGGGTGGGGGGGGGGGCATTAGATCAGAAAGCACAAAATATATGGAAATTCGACAGTTTTCGATGGCATCTATATCCGGTGGCGCCTATGATCGGTGGACAGTATGACACTGGTCATGCCATTCCTACTGAAGGTGCCACATATGTGCGATATCAATGGAGGATCCACTCTAAAGTAGAAGCGTTTATTGCCTTATACTGCCTTTCAATGGGAGTTGTGTACATGTGCTGAAGGGCCGCCTTGACCGTTGTGTGGGGATTTAGAATTTTTTTTTTCAAAATATTTTAAAGAACGCGCTGTCGTACTTTCCCCATATAATCTCAATAAGCTGTATAAATGTGCTAGTCGTTATAATTTGGTTTTAGTGGCGCAAAACCATGATCACAGACTATAGGTGTTATATACCGTTATAATCGTGTGTGATGTTACATACCAGAACACCTGAGGTCGCTGACGTTGACGCTGTTGAAGGGCACCAGATTGAGGTGCTGGGGTGAGGCGCAGGTCATGCTGCTCAGATCTATGCCGATCGTGGCAGGCACCATCTTCAGCCACCTCAGGCGACAGTCATAGACCAGGGGGTTGTCGACCAGGCTCACTGACGCACGGATGTTATGAGCCCAACCCGAGGCTGACAGACCCTTAATAGCGCTCTCGGCCAGGTCAAAGCTCCAGTCGGCAGAGTCCAACTGTCGAAGAAGTTTCTGGGTAAACACGTGAAGTTGTTCTGCGAAAACCGCCAGAAAACAGTGACGCCTGGCCGTCGCTCAAAGTGGGACAAGTCAGGTATCGTCTTCAAGCTGGTGTTCTGCATCTCCAGGAACTCTAAATTGGGAAGGAGAACCAGGTCTTTACTATCCACGTGTCCAACATCACAGCCTCCCATACGCAGCGTGTCGACCCGTCTCCCGGGATGAGGCAACGTCGGAATTGCCAACAACGGGTTCTTCGTGAGGTACAATTCCGTTAGAGTGTTTGATGGTCCAGATACATCAGGAATTAAAGTCAAGCTATTTACTCTGAGATCTAACGATTGTAAAGATACCAACGCGTCTAGGCGGCCGGCTGGTATGTGATCATATTCTCTCTTAGCACTAACTTGATCAGAGTGTGAGCGACCGAGGACAAGTTGGGAAATGCGGTGATGATGTTTTGCCAGCGTCGAATGTCTCCAGCCAAGGGAAAGACGGAAAGTCTTCAACGGCAGGTATCAGATTACGTGACACGTCTAACGCGACGACACTGGTCGATATGCTGTCGAATGGAATTGTTGTCAGCGATGTATTTTGCAAATCAGCACAACTTGATCCACTGCATAGCAGGAGCATTAAGCAACATAGCGATAACATGTTTTTAGCTCTAGATGACTAAACATCCTTCTATTGCTCAAGATCTGCCGTTGTTTTCTCTGTCGATGTTTCAATTGCTGTCTATTATCTGCCTATCATTATGAATCTTCTTTTGTTTTTACGGTAGGTCTGTCAAATGCTCCCGATCTATTCTCAGTCTCATTGTTCTACGTTGCGTTTTTTGCTTTGTTTTCTTGATGCTGCAAACTTTCTTCAGTAAACCATCACGTGTCTCAACGTCAGCCCTCATACGTGGAGTGTGCTGAACAGCGAATGTTATATAGCATTAAATAGCATCGTTCCACTGGTACCATGGCTAAAGCGCTACCCAGGACGACCTTACCTTCTCACCTGAATTGATGACAGCAGCTCGTGTTTGTGTGTGTGTGTGTGTGTGTGTGTGTGTGTGAGTGTGGTGGGGTTGGGGCGCGGTTCGAATGGCGTCAGTCAGTCCTGAATATATAGATTCTGTCTGCTTTGCGCGCTAAACTGTATACGTACGTTCACTGGTCACGCCTGTCTCAGCTGCCATAATATTGATCGGCTCGAGCTCCTATGCGGGAGAAGGAAGGATGCTGTAGTCAACCTTTACCCATTTATTTTCTGTACAAATCGGAAACTTGGTATTATAAATCAACTTACTTCATCAAATTCCGATATATGTGGTTAGAACATGAGACTTTCGAATCAACCATTGTTTTCGTGCGCCTGGCTCGGTGCTCCATCAAATGAATATGGACAAGAGTGGAGTAACCGAGCCCTCAGTTAAAGTGCTGTTCGGTACTCAGGTCAGCAAATCTTCAATTCACAGGAAGAAAATGAGCATACCATCAAAATAAGGTTTATGTGTGTTTTTTTCCGTCTTTTTGTTATCTCTGTCTGTGTTTTTTTAACATCTGCTTAAGTTGTTTTCCATATCGCGTTCGGGCATTTTTCGGTGGGTTTTGTGCGTGACGTCATTTCGGTTCCCAACAGAACAGCTTTTGGTATGTAAACATCATTGTGCTACACTAGATGTGCGAATAGTTCTCGCAATAAATGTGGCAGAATTTTTTTTTTATTTCTCTCCCATAAATCACTCCGTAGGCACTGTTCTTTTTCAGGTGAATGGAAAGGACTGGGCAATAACCACGCAAACGGTTGACACCAATGGCGGATACTAGTATCTAAAAACACATCGTAGGTATGTCTAGACATCCCAGAAACATCGTATTTAAGCTAGGCTTTTCCCTTTTGCGGCATCATTAAACTAGAAAATGTTGTCTTACAAAATCGTTTTGTGATATCTTCGTTTGTTCCTATTAAACAAAAAGTGTTTACACAAATCATATCAAAATTGCAGCACAGTTGTAATACTTTGCAAAATACTTGTGCATGAAAAATTTGTATTACCAGATATTTCAAAATATAAGAATGACTTTATTGCAGAAAATGGCCACCGGCCAAAGTGCATATATGGTGCAATTCTGTTTTGTTTGCTCATGGTGCGTATGCTATATGACAAATATAATATAAAGACAATACAGTTATAATGACAACAAATCAGAAACAAGGTCACTACGCGCGTCACTACGTCACGGCGGCCTAGTGATCATTGCATCTAATTTATTTAGAACACAGGCCAATAAATATGAAATAATTCATCTGTGGAACGTGCATGTGAGATTTTGTGACCAAAAACTTTATTAGATAAGAATACGTATTTCGCCAGCTTTTTCGCAGTTGTGAACTATTTAAATTCCTTTGCCATTGACTATACTGGGAGAAGAGTTCGGAGTTTTGGCGGGCCAAATAATCGAAATCACAAATAAGATTAGGCTTTTCATTTCACCGTGAATTGTGAATGAGGAAAATAATTAATCGTGAACTAGGAATTTTAATATTAATTATTATTGTTGCTGGTGAACTTAACTACAACAATAGCATTAAATCTGAAGGCCGCTAAGATGCTGTATTCTGATCCAAACCGCCCTGTTGCCCATGCAATCGACAATTGTTGCCATAGTGAAATTGCATAGAACAATGAAACATGACGTAACGCACAAAAGAATTGTAGTTATAGCTTTAAATGGCCCGCTTACCTGCCTAGTTGCCTAGTTGCACGTGATACGTTTCCTGGCAACGAACTATGGTATCAAAAGGGCGACTGGCCAACCATATGTGGAAAGGCTTGCGATTTGCGGACAGTCAGTCCCAAAATGCTTTACGTTGATTTAAACCAAAGAAGCAGAGACAAGTCAACGCCTTAAATTTAGATTCAACTCGTAATAATAGTCTCTACGCGGCCCCCAGACGGATAATGAAAATTGGTGGGCTGCTACAGCTTGATGGCGGGCCAATAAAATTGCCTAACGCCCGGATAATTCGCGCTATTGTTATAATCACCGTGAATCGGGAAATCGTCAATTTAGCATCGTGTATCTGCCCCTCCGTTGCATGCGGAGAGTTCTGCTTTGAATTCATCGTGACCTGGGAATAAAGAAATCTATTCTTCGTGATCTGGGAACGCGTCCCCTCCCCTGCCCCCCCCCCCCTTTCCCCATTGATGAGGTTGTTATCAAACTTCAAAGATGGATGAACTTTTGGTTCCGTCTGGCCTCAACTTCACAACTCGCATAACTGGCTAGTTTAAGTAACTATGTCTATGCGCAGCTTGAAGTAAATCGTATTAATCAACATTTGTCTATCACGAAGGCCGAGGACATGATTATTCCCGAATCATCAGTGACATATTTCACTGTGGATTGAAACTCACGTGACATCAAATCACGAGGAACGCACACACACTTTTCATAGGTGCCGGTTTCTGGTTGGGGAGAGCTTTCCCGTCGTGAAAAATAAATCTAATCACGAGCTTTTGCCGGGAAGATAAGTGCCTGTGGATGAGCCGTTCGAACACTACGGGATGGTGTGCACGTGGTAATGATCTAGGTGTAAACAGGGGAGAGAATTCCGCAGAAAAATCGTCACAGACATGCGCAGTACGCAGGATCACCCTCGTCTAAAAATAGTACGAGCGATATCCCCTGGATAGACGATCGCTATCCCGGTGTTAGCTATCCCCGGTCTATCCTTGACTCATGCATACGGCGAGGGAGCACCGGTTATCCCTTGGATAGCTAACACCGGGATAGGCAATATCCAGAGATAACTTTATCCCCGCTTCATGCATACGGCCCCAGGCCATGGGACCATGGTAACAGTTAAATACATGGTGCAGTACATTGTTCACGTGCTGTGAATTTAAGACGTTTGTTTACGGAACTGAAATGCATTATAGGTGTACGCGGCAACATTGCGAAGTGTAGATGGATTTTGGGAAGAAAGAGAATCTAACGAAATTATCTCGCGATGGATATATAACTCTTCTACTCAGATATCAGCTCTAATATGACTATAATATCAGCATATCAGTACAAGCTTGAGGAGTCACCAGTGCGGTCCTTCTTTCATCAAGGAAGCCACTTCAGGCCTGCTCGAGACATTTTAATGTATATATTGTTATTCTTAAAGTACGTGAACACTCAAATTAAATCCACTCACAAATGCTAGGAGCCTGAAGAATAAGCCAAATAAGGCTATTACCTTGAGATCCCCCCCCCCCGGAAGTCCCCCACTTATATAGGGGTGGGGGCTGCCCTCTCTGAATCGCGAATCCCCAAGAAAATAGGGAGAGCCATATCGAATCTCCAAGATTAGGACATTTTAAACTGGGCGCGAAAAAAAAACACCTTCGTTGTGATATCGTGAATATCAAGAAATTCGCGTTGAACCAGGAATTGTACACAAATTGCCAACAGCTGATCGCAAATTTCCAATACTTCCTGGTTGCCAATTGCGGAGAACCGAAAAGGCATCCCCCCACCGACCCCCCCCCCCCCTCCTCCCGCTTACATTTTCAAACATCCCAGCCGAAGGAATTTTATGTCCCGAAATCAACACAGAATCAGCTGCTTCATGTAGATTTAATTTTCTCGCTTGTGTTTTGGACAAGTAAATTATGCTTGCGACATGCACTCCTGTGTTTGCAACATTGTATCGTTCGCTCAGGAGTCCTTTTAACAAGAAATTAGAGTGCAATGATCAAATCATGGCTGATAGGGGTTTTACCATAGCCCAGGAATTAGCCACCCACGGGGCTCATCTAGTTATGCCTCCTTTTATAGCCTTTCGGAAGCAGTTGCCTGTTTTGGAAATTAATGATAACTCGTTTCTCATTTCTGTTTGATTCATGTCGTCTTGGCAACCATCCTTCATGCGTGAAACTTAGAAACTAGATGCTTCGACATGAAATGCAAACAGGTTTTTATTTATATATATGCCACGTCGTTAAAGTATAAAGTCCATTTCTGCTCTATTCTGGTGCTCATTTCAGACTGAACTCGTAATCAGAACTCGTAATCACAGTATCCACCTAGCAGTGACGGCTGATGCACCAGAAACAGCGATTACATATCAGTTATGTACCACTTGAAGTCAGCGTTGCTCCACTGCCCGCCAGGTAACGCGTCCGTCGCCGCATCCGTGATTGCGCAATCCATCCCACCAGAAATCAGTTTTCGGAAGCCGAAGATGACGCATGCGTGGTTGACGAGGCACATAGACGCGCACTGGACGCGACTCCGCACTGCGGTCACGTGCTTGATGGGTGGGATATGATTGGGGGCAGAGTCTGGGTCGAAGGTCGAGATCGACGATGTGCGCATTTCTCCTGAAAACAGGAAAAGATACATATATTAAGGCTTCTCAAACATCTGTATTGACTGAGAAGCCATTAAATTCAATGGAAATTATGCATATTGGTTCTTATAATGCACATATACAGAATGCAGCTTCACCCCGTCCCCCACGTCCACCTCACAGTTCAATACACATTGAAGTTTAGCTGAATCAGTACACAATGCAGGTCAGTAATTAACTGAATAAATCAGGCGATGCATTTAATCTTAATAAGCTGTATAAATGTGCTAGTCGTTATAATTCGGTTTTAGTGGCGCAAAACCATGATCACTATAGGTCTTATATACTGTTATAATCGTGTGTGATGGTACATACCAGAACACCTGAGGTCGCTGACGTTGACGCTGTTGAAGGGCACCAGATTGAGGTGCTGGGGTGAGGCGCAGGTCATGCTGCTCAGATCTATGCCGATCGTGGCAGGGACCATCTTCAGCCACCTCAGGCGACAGTCACAGACCAGGGGGTTGTCGACCAGGCTCACTGACGCACGGATGTTGTGAGTCCAACCCGAGGCTGACAGACCACTAATGGCGTTCTCGGCCAGGTCGAAGCTCCAGTCGGCAGAGTCCAAGTTGTCGAAGAAGTTTCTGGGTAACCACGTGACATTGTTCTGCGAGAATCGCCATAAAACAGCGACGCCTGGCCGTCGCTCATAGTTGGTCAAGTCAGGTATAGTCTTCAAGTTGGTGTTCTGCATCCCTAGGAATACTAAATTAGGAAGAAGAACCAGGTCTTTACCATCCACGTGTCCAACATAGCAGGCCCCCATACGCAGCGTCTCGACAAATCTCCCGAGTTGAGGTAACGTTGGAAATGCCGACAACGGGTTCCTAGTGAGGTATATTTCCGTTAGAGTGTTTGATGGTCCAGAAACATCGGGAATTGAAGCCAAACTATTTACTCTGAGGTCTAACGATTGTAAAGATACCAACGCGTCTAGGCGGTCGGCTGGTATGTGATCAATCATATTTTCTCTTAACACTAACTTGATCAGAGTGTGAGCGACGGAGGACAAGTTGGGAAATACGGTGATGAGGTTTTGGCGAGCGTCGAATGTCTCCAGCCAAGGGAAAGACGGAAAATCTTCAACGGCAGTTATTAGATTACATGACACGTCTATCTCGACGACACTGGTCAATATGCTGTCAAATGGTATTTCCGTCAGCGCCGTATTTTGCAAATCGGCACCACTTGATCGGCTGCATAGCAGGAGCATTAAGTAACATAGCGATAACATTGTCTTTACCTCCAGATGACTGATCAGGCGCCTATTTCTCAAGATCTGTTGTTATTTTCTCTGTCGATGTTTCAATAGCTGCTTTTGTTATATTGTTGATGTCACTGGGGCTAAATCATATTTATCCTCGATCTGTCTATTATTCTCAATCTTCTTACGTTTTCGCGCTAGATCTGTCAAATGCTCCCAATCTTTTCTCCGCGTCAGTGTTCTGTGTCGCGTGTTTTGTTTTTCTTTTCTCGGTGCTGCACACTTGCCTCAATGGACCATCATGTGCCTCAACGTCAGCCCTCATACATGGAGAGTGCCGAACAGCCAATGTATAATAATAAATAGCATCAGTAACGTGTTATACCATATCCAAAGCGCTATCCAGGAGGACTCATATTTGCTCATCTGAATTGACGACAGCACCTTGTGTGGGTGTGGGTGGGTGCGGGTGGGTGAGGGGGGGGGGTGCAGTCAGAATGGCGTCATCGGCCTTAAATATAGATTCTGCTGCGTGTTTCCGCGCTAAGTGGCGTACGTTTATCGATATTATAGGTACCGGTCACGCATGTATTGGCTACCATGATAAGCAACGGCTCGAGGTCCGATGCGGGAGAAGGCAGGAAGCCTATATGTTAAACCTTGACCATTTTCTGTATCAATTTCCGTCTCCGTCCATTTCTTTTATCTCTCTGAGTGTTTTTGTTACATCTACTTAAGTGGTTTTCCACTGAGCGTCCGGACAGTTTCTGGTGAATTCCGTGCGTGACGTCATTTCCGTTCACAGCAGACCTGCTATTTGGTCTATAGACATCACTGCGTTGCACAGGATGTGCGAATGGTTCTCGCAATAAATGTGGCAAATATGTATTTTTTCTTCAATTAAATCCCTCCACAGGCAGTGGATTTGTCAGGCGAATCGAAAGGACTAGGCAATAACTCTTCCAAAGTGTTGACACCAATGGCGGGGTCACATCGCCCCAATTTTTTTTCGCAAAGATTGTATTTAAGCTGGTAGCATCATGAACTATTTAATGGGATTTACAATATGTAAGGCAGTTCTTATAATGTTCTTTTGATGTTGTTATATTATTTATCAAAAAAGCTTTTCTTTGTTCATATAACATCAACAAAGGCTAGAAAACGTTGTCATGCAAAATCGTTTTGTAGCGTCTTCGTTGGGTGGGGGGGGGGCTTTGTCTCTTCTTTTGCACAAGCAGTGGTTGCACAAATCATTTATCGTGCTGCACTTTCAAAATACTTGTGTCTGAAACAATGGTTTAATTTTTTTATCAAAATATTGCTTTTGAGGGTGCTGGTTACAAATATGTTAATTTGATGTTTTATCCAATGATATTATCCAATGAGCCTGTATATATTTTGAAATGGTGTTTTCAATAGGTTTGACCGGTTGTTAAAACAGTTTCGCTTTATGCGTTCTGGCCGCAACGTGGGATTGTTATGAGAGAATGTAACCTATAGTTGCGAGAAAACGTGCTAAGTACGCGGAGAAAAACATATTCAAGACATAACAACACATATTATCGCTCATACGGGCTTTCGGTTGGGCTGTGATTTAATTCCCCTTGACCTCCTATTAACCAATCCGAAACAAGATCCATATGCGGGTCACTGCCTCTAGTTCATGAACACTATATATGGAATTATATCTAGTTAATTGATTAATTTGTCTGTAAAACGTGCATATACGTTTTTGTAACCAAAAACTTTAATAGATAAGAATACTATATTTAGTAGTTGTTAACTGTATTAAATTTTTTGTATTGGTCACACCGGGAGAAGAGTTTCCGAGTTTCGACGGACCAAAAAAATCGAAGCATAGTCACAAATATGATTGTAGCCTGACACCTCAACTTCCGGTTCGATGCAAGATGAAGGTTATTACGTCATAGTTGGTAAGTGCGGAGATATTTTCGTGCACAGGCAGGACACGGGTTCGCAACTGAACAACCTTCTTTTGTCACCATGACATTCTTCAAGATATCAAAACCTAACCAAGAGACATAAAGTTACGTTATCACATACGAAACCAGATATACGCAAGAAAAACGTAAGAAAAAGGTCCAAAGAAAAAAGTAGACCTTGACTGATACCAAAACCGCCACGTTCATTTTGTCGATGATTGTAATAATTATGCTGTTCCAAGTAAAGTTCGGGCTTCGGTTAATTATTCTAACGTTACTCTCGCGAAGTTCTGAGATCGAATGACTTAAGTTATCGAAAGGGTCTGTGTACAGGTGTAGCGTCACGACAACGGTTAGTTGAACCAAGTATTTGTGGCATCTTGGGTTAGTGGAACCAAGTACTTGTGGGATCCATGGTTAGTTGGATATAGTGCTTGTGGCATCCTGGGTTAGTGGGATATAGTGCTTGTGGCATCTTGAATTAGTTGAACCTAGTACTTGTTTCAACCTGGGTTAGTTGGATATAGTGCTTGTGGCATCTTGTGTTAGGTGAAGCTAGTACTTGTGGCATCTTGGGTTAGTTGAAGCTAGTACTTGTAGCATGCTGGGTTAGATGAACCTAGTACTTGTGGCATCCAGAGTTAGTTGAACCTAGTACTTGTGGCATCTTGGGTTAGGTGAACCTAGTACTTGTGGCATCTTAGGTTAGTTGATTTGATTTGATTCGATTGGCACCTTCAGTCTCTAAGGCTACATCGCGCCATACTGGTTCAGTTCATTCTAAATAACTCAAGAGTCAATGCTAAAACCCTCAGGATATCAAATAACGTGATTGAGCAGATTGTTTTAAAACCATGAAAGTGAAGAATGGTGAAACGATCAATTAATAGATACAACAAAGTGCATTGTTTGACAGTAAACTTTGACTAGAACGTATATACATTTGACTAGATCTCATGTATATTTGACTAGATCTCATATACATTTGATTACATTTGACTAGATCTCATATACATTTGATTACATTTGACTAGATCTCATATACATTTGATTACATTTGACTAGATATCACATACACTTGACTAAATTTATTGCAGATAAATAGTCTAAAATCTTTTGATGAGGTACAGTATTAAACCTTTTTAAATTTGTTTTGTAATAATCATCCCTAGTTTGTTGGAAGTCAACGCATCTCAACAGAATGTGCTCCACTGTTAGGTGTTCCTGACAGGGAACACATTCGGGAGGTGGTTCTCCTTTGAGGAGATAGCAATGGGTGAGGTAGGTATGTCCAATTCGGAGTCTCCGAATGACAACGTCCCTCCACCTACAGCGGATTCTTGGCCGTTTGGTACCTACAGTAGGCTGAAGCCGTTGTAATTTGTTTGAGGATTGTTCGTCCCAGGACGACTGCCAACTTGCATTTATTTCATTTTGGATGTACGGCTTCAAGTCCGAGTATGGAAAGTGGACTGGAAGGACGTCGTCATTCAGAGCCTCTTTGGCGGCAGCGTCTGCTAGACTATTGCCATCTATGCCTATATGGCTAGGGATCCAGCAGAACGCTACCGCCTTCCCATTGTGTATCAAATGAGGACGCTTTATAAGTATATCTTCTATTAGGGGATATTTTTGGTACTTTATTGCTTATATACATGATAGGGAATCTGAGTATATGATAAATTTATCATGTGTCAAGTGCCATTATTAGAGCCACTGATTCGGCGGTGTATATAGAACATTGATCGGAGAGGCGGTTGCTGCACTAGTGCTCTCCAGCAACAGCTGCAGTGGCCACCCTGTGGGAGTCCTTTGAACCATCTGTATATATATAAGGAAATGGTTTGGGTGTTGACTGTGGATAGCATGTTTAAGTTCAAGAAATTGTGCTGAGTCAGTGTCAGATTTGTTGTGAGTTGCTAGTTCTAACGGAACTTTTGGAGACTTCATTTCCCATGGTGGGATTTCTGGGAGGTGAGAGGTTGGTATATTGTTGAAATTGATATTGTACTTTGTCAAAAGGTTATTGACTCGATTTCGAAAGGTGGGTATTGTCTTTGGTTTGTTTTCAAATAGTGTTGTAAACTTTGAACGGAATACGTCTTGAAAGGTAGGATTATTGGGATTTGTCTGGAGCTTAAGTGTGCATTGTAGTGCCAATTTATCTCTATGGTAGTATAGAGATGGCTCAGCGGACTCCACGTAGAGGCTTTCCGCGGGAGATGTGCGGAAAGCTCCCAGATATAGACGGAGTGCTTGGTTGTGCACTGGGTCCAGCATCAGCAGATAGGATTTGCATGCCGACCCGTAAACCATCGACCCATAATCTAGTTTTTACCGAATCAGGGCTCTGTAAATATTTAACAATGTCTGTTCCCCAATTTGTATTAGATAGTAGATTAAATAAATATTAAGGGCTTTTGTACATTTCTCTTTGAACTGATTGATATGGAGCATGAAAGTCGAATAAAAGGCCGAGAAATTTTGTTTCTGGCACAACTGGGATTTGATCCCCATTCATTCCGGATGGAATTTGCAGAGTTGACAGAAGCGCATACACACTGTTTTAGTTTTTGAAAATTTGAATCCATTACAGATAAGATGCTGCCTTGGGGAACCCCCATCTCTTGATCGTATACTTCAGAGAGATGCCTGCAAAGGCTTTCGACAAGGTATTGGCTATTTGCACTGGTTCGGTGAGGGTTGTGTTTTCATGGACCATGTGGTTGATGTTGTTGTTTGCTTTGTTTCCGCTGATCTTCTGTATGGCTTGCCACGTTTTCTCAGTTGGTGTTATATTTCCAGGGTTGGAGACACATTTTCTCCAGACCCCAAGCGATCTTATGGAAAAGGATCATTCAAAATAGACGAGATGAATCCGGGCTCGGCCAAGTGACGAAGCCACAATATTGATACACTGAGAGTGGGGCAGTGGCAAAGTGGGATGTAATTAATTAGCGCGGTGCTAAGTATCACAGACATCACTGTTCAAGTGATTTTGCCATAGAACACAATACTACCATCAGACGCATTAGCTGCAACTCTTGTTACTGCTGCTCGAATTTATCATTGCCAGAATCGACCTCATCTAACTGCAGCGGTCGTGGTGCGGTCATAGTGATGTTTACCCCGGTCACAGTAGAGGACGTGATATGTTGGATACCGGACGGGCGCGATTCCAATGCGAAATAGGGTTATAGGGAACCTAGTGCTTGTGGCAACCCATGGTTAGTTTAACCTAGTGCTTGTGGCAACCATTGTTTTCGTGCGCCTCGCTCGGTGCTCCATGAAATGAACATGGACAAGAGTGGAGTAACCGAGCCCTCAGTTAAAGTGCTGTTCGGTACTCAGGTCAGCAAATCTTCAATTAACAGGAAGAGAACGAGTTTACCATAAAAATAAGGTTGATGTGTGTTTTTTCTGTCTCCGTCCATTTTTTTTATCTCTGTCTGTGTTTTTAACATCTGCTTAAGTTGTTTTCCATATTGGGTTTTGTGCGTGACGTCATTTTGGTTCCCAACAGAACAGCTTTTGGTATGTAAACATCATTGTGCTACATTAAATGTGCGAATGGTACTCGCAATAAAATTGGCAGATATTGTTTTTATTTCTCTTTGGTTTTTTTTCAGGTGAATGGAAAGGACTGGGCAATAACCCCGCAAACTGTTGACACCAATGGCGGATCCTAGTATCTAAAATCGTAGGCATGTCTGGACATCCCTAAACGATTGTATTTAAGCTAGACTTATCCTTTTTTTGCGGCATCATTAAACTAGAAAACGTTGTCTTACAAAATCGTTTTGTAATATCTTCGTGTGTTCCTATTAAACAAAAAGTGTTTGCACAAATCGTATCAAAATTGCTGCACTGTTGTAATACTTTGCAAAATACTTGTGCATGAAAAGTTTGTATTACCAAATATTTCAAAATATAAGAATGACTTTATTGCAGAAAATGGCCAGCGGCCAAAGTGCATAAATGGTGCAATTCTGTTTTGTCTGCTCATGGTTCGTATGCTATATGACAAATTTAATATAAAGACAATACAGTTATAATGACAAAAAATCAGAAACAAGGTCACTACACGTGTCACTACGTCACGGCGGCCTAGTGATCATTGCATCTAATTTATTTATGAACACATGCCAATAAATATGGAATAATTCGTCTGTGGAACGTGCATGTGAGATTTGGTAACTAAAAACTGTATTAGATAAGAATACCGTATTTCGCCAGCTTTTCGCAGTTGTGAACTATTTAAATTCCTTTGCCATTGGGAGAAGAGTTCGGAGTTTTGGCGGGCCAAATAATCGAAATCACAAATAAGATTGGGCTTTTCATTTCACCGTGAATTGGGAATGAGGAAAATAATTAATCGTGAACTGCGAATTTAAATTTAATTATTACGAATTGCTGGTAATGTTAACTACTACAATAGCATTAAATCTGAAGGCCGCTAAGATGCTGTCTGATCCAAACCGCCCTGCTGCCCATGCAATCGACAATTGTTGCCATAGCGACATTGCATAGAACAATGAAACATGACGTAACGCACAAAAGAATTGTAGTTATAGCTTTAAGTGGAACGCTTACCTGCCTAATTGCACGTGATACGTTTCTTGGCAACGAACTATAGTATCAAAAAGGCGACTGACCAACCATATGTGGAAAGGCTTGCGATTTGCGGACAGTCAGTGCCAAAATGCCTTACTTTGATCGTTGCATGCGGAAATTAAACCAAAGAAGCAAAGACAAGTCAACGCCTAAAATTTAGATTCAACTCGTAGTAATAGACTCTAAGCAGCCTCGTGCGGATAATGAAAATGATTATGAGTTGGTGGGCATGTTAACTAGTACAATAGCATTACATCTGAAGGCCTCTAAAATGCTGTATTCTGACCCAAACCGCCCTGCTGCCCATGTAATCGACAATCGTTACCATAGCGACGCTGCATAGAACAATGAAACATGACGTCAGGCACAAAGGAATTGTACTTGTAGCTTTAAATGGCCCGCTTCCATGACTAGTTGCCTAGTTGCACGTGCCATGTTTCTTGGCAACGATATATATGGTATAACAAGGCGACTGGCCAACTTTATATGTAGAAAGGCTTGCGATTTGCGGACAGTCAGTCCCAAAATGCTTTACTTTGGTCGTTGCATGCGGAAATTAAACCAAAGAAACAGGGACAAGTCAACGCCTTAAATTTAAATTCAACTCGTATTAATAGTAATAGCCCGAGTTTTGCATGGTGATAGGCATTTTATTGGCCCTTCATCAAGTTGTAGCAGCCTTTCATTTTCATTATCCGCCCTCGGGCTTGCGGCCTCGGGCCGATAATGAAAGTTGGCGGGCTGCTACAGCTTGATGTCGGGCCAATAAAATTGTCTAACGCCCCGCAAACTCGAGCTATTGTCATATTGGTGGGCTGCTACAGCTTGATGGCGGGCCAATAAAATTGCCTAACGCCCGGCTAACTCGCGCTATTGTTATCATCACCGTGAATCGGGAAATCGTCAATTAAGCATCGTGTATCTGCCCCTCCATTGCATGCGGAGAGTTTTGCTTTTAATTCATCGTGACATGGGAATAAAGAAATATCAATTCTTCGTGATCTGGGAACACGCCCCCCCCCCCCCCACCTGCCCCATTGATGGGGTTGTTATCAAACTTCAAGCTAAACTAAAACTTCCAACTAAAAGCTGGATGAGCTTTTAGTTCCGTCTAGCCTCAACTTCACAACTCGCATAACTGGCTAGTTTAAGTAACTATGTCTATGCGCAGCTTGAAGTAAATCGTAGTAATCAATATTTGTCTATTACGAGGGCCGAGGACATGATTATTCCCGAATCATCAGTGACATATTTCACTGCGGATTGAAAATCACGTGACATCAAATCACGAGGAACGCACACACACTTTTCATAGGTGCCGGTTTCTGGTTGGGGAGAGCTTTCCCGTCGTGACAAATAAATCTAATCACGAGCTTTTGCCGGGAAGATAAGTGCCTGTGGATGAGCCGTTCGAACACTACGGGATGGTGTGCACGTGGTAATGATCTAGGTGTAAACAAGCGAGAGAATTCCGCAGAAAAATCGTCACAGACATGCGCAGTACGCAGGATCACCCTCGTCTAAAAATAGTACGAGCGATATCCCCTGGATAGACGATCGCTATCCCGGTGTTAGCTATCCCCAGTCTATCATTGACTCATGCATACGGCGAGGGAGCACCGGTTATCCCTTGGATAGCTAACACCGGGATAGGCAATATCCAGAGATAACTTTATCCCCGCTTCATGCATACGGCCCCAGGCCATGGGACCATGGTAACAGTTAAATACATGGTGCAGTACATTGTTAACGTGCTGTGAATTTAAGACGTTTGTTTACGGAACTGAAATGCATTATAGGTGTACGCGGCAACATTGCGAATTGTAGATGGATTTTGGGAAGAAAGAGAATCTAACGAAATTATCTCGCGATGGATACATAACTCTTCTACTCAGATATCAGCTCTAATATGACTATAATATCAGCATATCAGTACAAGCTTGAGGAGTCACCAGTGCGGTCCTTCTTTCATCAAGGAAGCCACTTCAGTCCTGCTCGAGACATTTTAATGTATATATTGTTATTCTTAAAGTACGTGAACACCCAAATTAAATCCACTCACAAATGCTAGGAGCCTGAAGAATAACCCAAATAAGTCTATTACCTTGAGATACCACCCCCCCCCCGGAAGTCCCCCACTTATATAGGGGTGGGGGCTGCCCTCTCTGAATCGCGAATCCCCAAGAAATAGGGAGAGCAATATCGAATCTCCAAGATTAGGACATTTTAAACTGGGCGCGAAAAAAAACACCTTCGTTGTGATATCGTGAATATCAAGAAATTCGCGTTGAACCAGGAATTGTACACAAATTGCCAATAGCTGATCGCAAATTTCCAATAATTCCTGGTTGCCAATTGCGGAGAACCGAAAAAGGAATCCCCCCACCGACCCTCCGCACCCCCCTCCCCCCGCTTACATTTTCAAACATCCCAGCCGAAGGAATTTTATGTCCCGAAATCAACACAGAATCAGCTGCTTCATGTAGATTTAATTTTCTCGCTTGTGTTTTGGACAAGTAAATTATGCTTGCGACATGCACTCCTGTGTTTGCAACATTGTATCGTTCGCTCAGGAGTCGTTTTAAAGAGAAATTAGAGTGCAATGATCAAATCATGGCTGATAGGGATTTTAACATTGCCCAGGAATTACCCACCTACGGGGCTCATCTAGTTATGCCTCCTTTTATAGCCTTTCGGAAGCAGTTGCCTGTTTTGGAAATTAATGATAACTCGTTTCTCATTTCTGTTTGATTCATGTCGTCTTGGCAACCATCCTTCATGCGTGAAACTTAGAAACTAGATGCTTCGACATGAAATGTAAACAGGTTTTTATTTATATATATGCCACGTCGTTAATTTATAAAGTCCATTTCTGCTTTATTCTGGTGCTCATTTCAGACTGAACTCGTAATCAGAACTCGTAATCACAGTATCCACCAGAAACAGTGATTACATATCAGTTAAGTACCACTTGAAGTCAGCGTTGCTCCACTGCCCGCCAGGTAGCGCGTCCGTCGCCGCATCCGTGATTGCGCAATCCATCTCACCAGAACTCAGTTTCCGGAAGCCGAAGATGACGCATGCGTGGTCGACGAGGCACATAGACGCGCACTGGACGCGACTCCACACTGCGATCACGTGCTTGATGGGTGGGATATGATTGGGGGCAGAGTCTGGGTCAAAGGTCGAGATCGATGATGTGCGCATTTCTCCTGAAAACAGGAAAAGATACATATATTAAAGCTTCTCAAACATCTGTACTGACTGAGAAGCCATTAAATTCAATGGAAATTATGCATATTGGTTCTTATAATGCAAATATACAGAATGCAGCTTCACCCTGTCCCCCACGTCCACCTCACAGTTCAATACACATTGAAGTTTAGCTGAATCAGTACACAATGCAGGTCAGTAACTAACTGAATAAATCAGGCGATGCATTTAATCTTAATAAGCTGTATAAATGTGCTAGTCGTTATAATTCGGTTTTAGTGGCGCAAAACCATGATCACTATAGGTCTTATATACTGTTATAATCGTGTGTGATGGTACATACCAGAACACCTGAGGTCGCTGACGTTGACGCTGTTGAAGGGCACCAGATTGAGGTGCGGGGGTGAGGCGCAGGTCATGCTGCTCAGATCTATGCCGATCGTGGCAGGCACCATCTTCAGCCACCTCAGGCGACAGTCACAGACCAGGGGGTTGTCGACCAGGCTCACTGACGCACGGATGTTGTGAGTCCAACCCGAGGCTGACAAACCCCTAATGGCGTTCTCGGCCAGGTCGAAGCTCCAGTCGGCAGATTCCAAGTTGTCGAAGAAGCTTCTTGGTAACCACGTGACATTGTTCTGCGAGAACCGCCATAAAACAGCGACACCTGGCCGTCGCTCATAGTTGGTCAAGTCAGGTATCGTCTCCAAGCTGGTGTTCTGCATTCCTAGGAATACTAAATTAGGAAGAAGAACCAGGTCTTTACCATCCACGTGTCCAACATAGCAGGCCCCCATACGCAGCGTCTCGACAAGTCTCCCAAGTTGAGGCAACGTTGGAAATGTCGACAACGGGTTCCTAGTGAGGTATATTTCCGTTAGAGTGTTTGATGGTCCAGATACATCAGGAATTGAAGTCAAGCGATTTAATTTGAGATCTAACGACTGTAAAGATACCAACGCGTCTAGGCGGTCGGCTGGTATGTGATCAATCATATTCTCTGTTAACACTAACTTGATCAGAGTGTGAGCGACGGAGGACAAGTTGGGAAATACGGTGATGAGGTTTTCGCTAGCGTCGAATGTCTCCAGCCAAGGGAAAGACGGAAAGTCTTCAACGGCAGTTATCAGATTACATGACACGTCTATCTCGACGACACTGGTCAATATGCTGTCGAATGGAATTTCCGTCAGCGCCGTATTTTGCAAATCGGCACCACTTGATCGGCTGCATAGCAGGAGCATTAAGCAACATAGCGATAACATTGTCTTTACCTCCAGATGACTGATCATGCGCCTATTTCTCAAGATCTGTTGTTATTTTCTCTGTCGATGTTTCAATAGCTGCTTTTGTTATATTGTTGATGTCACTGGGGCTAAATCATATTTATCCTCGATCTGTCTATTGTTCTCAATCTTCTTACGTTTGCGCGGTCGATCTGTCAAATGCTCCCAATCTTTTCTCCGCGTCAGTGTTCTGTGTCGCGTGTTTTGTTTTTCTTTAATCGGTGCTGCACACTTTCCTCAATGGACCATCATGTGCCTCAACGTCAGCCCTCACACATGGAGAGTGCCGAACAGCCAATGTATAATAATAAATAGCATCGGTATCGTGTTATACTATATCCAAAGCGCTATCCAGGAGGAATCATATTTGCCCATCTGAATTGACGACAGCACCTTGTGTGGGTGTGGGTGGGTGCGGGTGGGTTAGGGGGGGGAGGGGGTGGGTGCAGTCAGAATGGCGTCATCGGCTTTAAATATAGATTCTGCTGCGTGTTTCCGCGCTAAGTGGCGTACGTTTATCGATATTATAGGTACTGGTCACGCATGTATTGGCTACCATGATAAGCAACGGCTCGAGGTCCGATGCGGGAGAAGGCAGGAAGCCTATATGTTAAACCTTGACCATTTTCTGTATCAATTTCTGTCTCCGTCCATTTCTTTTATCTCTCTGAGTGTTTTTGTTACATCTACTTAAGTGGTTTTCCACTAAGCGTCCGGACAGTTTCTGGTGAATTCCGTGCGTGACGTCATTTCCGTTCACAGCAGACCTGCTATTTGGTCTATAGACATCACTGCGTTGCACAGGATGTGCGAATGGTTCTCGCAATAAATGTGGCAAATATATCTTTTTTTTTCTTCAATTAAATCCCTCCACAGGCAGTGGATTTGTCAGGCGAATCGAAAGGACTGGGCAATAACTCTTCCAAAGTGTTGACACCAATGGCGGGTCACATTGCCCCAAAACTTTTCGCAAAGATTGTATTTAAGCTGGTAGCATCATGAACGATTTAACGGGATTTACAATATGTAAGGCAGTTCTTCTAATGTTCTTTTGATGTTGTTATATTATTTATCAAAAAGGCTTATCTTTGTTCATATAACATCAACAAAGGCTAGAAAACGTTGTAATGCAAAATCGTTTTGTATCGTCTTCGTTGGGGGGGGGGGGGGGGCCTTTGTGTGTTCTTTTGCACAAGCAGTGGTTGCACAAATCGTTTATCGTGCTGCACTTTCAAAATACTTGTGTCTGAAACTATGGTTTAATTTTTTTATCAAAATATTGCCTTTGTGGGTGCTGGTTACAAATATGTTCATTTGATGTTTTATCCAATGATATTATCCAATGAGCCTGTATATGTTTTGAAATGGTGTTTTCAATAGGTTGTTAAAACAGTTTCGCTTGATGCGTTCTGGCCGCAACGTGGCATTGTTATGAGAGAATGTAACCTATATTTGCGAGAAAACGTGCTAAGTACGCAGTGAAAAACACATTCAAGACATAACAACACATATTATCGCTCATACGGGCTTTCGGTTGGGCTGTGATTTAATTCCCCTTGACTTCCTATTAACCAATCCGAAACAAGATCCCTATGCGGGTCATTGCCTCTAGTTCATGAACACTGGCCAATATATATGGAATGATATCTAGTTAATTGAATAATTTGTCTGTAAAACGTGCATATACGTTTTTGTAACCAAAAACTTTATTAGATAAGAATACTATATTTAGCAGTTGTTAACTGTATTAATTTTTTTGTATTGGTCACACCGGGAGAAGAGTTTCCGAGTTTCGACGGACCAAAAAAATCGAAACATAGTCACAAATATGATTGTAGCCTGACACCTCAACTTCCGGTTCGATGCAAGATGAAGGTTATTACGTCATAGTTGGTAAGTGCGGAGATATTTTCGTGCACAGGCAGCACACGGGTTCGCAACTGAACAACCTTCTTTTGTCACCATGACATTCTTCAAGATATCAACACCTAACCAAGAGACATAAAGTTACGTTATCACATACAAAACCAGATATACGCAACAAAAACGTAAGAAAAAGGTCCAAAGGAAAAAGTAGACCTTGACTGATACCAAAACCGCCACGTTCATTTTGTCGATGATTGTGATAATTATGCTGTTCCAAGTAAAGTTCGGGCTTCGGTTAATTATTCTAACGTTACTCTCGCGAAGTTCTGAGATCGAATGACTTAAGTTATCGAAAGGATCTGTGTACAGGTGTAGCGTCACGACAACGGTTAGTTGAACCAAGTACTTGTGGCATCTTGGGTTAGTGGAACCAATTACTTGTGGGATCCATGGTTAGTTGGATATAGTGCTTGTGGCATCCTGGGTTAGTGGGATATAGTGCTTGTGGCATCTTGAATTAGTTGAACCTAGTACTTGTTTCATCCTGGGTTAGTTGGATATAGTGCTTGTGGCATCTTGTGTTAGGTGAAGCTAGTACTTGTGGCATCTTGGGTTAGTTGAAGCTAGTACTTGTGGCATGCTGGGTTAGATGAACCTACTACTTGTGGCATCCAGAGTTAGTTGAACCTAGTACTTGTGGCATCTTGGGTTAGGTGAACCTAGTATGTGTGGCATCTTGGGTTAGTTGATTTGATTTGATTCGATTGGGGCTTAACGGCATCTTCAGTCTCTAAGGCTACATCGCGCCATACTGGTTCAGTTCATTCTAAATAACTCAAGAGTCAATGCTAAAACCCTCAGGAGATCAAATAACGTGATTGAGCAGATTGTTTTAAAACCATGAAAGTGAAGAATGGTGAAACGATCAATTAATCGATACAACAAAGTGCATTGTTTGACAGTAAACTTTGACTAGAACGTATATACATTTGACTAGATCTCATGTATATTTGACTAGATCTCATATACATTTGATTACATTTGACTAGATATCACATACACTTGACGAAATTTATTGCAGATAAATAGTCTAAAATCTTTTGATGAGGTACAGTATTAAACCGTTTTAAATTTGTTTTGTAATAATCATCCCTAGTTTGTTGGAAGTCAACGCATCTCAACAGAATGTGCTCCACTGTTAGGTGTTCCTGACAGGGAAAACATTCGGGAGGTGGTTCTCCTTTGAGGAGATAGCAATGGGTGAGGTAGGTATGTCCAATTCGGAGTCTCCGAATGACAACGTCTCTCCACCTACAGCGGATTCTTGGCCGGTTGGTACCTACAGTAGGCTGAATCCGTTGTAATTTATTTGAGAATTGTTCGTCCCAGGACGACTGCCAACTTGCATTTATTTCATTTTGTATGTACGGCTTCAAGTCTGAGTATGGAAACTGGACCGGAAGGAGATCGTCATTCAGAGCCGCTTTGGCGGCAGCGTCTGCTAGACAATTGCCCTCTATGCCTATATGGCTAGGGACCCAGCAGAACACTACCGCCTTCCCATTGTGTATCAAATGAGGACGCTTTATAAGTATATCTTCTATTAAGGGATATGTTTGGTACTTTATTGCTTATATACATGATAGGGAATCTGAGTATATGATAAATTTATCATGTGTCAAGTGCCATTATTAGAGCCACTGATTCGGCGGTGTATATAGAACATTGATCGGGGAGGCGGTTGCCGCACTAGTGCTCTCCAGCAAAAGCTGCAGTGGCCACCCTGTGGGAGTCCTTTGAGCCATCTGTATATATATAAGGAAATGGTTTGGATGTTGACTGTGGATAGCATGTTTAAGTTCAATTGTGCCGGAATTTTTGGAGATTTCATTTCCCATGGTGGGATTTCTGGGAGTGGCCAGGTTGGTATATTGTTGAAATTGATATTGTACTTTGTCAAAAGGTTATTGACTCGAATTCCAAAGGTGGGTATTGTCTTTGGTTTGTTTTCAAATAGTGTTGTAAACTTTGGACGGAATACGTCTTCAAAGGCAGGATTATTGGGATTTGTCTGGAGCTAAAGTGTGCATGTAGTGCCAATTGATCTCTATGGTATTATAGAGATGGCTCAGCGGACTCCACGTAGAGGCTTTCCGCGGGAGATGTGCGGAAAGCTCCCAGATATAGACGGAGTGCTTGGTTGTGCACTGGGTCCAGCATCAGCAGATAGGATTTGCATGCCGACCCGTAAACCATCGACCCATAATCTAGTTTTTACCGAATCAGGGCTCTGTACATATTTAACAATGTCTGTTCCCCAATTTGTATTAGATAGTACATTAACTAAATATTAAGGGCTTTGGTACATTTCTCATTGAACTGATTGATATGGAGCCTGAAAGTCGAATAAAAGGCCGAGAAATTTTGTTTCTGGCACAACTGGGATTTGATCCCCATTCATTCCGGATGGAATTTGCAGAGTTGACAGAAGCGCATACACACTGTTTTAGTTTTTGAAAATTTGAATCCATTACAGATAAGATGCTGCCTTGGGGAACCCCCATCTCTTGATCGTATACTTCAGAGAGATGCCTGCAAAGGCTTTCGACAAGGTATTGGCTATTTGCACTGGTTCGGTGAGGGTTGTGTTTTCATGGACCATGTGGTTGATGTTGTTGTTTGCTTTGTTTCCGCTGATCTTCTGTATGGCTTGCCACGTTTTCTCAGTTGGTGTTATATTTCCAGGGTTGGAGACACATTTTCTCCAGACCCCAAGCGATCTTATGGAAAAGGATCATTCAAAATAGACGAGATGAATCCGGGCTCGGCCAAGTGACGAAGCCACAATATTGATACACTGAGAGTGGGGCAGTGGCAAAGTGGGATGTAATTAATTAGCGCGGTGCTAAGTATCACAGACATCACTGTTCAAGTGATTTTGCCATAGAACACAATACTACCATCAGACGCATTAGCTGCAACTCTTGTTACTGCTGCTCGAATTTATCATTGCCAGAATCGACCTCATCTAACTGCAGCGGTCATGGTGCGGTCATAGTGATGTTTACCCCGGTCACAGTAGAGGACGTGATATGTTGGATACCGGACGGGCGCGATTCCAATGCGAAATAGGGTTATAGGGAACCTAGTTCTTGTGGCAACCCATGGTTAGTTTAACCTAGTGCTTGTGGCAACCCATGGTTAGTTTAACCTAGTGCTTGTGGAAACCCATGGTTGGTTTAACCTAGTGCTTGTGGCAACCCATGGTTAGTTTAACCTAGTGCTTGTGGCAACCCATGGTTAGTTTAACCTAGTGCTTGTGGCAACCCACGGTTAGTTTAACCTAGTGCTTGAGGCAACCCATGGTTAGTTTAACCTAGTGCTTGTGGCAACCCATGGTTAGTTTAACCTGGTGCTTGTGGCAACCCATGGTTAGTTTAACCTAGTGCTTGTGGCAACCCATGGTTAGTTTAACCTGGTACTTGTGGAAACCCATGGTTAGTTTGACCTAGTGCTTGTGGAAACCCATGGTTAGTTTAACCTAGTGCTTGTGGAAACCCATAGTTAGTTTGACCTAGTGCTTGTGGCAACCCATGGTTAGTTTAACCTAGTGCCTGTGGCAACCCATGGTTAGTTTAACCTAGTGCTTGTGGAAACCCATGGTTAGTTTAACCTAGTGCTGGTGGCAACCCATGGTTAGTTTAACCAGGTGCTTGTGGCAACCCACGGTTAGTTTAACCTAGTGCTTGAGGCAACCCATGGTTAGTTTAACCTAGTGCTTGTGGAAACCCATGGTTAGTTTAACCTAGTGCTTGTGGCAACCCATGGTTAGTTTAACCTAGTGCTTGTGGAAACCCATGTTTAGTTTGACCTAGTGCTTGTGGCAACCCATGGTTAGTTTAACCTAGTGCTTGTGGCAACCCATGGTTAGTTTAACCTAGTGCTTGTGGCAACCCATGGTTAGTTTAACCTAGTGCCTGTGGCAACCCATGGTTAGTTTAACCTAGTGCTTGTGGCAACCCATGGTTAGTTTAACCTAGTGCTTGTGGAAACCCATGGTTAGTTTGACCTAGTGTTTGTGGCAACCCATGGTTAGGTTAACCTAGTGCTTGTGGAAACCCATGGTTAGTTTGACCTAGTGCTTGTGTCAACCCATGGTTAGTTTAACCTAGTGCTTGTGGCAACCCATGGTTATTTTAACCTAGTGTTGATGACACCCATGGTTAGTCGAAACTAGTGTTTATGACATTCAGTGTTAGTTAAACCTAGCTTTTTGTGGCATCAGTTGAGTAGGGTATAATTATTCGAACATAGTTATCACTTATTATCATGCCCTCTGTTAACTTTTGAAACAAAAAGCTTCGCGTACTGAGTTACACTTCGTCTTCGTTTACATTTGTTTACTGCCCCAGTTATCCGACGACCCCCCCCCCCCCCACTTCCCACCTTACAGTATTTCTATTGAACTAATGAAACACTCGACACCATGATTCAATTCACCTCACAAATGTCAGTTGCCTTTTGTGAAATTTGTGACATCAAGACATTTGATCATAGAAATGCTGAGGTTTCCACTTATAATTAGCCTGGTACAAATTCCACAAGCCCTCAGGGAAGCACATGGTTTCCCCTGGAATGAAAAATCAGTGTTCAAGCAAGAAAGAAGCCATAGCTCCCTTCATTGCTTCAGCAAACATCTGCCACCGATATCCCCGAAATGAAGACAGCAATTCTGATTGTCGTTTCGGTCCTGCATATTTCGTGTTTATACCTAATACCAACCCATTTTGGTCCTGGGGACGGGGATGATGACATCAGCGATTCATCTACGTCACTCGTAGGAACATCGCGCTCCCCGGACGTCACCGACACAGGGGGAACCAGCTACATTAGTAATGACGTCACTTCCGGCATCATAGGGGAAGCGCACGAACGTCACCGAATATCGATCAATACCATTGACTGGACGAAACAGCGCGTGAATAAGAGAACTTCTCGCGAGATCGAGGGAGAAGATAGGAAAGGGTGGTACAGTTTTCTGGAAGATGTGTTGCGGAGGATTTCATCTGATGTGGGTGCCAGTCAGGGACATACGCTAGGCGGATCGCTACGCGAGTTCCAATCGGCGTTGTTATCATTAGCTCAACATTGTGATCCCAAGCGCTTTCCGGTCGGGTACCGCCATAACACGGAGTGTGCTGGGTGCATCTACAAACCAGGCCCGTGTGGTTATGCTTACTACAAGTCTAACGACCTCGGTGGAGATCAGCCGTCAAAATGTAGCATAAGTGTCAAGGACAACACGAATACATTCCATCTCAACATCACACTCTTGTGGTTGACGCCAGTTTACTTCTCGCCTAACTGTTTCTCCGCCATACTAGAAATCGACGCAGGACGCTATGGTATGTTCTGCGCGTCCAGTACCCCACAGACAACGCTGGTGCCCCTCGGCAATACCGACATCTCCTTCAAGCAAGACTTCTTCGAGGAGACTGAGTCCTTCCTGCTGGTATACCAAGTCTACGATCCATCATTTGTGCGCCCAGCTACCGCACACGCAGATTACTTCACCGTGCAATCTCAACACCCACTACAAGAGGGGGGTCTGGAGTTTGCAGACCGGCTACTGCTGAGGTGGTATACGTCGGTTCCCGTGGGCTGGGTTGCCACCGCTCATATTCATGCTACGTGTAGCCATTACGGAAACAAGTCACAGTTAACAGTGTATGATGGGCCGGCTTCTTATCTCACCACCCCCGGCTTGGAAGCAAGATACGCATTGCTAGGTCATTGACTCATGTGCAAAGGTTTCCAAATCGAAGCCAGTGAAGGACTGACGAATGGGAACGTATCTTGTGGAAATCTTCGAGTTTCTATTGGAGACTTGACCGTTTTCCTTCACATCGCACACAGTGAGAAAGTAGCGACTAGAATATTATTCAAGGCCATACCTGCTTCCTGTCCCAGCGAGCATTGTACGTACCACGCAGTCAGCCTTCGGGTGTCGGAAAATGTTACCCTAACGACAAACGAGACGAGTTCCTTGTACATCTTTGAAATAACCTTTGCTGTGTCTAATATGTTTCCTCATCTAGATTTCACAGATATGCTTGTCCCTTTGACAAGCTCTGGGTGTTCTCTCAGCGGTGTTCATCTACTCCGGAATGGTACCCCCTTTGCCAGCTTCTGCTCCAGGGCCACGCTAGATGGTCTGACAGACTCTCACCAGAGTGGCATACAGCTAGGCCAGGGCGAGCATGTCTTATTATTACGGTCCTATCCCGGTATACCCGCCGTTAAAGCTGATGTCAGACTGACGTTAGGTCCGGGCGAGGGGATCCTTAACTTATGCCACAAGTACGAGACCGAAGGTTCTATCTCCCAGCCCCGGATGTCCCATCCAGGAGGACCCAGAAGATGGAAGATATTCCCTGGGCCGGAAGACCGAGCGTTCGCCTTGCTGCGTTCGCTGGTGACTTGCGTAATTTTCCAAGCATTGCTGTCTGATGACACCCGAATCAAGGACAGAACGCACTGCTTATTGCATACATTCTTTCAAAACGACATGCTTCCTTCTCGTCTCGAGATAAGTCTCAACGCACCTGAGAAACTTCGTCGTGCCTTCGTCGAAAAGAAGAAATTTTCATTGCAGGGATGCTCTGTCGATCCCGTCTTTAACCGGCAGTGGCAGGCCGGACCCCACCCAGCCAGTCGAAGTCATTGAACGCCACGCTACCGTTACCCTCAACACAGGCTGTGGCTGGTTAGGCATCTCACAGGCGGTACGGGAGGATGACCCCGATGACTTCTGTAACGCACTGATGTTGCTTGGGGTCTTCACTTGCAAATCCAACTGCGGTCCGCTGACCGTACTGAATGCAGTCTTTCAGACTCGCTTGCGAATGCTTTTGTGCAACGGCCGTTCCCGATTGCTGAACATCATAGTATCCTCGTTAATAGTGCTTTCAATGTCAATCAAGTTATAGATTTGACCTTTCCATATACGTTGAATAATGCACCAGGTTACGGCTTTAAGGGTGTAATAATGTTGTTCTCTCGTGCACATTTTCCGCTAGATGGCGGCAATGAGCCACGAAGATCCCCGCCTCTCAAATGTTCCGCTGTTATTCACTTCCGCTCTTTTGAGCGTGACGCAATCTATTTCATTTTGCCGCCATTTGAAGCGGCGCAGACGGCACTAAATCCATCAGCTTCTGCTTCTGTCGGGAACTCTACGACACAAACCATTTGTTCTTATTCACAGTTTTACACCGCGGTGGATATCCCGCAAGCCTCCTGGGAAGAAGCGGAAGGGGTTAGCCGCAGTCGGGGGGGTGGGGGGGGGGGCATCTGTTGAGTCTCACCACGGACTCCGAATGGGCCGCTCTCGTCACGTGGTCCCTCGAAGGATTTTTGCAAAATTATTCTTCACCCTCATATTCACCTTTATCATCCAACTCATCATCCAAATTTGATCTGCTAGAGTTATTCCTGCATCAACACCTCTATCTTCGCCTTCGATGGAACGCGTCAATCAAGGTTTGGATTTTGTCTGGTTATTTTTGTTTTGTATAATATCTGTTCGTAATGGGGGCCGGCGCGATAACGCAGTGGGCTAGAGCGCTCGCGTTGAGTGCTCGGGCCACCCGAGAGCCTAACGGCACGTGGATCGGTGGTTCGAGCCCTGCAGTGGCCATGTCTGTGTGGTTGCAGGATAAAGATCCCATGTCTTTCTTTGTAAAGAGTAGGGGGTTACCCCGGGGACATGGCTTCGCTCTCCCTTCCTTCTCCCATTGACGTGATATGACCAAAAGTGATTACAGCGTCCTGAATAACCAACCAACCTGTTTGTAATTTATTACAACAGTGACTCTTAAAATATTCACACCACCACACATGACGCTTTTGTGGGCCTCAATTTGACCCTGATAATGCACAAATTCAGCTTGATTTTACATATGCGGAAAACTTGCTGGTGCATGGTTTAAGTTTTTCGCTAATTTTGGAACTGGCGCTGGACTGACGGCAGCCCCTTCTTGTACGCCAATCAGTCAAGTGCCGACGTTGAATTGCCTGCGTCTTTCGGCATAAAAACAAATTACAATGATTTTACTACGAACTCTTCCTACCAACGTTTCGACCGCTATAAAGAAGGCCAATGCTGTGGCCTTCTATTGTTTCAGTCACGTGACCCGCCGTGGATCTCAGTGCCATGTAACGTATCGTACGACCAAACGGCGATAATATGCGAAACAGTCAACCCCGAAAGGCTATTTGCAGGAAATCAGAAAGCGAGCTTCCAGTCGTTGTTAAACACAACACCTTCGTTGGAAGGATTCCCCAAGGATTTACAGAAAAACACAAGTGACGTTCCTCTATCTTCATGCGGCTCACAGATCTGTGACGAAAGGGATCCATATCCCTCAGGGAGATAAAAGTTCTCACTTAAGCCTTTTTATCTTCCTGAGGAAGAAGGCATCGTTTCTCTTAACTCTTTAATCCACTCAAGTTTACAGATCCAAGTCTTTGTGAAAACTAGCATTCTTTACAACAAACCCAACGACAGTGTTGTGACAAAGGACAGTGCCCCAGGTTTCTGCAGGAGGTCGATGATACAGAGCACCCCTCACAACGCTTGGAACAACAAACTCGTGACGTTGCCTGAAGTTGTGGGTTGTTTGACTCTCCACTAGCGAGACCATGTTCTATGCGGCAGTATGCCACTTTCGACTCCTCGGAGCTGTGTCAGCGGTCTCTTTGAATGCGATGACCACACATGTATTCTCATCGTGAATCGCTGCGATGGAATTAGACATTGTCCCGATGGTACCGATGAAACCAAAAGCCCCGCAATGTGTCTCAATCTAACCGGTTCATCCACCAGGACAAGCGGGCCTGGCGACAACGTGTGGTGTAGAACCACATGCCAGCTGCCCCGGTGTCGCTTTGCCATCGCCTATCTGCAGTGTTCAGTTGGCGGTTGCGTCCCTCTCTCCAAAGTATGTGACGGTCATCCAGACTGCCCTGACGAATCGGATGAATATTGATGTCTGCAGCCACACCTCTCTGCAAGAGGCGACGCAACGTACAATGCAGGAAGCGATGACAAAAATATCTCCTACGAGGCAGTGGAATGGAGTCCTTGTGCAAATGACCAGGACGGCATGTTTCCAAGGCACCTTAGCTGTGTTTATGAGCGAGCGGACAACGCTGAAACGAAGTATCGTCCTCACGGAGACCATCTAAAGCAGTGCACCCTCGCTGAATACTCTGGGATGTTTAAATGCTCATTCTCCTATTGCATCCCGTTCCATATGGTGTGTGACAGCCACAGAGACTGCCCTCAGGGAGAGGACGAGTTTCGCTGTTCCCGACTTCAATGTCAATGGCTTCTGATGTGTTCATTCAAAACGATATGCGTTCACCCAGACAGACTGCGGGACGGTAGCGTGGAGTGTCCTACATCCGGGGATGACGAAGCATCTTATCTGCTTGAGGAATGCCCCAGTTCCTACAGGTGTCATGGCTATGCGATAGACTGCAGCTCGTCAGAACTATCCGTCTTTCCAACTGTACAATGGAAGTTGAAAGCACTAATATTGATAAAACAATTCCATTAGTGACATAGCCGTACGGAAATTAGTACGGACTATTGGGACAAGACGATCCTGCTGGACGTTTCTCAAAACAAGATAACCAAACTCGGTTCCTTTGCATTTGAAGGTTGTCGCCACCTGTGGTTTCTTAACATATCTCAAAATAATCTCGCTTTGGCTAACAGATATGCATTTCAAGGGCTGGATAACCTGGGGCGGCTGGATATACATGGGAATTCACTCGGTGCCATATCCCCTGGCACATTCTTAGGACTAACCCATTTACAGTTACTCGATGTGTCTCGCTGCGGCGTTACAGACATTGTGCCTTGCGCGTTTGAGGGGCTGATAAAAGTTGGGATCCTCGATCTGTCCAATAATGAGCTCTCCGTCTTCGACCCAGATACTTTGTGTCCCATTTCCTCCATGGGCGAAATCGTTCTGACCGGAAACTTCATCCGGTCAATGACATATCAGACGTTCGCATCAATAGAGGTATTGAGATCGGTGGTGGTCAGAAATGAAAACTTATGTTGCTACATACCGGACGAGGTATCGTGCTTGGTGGGTGCGGAGCGCCGAAGCGCGTCTTCTTGTAACGGATTGCTGGGAAGCCACACGCTGCATCTTCTAGCGTGGGTCATCGGCCTCGCGATCGTTCTGAGCAACCTCCTGGCATTGATGTGGCTGGGGCGCGACGGCCAGGCCGTAAACAAGCAAGGCCGACGAGGGAAGACAAGGTCAGAGGTCACTGTGTCTTCATTTCTTTGATTCAATCATGGGACTCTATCTGGTAATCCTCGCAAGTGGTCACACGTACTTCGGCCAACTATACGCCCTACTAGAAGATGACTGGCGTCGGAGTCCGATCTGCATTTTCGCCGCCCTGGTGATGTTTTGTAGCCACGAGCTGTCCCAGCGCTGCTTCCTGCTGCTGTCCATACAAAGGTTTGTCGGAACAACCTTTACCATGCAAATCTATCATATAAGCAGGAGAACACGGCGCGGAGTGTTAATCGGCATATTTCTTCTTACGGCCATGATTGTTCATATTGTGGCGCCGAGAGTTGACTAATTCAGAGTGGATGACCGCCAACAACAGTTTATGCCACCTGATAGACTTGAAGGGCGTCGAGTCAGGGATACAGGACATGACTGCGGCGCTGATACTGACTGTCGCGAACGGCGCCCTCGTTCTTGGAGTAAACGTCATCAGCGTCATCACGGCTACACACATAGCTTTGTCCCCCTCCGTCGGGGTAACAGTCAGTAAACACAGAAACCGTCACAACAAACGTAGAGCCGTGCTTCGTATCGCCTTCAGCCAAGCACCTTGCACCTTGTCCTGGCTGGTAATGACGACGATGTTGTTTGCACAAGACCATTTGGGACCGTCCACGCTCCACTGGATGTCAGTAGTGGTATTTCCCATCAGCGCTGTTTGCAATCCCATTATTATAACATTTCCATCGAAAGTGTTTCGGAAGCGACGGAGCCGCCTAGCGATGGAGCGGCCTAACGACGGTGCCTACTTAGCCTACATTCATGCGCCATCTTAGATTTTTAACATCTTAGAATCAAGACTAAAATTACATCAAAATTGTGATGCATAACTTATGTTTCATATATCGTTGAGTCTGTAAAAACTGCAACAAAGAACTGCGCGAACTAGTTTGTCACGCGCAGGCGTCCTAGCGAGCCGCGGTCGACATCACACAGTATACTGAACAGCGAACAAGCGCACGAGGGATATAAAGCCGGCCACCAACCTCTGTTCCGGTGAACAAATTGGTTTTGTATAAATGTTATTTGTTTAACGAGGTTACCGATAACGAATACAAATATCAACGGCCACGTCAACATGTAACAAAAAGGTGGTTGTGGAGTTGAGGTTAAGTCAATAACAAGTACCGTTGATCAAAAATACAAAAAGTTCAAATTTGCTTCTCTACGGACAGCCCACAGGCTTTCAGTGTTAAAATCCAAGACAGAATATACTTATTTAACATAGAGAAGAGATTGGTAATATAAAAATTACAGAACATATTGCTTTAAGAGCACGCCTGCGTCTTGGGGCCGAAGCAGTCTTGCGCGTCCCTGCCCCAGTTAATTCCATGTGCCTTAATCCGTAAAAGGGCAACGAACGACTTCACTGGTTCCCTCTCTCATTGCAGGGCCGCCCCGATAGCTCAGTGGGTTAGAGAGCTCGTATTGAGCGTTCTGGTCACCTGGGAGCCTAACGGCACGTGGATCGATAGTTCGAGCCCCGCTGTGGCCATGTCTGTGTGGTCGCAGGATAAATATCCCATGTGCTTCTTCGCAAAGAGTAGGGGGTTACCCCCGGGGACATGGCTCCACTCTGCCTTCCTTCTCCCAATGACGTGATATGACCAGCATTGGTTAAAGTGTCCTGAATATACAACCAACCAATCCTCCCCTGCACCGGGTCCCTAGTCTACCCCTTGCCCTGGTCTACCATCAGTATAGTCAGATACAGTGCCTTCTGTATCTGACTATACAATATTGCAGTATAGTCAGGTATACAGTGACTTCTAACACTTCAAACACTTGTTCACAAAAGGAGCAATAGACGAGCTTTGAAGCTGCCGGCCCATCTCTGTGTCTACTACATGACTATAAACACGTAGTCTGTACCTTATGATATCTAATACAAACAGTCTTAATAAAGAATAACCGGGTATTTAGCTAATATGAGAAACTGGCGAAATGTTTTTAGACGAATGGGGGTAAGAGGGTGGGTAACCGAAAGTTCTAAGCCCATACTTATCTTGTTTGTATTGGATAACTAGGGATGGTCCAGAGCCTGCGTTATTGGGAGTGGGTGGGTGGGGGCTTGATGGAATGACGTTATTGTCCTCTGTATAGATGGAATTGAATATTTGTTGTTATAAAACGAACTTGATTGGGTTAAGTACTGGGGCGCGGCAACGTATGGGGTGGATATCCCCGTGTCCTATAGCATTGTGGTTTCCTTTATTACTTGCCATTTTACATAGAGGCCAAGTTATGTTACCCAGAACACCTCCTTCTAAGGTGCAACGGATTAATTTGTATCATATATATAATTTGTGTTTTGCTACATTAAAGTTACTATTTAATATAATAACTTTTATACATTTGCTTTCATTAACTTAGAATATTTAGAAGAACTTATGTAATTTGCGTTTTTTTACATTAAAGTTACAAACTTAAATGTTACTTTGCGTTGTGCGTTCGGGCGTTATTAATACCGATTAATACAGCCAATAGCCGACGTCCCAGTATGTTCTCTCTAGTGCCTGCGATCCCCCCTCCCCCAACCCCCCGCACCTCAAATTGCCGGATTCTTAAGTGGACACGCGACTTAGGAATGCTGATATATATATGCGAGGGAGGAATCAGGAAAACCATGCTAGGCGATATTAACATTGATAACATACAAGTACACCACTTTGATGCATACTCCTGATTCTCGTGGTGTTAACAGGTCGCTGTTAACACTTTTTTCACCCCTACTACCCACTAACCCGCATCCTCCCTGGCCGCCACATCGACTAATATCCCCGAGTTCACGGCGTCATGCACTTTGGGCGAATGGCACTTTGGGTGAAGCCATATGATATGAAACAAAACCGCACTGGGCTCCTGAGGCATCATGTTCCGTCAAGGGGTCATTTCAGATCTCGGCCTTCACAAAGACACATTAAAGCCAAACTTATCTTGATACTTACATTTGGATACATTTAGATACCTTTTTATACGAACATGGATACAAAAGTAGTCATGTCAGATGGAGACATAGTACGTGATCAAGGTAAGATCTTGTGTGTGATCGCAAGATCGATGTATTGATGTATTCTAAATCACTAAAATCGCCATTAATATCGGTCAGTAGGCACTTTAAGCTAAAAAGCACAAACAAGTAGACTTACTATAAGTACTATAAGCAATTCATTAGTACAGCGGGGAGCTAAGAAACGACTTCACCCGTAGATGTGGTGAGTTAACTTGCCGAGTGTGGCGAGTTATCCCAAAAGTGTGGCGAGTTCTCTTGCGGTGAGTTCGTCTTGTGGCGAGTTATCTGCACACCCGTGGGCAAGCTCCCCGCACGGGGACGCAAGCTAGCTGTTACCGCTATAAATGGAGCCCTGGCGGAGTGAGTCGAAGGCAGAGAGTGACCCGGTGGGGTGAAGGAATCTCAAAGCGAGTCTGTGACGTCACGAGAGGGCTTTCCCGCAAGTCTTGCATGCAGACAGCAGCTCGTGCGTGTTGTTTGTAAACTCAAGTTGGTGAAATGCCGAAAAATAAAGGAGGAGGTGGCGGCAAGGGTGGCGCCAAGGGTGGTGCCAAGGGTGGCAAGGGCTCCGACGGGGACGCTGAGGGGGGTGCAAAGGGAAAAACGGCGAAAGGCGGTACTGCCGTGAAGGTTGGTAGAATTTAAAGCTGCCTGTCATTCAAAATCCCTGGCCTGGGCGCATTTGACATTTGTCATTTCTTTGGTAACCTGTCCTGGGTGTAGTCCCGTGGCCGTGTGACGTTTTCTAGGGAAAACACCTATTTTTTTAATTGGCCGACTTGGGGCTAACCCGGGTGTATCCCTACGGTGGACCGAATATGCACATTACGCATCAGTTCACTGCCAGCCACTTCTTTCACCTGGGCATATCCCTACCGGCTCATCCGAAAATTCCCTGTCACATGTTGCGGGCCCTTGGCGCGATACCAAACCTGGCCGAAAGAAAAGAGTCCACTATTTACTTGTCAAGCTAGCCTCGGGATACCTACTCTGTTCCGCCATTGCTACTAAACAGGGTAGGTGTGATATCTCGGCCCAGGCCCGGTGGATGAAAGACACCAAGCCCTTCGGGCCAAATGGGAAGTTCCCTTTGGCCTAATGTGTAAGGTGCTCTCACTTTAAGCTCGCTATGGAAGTTGATGGTTCGAATCCCGCCAGGGGCGGGGCTAGAACTTTCGGCATCCATTCGGGCCTGGGACCAGAAATACTATATTTGGTGCCGATGGAGACGAATCTGGGTTGTCGGAACTACCTGGAGCCACAGGATATGGCCAGTGTCTGGTTTGACGGCGTGGCGCATGGTAGCGGTTACTGCGAGGTCGCAGTCAGTACAATGTGTAAGGTACTCGCTCGCTATGCTGAAGTTGATGGTTCGAATCCCGCCAGGGGCGGGGGTAGAACTTTTGGCGTCCATTCGGGCCTGGGACCAGAAATACTACATGGGTGTCCCGAGCACTGTCAAGTTAGCTTGATTGTAAATTAAAATAAAGATGCTCATTTAGTAATTTTCCCCCTGATCACTAGCTATGAATCTCAGCCCACACACAGCCTAGAGATCTGGGCTACCTAATCACAGGCACATTACATTAGTGGAGGGAGGGGGTAGGGGTGGTGATCTTCACTCTGCATGCCCTCATCTGGTCTGGTGATAAGTTTACCACTGTCTATCGCTGCACTGGAACTTACATGGCTCTAGTATAAGCAAGGATAGTGTATACTGTCCTAAATGGTATAAGTCTTGTCTGAAGCTTAAATTGTTTCAAGCTTGGGATGCAGTGATTCTGATAGGTATGCCCATGGGTGAATCCCAGTGTCCCAGAGCTTCATAAAATTATGGGACATCCTGAAAATGATAGGACATTAATTTAAATGAAATATTGCATAGTCTGCTCACTATATATTTACAATGCAGCACCATGCCCCCTCACAGCTCAATGAAATGTCATTTGAACATCAAAATCGCTGTTGGGATGAGTACGTCATTTGAATGTATCAAAATCGCTGTTGGGATAAGCACTAAGTTTGTAGGTCTTGGTCTAAATTGTACAAGACTGGTTGGTCTTGTAAAGTAGTAAAGAAATATTATCAAATACATGCAAGAACCCTAAGCACTAAGTTTTGTAAATTCTAGCCCCAAGAGACCTCAGGGACTCAGAAGCTTGTCCCAAGCTTGGGACTGGCTTGCAAGTCCCTGATATCTTGGGCTGCCTACATGTAGTAGTGAATATTTCCTTACAGCTGAGTATACTTTACAAGACCCACCAGTCTTATACAATTTAGACTATGGGGAGAGGGTGGGGCTGAGTTGAAATGACCTAGGCAAGGTGACTAAGCAAGAATGTTAAAGTTAAGCACAGATACAGGCATAGACAGTCATACAGTTTTTTAGCCTGAACTATCAGCCGTTACAACCGGCTATATTATGCTGGGGCTGGTGTACCAAAATTTCTTCTGGCTTAATTATGCATGTTATAAACTTACATGGCCATAAACTTGGTTTATAGAAGATAAACAAATACAGATTTGTTTTAATTGTAGTTCACAGTTTTTATTCCAAGAAATCACTATACACACATTTGTCGAAGTATCAAAACTGAGATTGGCAATTTTATTATTTGGAGCATTGCATCTGTGTTATTTAGAAATCCCCCAATGATCATGATGATGTCAAAAGACAGACAGGTAAACTTTGATGCAGTATGTGTAAAGCTAATGTCTCAATGTAAAAGCACATGTATGTGTTTGTATTACTGGTACCCTTTGAAGTCACTTTCGCTGCTCCCAGAGCAACACAGAACACAGAAAAGAAATATGAGCTCAAGTTGCTTGGTATGGCACCAACTGCTTATATTGTAAGCATAACTGAAAAAATATGCTTAACAATTTTTTATAACTTATGGTCCCGCAGATGTAATGC
Source organism: Arenicola marina (assembly GCA_964019135.1). Taxonomy (NCBI): domain Eukaryota; kingdom Metazoa; phylum Annelida; class Polychaeta; family Arenicolidae; genus Arenicola; species Arenicola marina. The sequence continues at coordinate 26,424,182 of OZ025254.1, read as the reverse complement.
TCTCCCATCCGATATTAGGCCAGTCACAGATGGTAACCACAGCGCCTTCTTTGCAGGACTAAATAACTGCTAACATAATTGTCTACTCATTAGAAAACTGTGTCACATGATAAATATAAGACCATCTGATACAGAATCATGATTACACACTTGCTATAAACACATATAATGGGCATTTGTCAGTTCGGACTGCCTTTTCGTTTCACAATGTTCAAGTTGCAAAATGTATTAAATGGTAATGATGTATTTTGGGTCTTAGTGTATTAGAATACATTACATGTTCTTAAGCAACTTTATAAGGCAAAACTGGTGTATCCAAATATCGGTGAGAAAGTGACTTTCTTGTGTGCTACATCAATAAACTTCAGTTCATCAATGCCGTTTTTGATCTTTTGAATAATATAACATATATCATATAGAGCTAATTATGTAGTACTTACCTAGTTAACATTCACACATTCAGATAATCAAATGTAAAAAATAGCTGTATGGGCAGTTTCAATGTGAATTGATGGACATATTTGGTATTTGATCTCTTCGAATTTCAGAGGTATAATTTACTGCAACCTCCAAAGGAAATACACAAGATCAGTCCTGAGAGTAAGTGCCAATGTCATTCCATCACCCAATATCAGAGCAGACGACATTATAAACGCTAATGCTTCTCTCAAGAACATGTCACCTTTCCCCCATCCTATTCTTTTCCAGGTACGTCACATTCTTTGTGAGAAGCATTCAAAATCCATGGAAGCCATGGAAAAATTGAAGGCTGGACAAAAGTTCAATGAGCTAGCAGCTATTTATAGTGAAGACAAGGCTAGAGCAGGGGTAAGTATTGGCTCTGACTTCTGAGGATATTAGGACAAATAAAATGGGGTTACACAATGACTATATTTAACACATCCAATTGTTTTGCATAAAATGTTCTTTTTAATTCTAAGGTATCTTGAATGAAATTGGTTTGCTTGTATTTCTTTTTATTGGCTGATAAAATAGCCTGAAAATACATTGTCATTTTTGAAACTAACGTTTAGGTTTGTGTTCTTGATGAATAAATATGTGAAGGACTGCATGTATACAGACATTTGGTCTCAATATGTATGTTGCTGGATGTATGAAATTGTGTGTTCAGTAACTCAGTCGAACATCTCTGTGATTTTATTAAAGCCACCTTTACACTGACATTGGTCGAGTCAGATTTAAACAACGTGTGTATGAGATAAATACAATTTTGTATGTGAAACCATCCCCTGATTTATATCCCGAACATTATCGAGAAGTAGCCACACACTTATGCATTCTTTCCTTGGGATCGTGAATATAAATCAAGTCAATAATATTTAACCAAGTGAATACATAAATAAGTAAAAATACAAGTGTCATCAAGAAGACAAGAAGCAGATTCATTCTCATGGTTGGGGACTCCATCACCCGTTACCAATACCAAAACTAACATGCAATGTTATCACACCATCATGTGACCAGAGTTGTAATCCTAGCGTGTTTGTGTGTTGCCAGGGTGACCTGGGCTGGATGACGCGCGGCAGTATGGTGGGACCCTTCCAGGACGCAGCATTTGCCCTGCCCATCAGTACCCTACAGAACCCCGTCTACACAGACCCGCCAGTCAAGACCAAGTTCGGTTACCACATCATCATGGTTGAGGGCAAGAAATAACGGTGGCTGGCCTTGAAGTGTACTGTATGTCTGTGTTAAAAGTGTACCTACGCAACTCCCCCTTAGAGAGTTCTCTATAATTGTGTTGCAGCCTTGTACAGCTATTCCTGTCTGAACCTCAGAAGTGAACATAATTTCTTCATGCATTCGTACAGCATAAGGGGGTTACCCCCGGGGACAGGACTCCGCTCCCCCTTCCTTCTCCCATTGACGCGATACGACCAAGTGGTTAATGCGTCCTGAATATACAACCAACCAACCATTCGTACAGCGCAAAGCGTGCACATGATCGCAAAGTAAAATTACTTTGGTATGCTAAATTAAATATGTGTGTGCACTTATTGTCCACAGCATGTGGGTCACTCCGCTTTGTGCGAATAAACGTCAGAACGAAGCTATAAACCTATAACCAAGCTCAAATTGGTGTCTTTAAGTCGTTAAGAGTTTAACAATGTCCGTTCCGGGTCTGTTGTTGTCGCAGTGTGACGTTCTTTTGATGCTCATCTTTGCAAGGACGAAGTTGATTTTATTGTGTAGGCCTACGTGTATTTTGCGGGCGTCGATTGTTATTGTTGGAGTTGCAACAATAGAGGGAGATCTTGCATTGTGCATGGAGAGATATATTATGTAATGTATCCTGCAAAAAGCCGGGATATCCTACTGTAATAAACTATTCTTGAATCGAATTTGTCGCGTATCACTGAACCCCTCTGTATTAGCGACACTGATACGGCTAACGTCTCACGGAAGGAGTAAAGAAACAGATCTAGGTTTCTGCATCCTTTCGTGTGGCAACGATGGAACGAAACTGAATTACTGGGGATAATGAAATAAATGCACTCTGCCGTCGGCAGAGTGCATCATGGATCGGAGCTTCGTTGGGAGCCAGACAGTATGCTGCGAGCAGCTCTAGGCTGGTTTCCAACCAAGGAGCCCGGTAGCTCAGTGGGTTAAAGTGTTCGTGCCACGCCAAACAACTTTAGCTCATATGAATCTTCTGTGTTTCCACGTTGATATTATCGAGCTGTAAATAGTAAATAGTAGAAGGGCATACTTTTTCCGCTGGTTTTCGCACCCAATAATTTAACTTCTGCGAGCGAGGAAATTGACGTCAAAGGGGAATACAAACGCATGTGCTTTTATCTGGAGACTCAGATTCTCTCTGTTCATTGGCTTGAACTCAACGAAACGCACTAAACCATAAAAACAATACACGCCCTCGACCACAGATGTCTACGCACTGCATCAAAGCTCAGATACAATGCTCCAGAAATAAACCCGCCGGATATTTTAATTTTCATATTTTTACATACGGACAAATATTCAGCGGATTGCAACAGTGCAAATCAGTGCCTGAATCCCAGGCTAGGCTTATTATAAACACACGGTATTTAGTGAACCAAGAAAAAGAGTTCCCTCAGTCAACGATATTTGTCATGTGTTGTAAATACCGAGAAATATGTCTGGCTAAAATCTTTGGATAAGAGACTTTAACAAGAAGCGCACCATTTTTGTGAAGCACTTCGGTCGTGAAACCTGGTAACCGAACGATACACACACACCTAATTAAATCTATCAAGCCAACCACTGCGGGCCCAGCTTGTTCCTAAGAGTACGTAATCATATTTTTAAATGGTACGTTGAATAATTAGCTTTTTTTGTACGAAAGTCATCATTTCTCGTTCCTGTAAATTATCGTTTTGATTGAAATTATAACCGACCCATTTTCAAGAATCTTGTATTTTAAGTTCTAGAATAGTGTGTAATCGCGGATGTTTATTATCGGCCTGCTTGTACCTTATTGACTACCCGGTGCCCTGCGAAGAAGGATCGCTGACGCTCTGTGTACTAATACTGATTTACATAATGAACGCCAATCGTTGGAAGGATTTCTTTCCAGTTTATTTTCACCTAGAAGGTAAAGCGTGGCAACAGCAATTCACGATAACAAAAACCATAGTAACAAGTTTTACGTTTCACGATTTAATCCTCGGAAACAAGGGTCCCGCATTGCTCCCAAGGTTAACCTCCGTCTCAACACAGGGGGCGCTCTGAAGACTACGCCAGTCTCTCATCCCTAGGGGGACTCCCAATCTGTCCAACACCTGGCAGCTCAGAGTGGGCACCACTGGCTGCAGCAAGACGGCGCATGTCCGCAGCGTAGCCATGGCCACGTGCAGCATGGTCTGTAGCCATGGCAACAGGTCCGGGTCCTTGCAGACCTCCCAAGGCTTGTGGTGCTGCAGGAAGCCGTTGGTTTGGCGCAGCTGAATCATGATGGCGTCCAGGGCTCGGTAGACGTTGTATTCGCTGTAGTGGCCATCAACCTCGGCTGTTGTGGGGGGGGGGGGGTGAGAGAGACGAGAAGGTCTTGATTGTTAAATGATCAATCGGCGCTTGGCGACACTTTACTCACTCTGTGAAGTTGTATGATGTCATAGCAGAGACGGATACGTCGCGAACGCTAAGCGAGCACCTAGTACTTACAAACATAGTGATGGCTTTATCATCACCATACATTTTAACACGGTTAAAGAAAAATTACGAATATAAAGCAAGTTACAGAAAAAACTTCGATTTCAAATATCTGGTGAATAAATTTTTACAGCCATTCCCCTTCATATCAAAATGCTATTTTATTCACACACCTGGCAATTCCGACAGGCGGCGCCACATTTGCAGGTCACTTAGTTCAGCATGCTGCCGGAAGAGGGCGTCGTCGAATGGCGGGAAGACTTGGCGCGGGTTGACGGCGGCCGAGGCGCAGCGCTGGAGCAGGTTGCCCAGAGTGTTACACAGCTCGCTGTTCAGACACTCCACCACCTTACGGTCCGTGTAGTCTGCAGCAAACAATGTCCTTATCATTATACACAGCGCTAGAGCAGGTTGCCCAGAGTGTTACACAGCTCGCTGTTCAGACACTCCACCACCTTACGGTCCGTGTAGTCTGCAGCAAACAATGTCCTTATCATTATACACAGCGCTGGAGCAGGTTGCCCAGGGTGTTACACAGCTCGCTGTTCAGACACTCCACCACCTTACGGTCCGTGTAGTCTGCAGCAAACAATGTCCTTATCATTATACACAGCGCTGGAGCAGGTTGCCCAGGGTGTTACACAGCTCGCTGTTCAGACACTCCACCACCTTACGGTCCGTGTAGTCTGCAGCCAACAATGTCCTTATCATTATACACAGCGCTGGAGCAGGTTGCCCAGAGTGTTACACAGCTCGCTGTTCAGACACTCCACCACCTTACGGTCCGTGTAGTCTGCAGCAAACAATGTCCTTATCATTATACACAGCGCTGGAGCAGGTTGCCCAGGGTGTTACACAGCTCGCTGTTCAGACACTCCACCACCTTACGGTCCGTGTAGTCTGCAGCCAACAATGTCCTTATCATTATACACAGCGCTAGAGCAGGTTGCCCAGGGTGTTACACAGCTCGCTGTTCAGACACTCCACCACCTAACGGTCCGTGTAGTCTGCAGCAAACAATGTCCTTATCATTATACACAGCGCTGGAGCAGGTTGCCCAGAGTGTTACACAGCTCGCTGTTCAGACACTCCACCACCTTACGGTCCGTGTAGTCTGCAGCAAACAATGTCCTTATCATTATACACAGCGCTGGAGCAGGTTGCCCAGGGTGTTACACAGCTCGGTGTTCAGACACTCCACCACCTTACGGTCCGTGTAGTCTGCAGCAAACAATGTCCTTATCATTATACACAGCGCTGGAGCAGGTTGCCCAGGGTGTTACACAGCTCGCTGTTCAGACACTCCACCACCTTACGGTCCGTGTAGTCTGCAGCAAACAATGTCCTTATCATTATACACAGCGCTGGAGCAGGTTGCCCAGGGTGTTACACAGCTCGCTGTTCAGACACTCCACCACCTTACGGTCCGTGTAGTCTGCAGCCAACAATGTCCTTATCATTATACACAGCGCTGGAGCAGGTTGCCCAGAGTGTTATACAGCTCGCTGTTCAGACACTCCACCACCTTACGGTCCGTGTAGTCTGCAGCAAACAATGTCCTTATCATTATACACAGCGCTGGAGCAGGTTGCCCAGGGTGTTACACAGCTTGCTGTTCAGACACTCCACCACCTTACGGTCCGTGTAGTCTGCAGCCAACAATGTCCTTATCATTATACACAGCGCTGGAGCAGGTTGCCCAGGGTGTTACACAGCTCGCTGTTCAGACACTCCACCACCTTACGGTCCGTGTAGTCTGCAGCAAACAATGTCCTTATCATTATACACAGCGCTGGAACAGGTTGCCCAGAGTGTTACACAGCTCGCTGTTCAGACACTCCACCACCTTACGGTCCGTGTAGTCTGCAGCAAACCATGTCCTTATCATTATACACAGCGCTGGAGCAGGTTGCCCAGGGTGTTACACAGCTCGCTGTTCAGACACTCCACCACCTTACGGTCCGTGTAGTCTGCAGCAAACAATGTCCTTATCATTATACACAGCGCTAGAGCAGGTTGCCCAGGGTGTTACACAGCTCGCTGTTCAGACACTCCACCACCTTACGGTCCGTGTAGTCTGCAGCAAACAATGTCCTTATCATTATACACAGCGCTAGAGCAGGTTGCCCAGAGTGTTACACAGCTCACTGTTCAGACACTCCACCACCTTACGGTCCGTGTAGTCTGCAGCAAACAATGTCCTTATCATTATACACAGCGCTAGAGCAGGTTGCCCAGAGTGTTACACAGCTCGCTGTTCAGACACTCCACCACCTTACGGTCCGTGTAGTCTGCAGCAAACAATGTCCTTATCATTATACACAGCGCTAGAGCAGGTTGCCCAGAGTGTTACACAGCTCGCTGTTCAGACACTCCACCACCTTACGGTCCATGTAGTCTGCAGCAAACAATGTCCTTATCATTATACACAGCGCTAGAGCAGGTTGCCCAGAGTGTTACGCAGCTCACTGTTCAGACACTCCATCACCTTACGGTCCGTGTAGTCTGCAGCAAACAATGTCCTTATCATTATACACAGCGCTGGAGCAGGTTGCCCAGAGTGTTACACAGCTCGCTGTTCAGACACTCCACCACCTTACGGTCCGTGTAGTCTGCAGCAAACAATGTCCTTATCATTATACACAGCGCTGGAGCAGGTTGCCCAGAGTGTTACGCAGCTCACTGTTCAGACACTCCACCACCTTACGGTCTGTGTAGTCTGCAGCAAACAATGTCCTTATCATTATACACAGCGCTGGAGCAGGTTGCCCAGAGTGTTACACAGCTCACTGTTCAGACACTCCATCACCTTACGGTCCGTGTAGTCTGCAGCAAACAATGTCCTTATCATTATACACAGCGCTGGAGCAGGTTGCCCAGAGTGTTACACAGCTCGCTGTTCAGACACTCCACCACCTTACGGTCCGTGTAGTCTGCAGCAAACAATGTCCTTATCATTATACACAGCGCTGGAGCAGGTTGCCCAGAGTGTTACGCAGCTCACTGTTCAGACACTCCACCACCTTACGGTCTGTGTAGTCTGCAGCAAACAATGTCCTTATCATTATACACAGCGCTGGAGCAGGTTGCCCAGAGTGTTACGCAGCTCACTGTTCAGACACTCCACCACCTTACGGTCCGTGTAGTCTGCAGCCAACAATGTCCTTATCATTATACACAGCGCCAGAGCAGGTTGCCCAGAGTGTTACACAGCTCGCTGTTCAGACACTCCACCACCTTACGGTCCGAGTATTCTGCAGCAAACAATGTCCTTATCATTATACACAGCGCTGGAGCAGGTTGATCAGAGTGTTACACAGCTCGGTGTTCAGACACTCCACCACCTTACGGTCCGAGTATTCTGCAGCAAACAATGTCCTTATTATTATACACAGCGCTGGAGCAGGTTGATCAGAGTGTTACACAGCTCGGTGTTCAGACACTCTACCACCTTACGGTCCGTGTAGTCTGCAGCAAACAATGTCCTTATCATTATGCACACGCTTTATAGATCCTTGCGTGGTGTTCTGGTGGCGGGCGCGGGGGGGGGGGGGGTGCACGTAGAACCCACGGCCGAGAATACAATACATACGTAATATTTATAAGTATATTGATACAGTATGTCAATTTTTTATCAATACATGAAGCCGGAGAATGGAATGAACAAGTTTTGAGGAAGAGACGTGAACTAACAAATCGACTTTCGAAACGAATTTACGCAAAAATTGCAAGCATTTTAAAGATTATTAATTATATTAATAATAAACTAGTTCAGTTAATTTACAAACAAATTATAAATTTACCTTTCACTTTATTATGACTCATATTATTCCTTACTGTATAATTAGGACACAAACCTATCATTGGGTTGATGCCCAATTTCCGTGACAATACATCTGTCAATCAAAAGCCTATATATAACTCCATAGAAGAGGTGGGTCATACTTCCGTCGTTGTGCAGGACTCCCTCCTTCAGCAGGAAGTACCTCAGGCCGTCCGTGGAGAAGCGGTCCAGACGGTCGAAGGGGTCCACGACGTTACCGCGACTCTTGGACATCTACAAGGACGAACTCAGCCATCACAAGTCATATTCTGCGTTTACTAAAGCGATTACGGTCGTCGGACATCCACAAGGACGAACTCCGCCATCACAAGTCATCTTCAGCGTTCACTAAAACGACTACGGTCATCGGACATCTACAAGTACGAACTCTATAGTCACTTCCCATTTTCGCGCTATAACCCTATAGAGGTTAACGTATCCCACTCCTAAGCTCAACCATAGCCAATAAACCGAAATACAAAGCGTAATTATGGAATAGGAGTAAGGGACACGTGCCCACCTTGAGTCCGTCACAGAGCCAGTGAGAGTGGCAGACGACTTTTTTCGGTGGCGGGAAGCCAGCGGCGATGAGGAAGGATGGCCAGTAAACAGCATGGAATCTGCAATGATAGAGACCTAAAGGAGATATTAAACATATTAAGTATTACGTATCTGAGCGCGCAGAGATTTACTGTATACATATCACGGCCAACACGACGCTTAATAACGTTTAAACGATTACAGCAGATGTTGAGCGCTGCGTCAGATACGCAGGAATAATAAAAGTAAACAACAAGTTGCAGAAAACACAACATGTCCCTGTATTTCTTATTTTCTTTTTAACTTTATTTTACGGAGACAACATACTTGAGGATATCCTTGCCCACCAGATGGCAGTGCGCTGGCCACGCCGTTGTGTTGCCAGGGTAACCACTGGCCGTCAGATAGTTGACTAAGGCATCCAGCCATACATAAATCTGGGGAAGAAACATAGCTTATAGTAATTGGCGCAAGATTGCATTTGCTCCGCTACAATACCTTAAAAGACATGTAAGTACTAACTTATTGGGAGTTGTATATGCATTTGCTCCGCTACAATACCTTAAAGGACATGTAAGTACTAACTTATTGGGAGTTGTACATATACAGAGTCGGAATTACATTTTGAAAAAAAATGATAATGAAATGAAAATTAACAATAGTAGGAGGCCAGCTTAGGATGCTTCGGGATTCGCGCCTACCTGGGCCTACTCACAGTCTGAGAGTCGTCCCCTGGTACTGGTATTCCCCAGGATAGTCTCTCCCGCTGTCTGGATACGGAGAGATCCGGCAAACCGGAAGCCACCATCTGCCGGACTTCCGACTCAAAATTGGTCGGACATATAACTGTGGAAAAGAAGAAATCGTTGTGCAGCTATCCCAGTAAAAGCACACTGCTGACATAACTAGATCAATGGAGAACCAATGATTTATTGGAATATTAGTGACTCGAAGACCGCACGCGGAGATGTTGTGGGAAACCCACCTAGTTATCTTCTTTATGGCTCTAAAACACACTATAAAACATTTACCTGGGTATACATATTGACCAGTACCGTAAATCGTTGACCAGTATATATCGCAGGATGGATAAATGAAAGGAAGTGGAGTGAAATGTTGGGGTTTTAATCCCCCTTTGCGCACATGAACGGCCCAGAAAACTTCCCAGGACAATGAAATGTGGATGGATTGTGTGCGTCACCATCGATTAAGGATGTGCATCGCAGGATTGAGATCGTTGTCCGGGATATCGAACTCACCTTTCTGGTCGAGCCAGTGCAGCAGGGGTTCCGTGAAGTCTGAGAGGCGGAACATGTAGTTATCTTCCGTCACCCATTCCACGGGCTGCCCGCTCTCCGTGCAGATCTGTGGGGGGTAAGCCAGGACAGTCAACCCCACGTTTACGTTGTAATATTTATCCATAGACGGTTTACTATACAAACGAACCTTATAAAACCTCATTTGTTGATATTTGTAAGTCAGCCAGACTTTTCTGTGTGGTGTAGGAGGTAGCACAGTTTCGTGTAAAATCATATACAGAGAAAAATAACGATGATATTAAACGGAGAGCATTTTCTGGCCGTTATGGAAGATTGTAGTATAAAGATAAGTTTCGTGAAAGCAAACAATTTTCAAGGCATAAACACATCTATTTTCGCCGATACGTGAGGTTTCGGTGGGCGCGGACATTTTTTTCCGCTAAGATCCTATTAACCAATCAGAACCGATGAGTAAGTAAGGTCACAGCGACATAGATGCTTAGTGTAAGAAAAGTTAAGACAAATCACATATATATGTGAACTACCGATCGAATCACTCCTCACAAATGTTCGCTAAATTGATGAAGTGCCAAAATAAGCAAGACATACTGAATTTATCGCTTTGTTTATACAAGGCAGAAAGGTTGCACCAAGCAAACGGCGAAACTTAGACTGTATATATCCTGTTACACGGAACTATTTATGTAACCCTGTATGTACTATGGGCCTGATGGCCTCCTATACAAAATAAACTTACCTAATAGGTGCTTAGTGCTCACTTCCATTAGTTTAAAAGTGTGATATATTAAATACATCAAGCGTCGCCCATACATTGGTTGCCATGATTCGGACGCTTTCCGTACGGAGGCGCGCTGTGGGTCGTCTCACAACTGACACGTTGATTGTCTACACAGTTGTCATGTACAAGTTCAAGCGTCATTTACAAGGTACATAATAAGGTAACTTGAGTAATCATTAGTAAACTTGATAAGAGCCAAGCGTGTAGCTTGTACCATGAATTTCACAAGGTATGTTATTGGCACTTATACACTTATACGAGTCATTTGTGATTTATTATAAGTGTTAGCAGCCGGGATTGCCGACTTGGTGGGGACTTCAATGGCCATGTGCTGTCGAACGGTAACTGTTTTCATTTATAATACCACGGTTTATTGTCACAATAATTGTACCTGGGCAGTGTTATATTACCCGTTTCTGAGTCGCTAAGGCCGTATGTTGTATTGTTTTGAACCGTACTTATGCCTGCCACCGAGGGAGAGAGCGTATAGATGCGCACCCTATCTGTGTGTGCATTGATGCGCCGCCGGTACGGTGAGCGTAACCCATACACGATATAAGGGCTATGCTCATACCAGGACTATGCCAAGAAATGCATCAGACATTGCCTTAATGAAATTGTAAATATCGAACCGGCAGAACTGATAAATACTCAGAGCCGGACAGCATTCTCAAAGTATATTAAAGATAATATAATAAATTAGTCTGAGAATTGTAATGTTTTAAATTGATGTATATTTTGAAGATTGATGTAATTTGCCCCTACGTTTTTCAATCTTGAATCTTGAGCATGTAGATGGGCACCATACAACTGGGTGCAAGTATTCTTCCTTGTTTCAACAGTGATTGTTTTATAGCATGTGGCGCGTATCCATATATATCTCAATAAGACTGCTTTATTATTTCATCATACCTAATATTATATTGCCATAATTTAAATTAATCATTAATCCCAGGACGTCATACCCCTACGAGACAGACCTAACAATAATGATGACTGCCATGAACGGGTTTCATATGGGGAGCAAGTAGCTCTAATATGTCAGACAGATTGTGCATTGTTTTGGAATTTGTTCGTGTCCCCAGGGTGTCGTTTCCGCACTAAACACGATGGATCGTAGTATGATGTCCGGTCGTCCGTGACATTGGTAACTATGGGCAAATATATATGGAGATAATTCCCGATAACCGATTACTTCGTCTGAGGGATTGGATGTCATATCGCAGGCGAAAAACCCTTGATACAAGAACAGGGTTCATGCCGCTGTGTGCAGCTGTGAATTGCTCCAATTCATCTGCCAACAAGTCGAAGGGAAGTACGCTATAATTTCACAAGTGAAATAAAAAGTATCAATACATGTGAGCTTCTAGATAAAACACATTCCTCCCGGTTCTGGAGATTTGATTTGATTTGATGTTGTTTTAACGGCACTTTCAGCCTGTAAAGCTATATCGTGCCATACCGGTGAAGTGCAATCTAAATAACTCAAGAGTCAGTATTTAAACCCTGAAAGTATCGATACATGTGAGTTTCTAGATAAAACAAATTCCACCGCGTTCTGGAGAAGTCGACTGGATTTGATTGGGGTTTTAATACATTTTAGCCTGTGAGGCTATATCGTGCCAGAAATTAATAAAACGTCCGCCATAAAACCCTGAAAGTACACATACGTCATATTGTAAATAATACAATTTGGGGAACAATTGTAAAGGGTCGACTTGATAGTGGTAAAAATATTAACACAGTCAAAGTTGAAACGATCAATAGACTATTAAAACCCCGAGACCATCAACTGATACGATATTATTCAGTAGGTGGTTTCAAAACCCTGAAACTGAACAACGGTGAAATGATAAAGTGAATAGAGCATGCGCGACCAAAAACTGGCACAATGGATCCTACAGCAGGTAGCGTCGGAGTAAATACGGCTACACTCGCGTGTGTATGTCGCGGTTTTCCACTTGCATGATGGCCATCAATTCAGGGATTTATTTTCTCGATTCGCACGCAGATTGCATGCGCAGCCGCCTAGCGGAGATTTGGGTTCCAGATCGTACTGCGCATGCGCGAAGTTCAACAATACTGTAGAAAGGCGAACGTATCGAGTCAGACAAACCTGTGCATACTTATATGGATTCACGCATATTTTGCTGATGTTCATGCCTGAAAATGCCTGAGACATTAACAGACAACTGCAGGCGGAGAATAAAACTCTCATCTCCACCACCTGAATCTTCCTCCAGATGGACACCAGTGACAGTTCCCATCATGAAAGCCTTCGTGGGATTGACCTTGTCAATGGGCATCGTCCGTCTCCCTCATAGGAATGGCTACTGGAGAAAGACAAAGTGGATCTTCGAAACACAATTCAACCAAGTGATGTCCAGAGACGGGTTTGATCTTATTTGGAGATACCTGCACTTACAAGACATTGGTTTGCTAGCTACAGAAAGTGACCATCTCAGAAAACTGCGATGGATGATAAGACTTTCTGACAGATAAATTCAAGACTATCTACATCCCACACGAGAATGTTACTGTAGATGAATCCATGGTGAAGTTCAAGGATAGATCGGCCTTCAGACAATACTTGCCATCGAAACCAATCAAGTGGGGTATCAAGGTATGGTCCCTATGTGAATCCGACACTGGATATACATGAAACTTCCAAACATACACAGATTTGTCAGAGTAGCTGGACAACAGGATCATGGACTTTCATTTCGTGTTGTCCTGGGCATGTTGGAAGAGCTCCAAGACAGTAACATCAGGGTGTTCATGGGCAATTTCTACACCGGTGTAACTTTGCTTGAGGCGCTTCGAGCCCGTGGGATCTTGGCCTGTGGGACGGTTGGCTCCAACCGACGAGGATTACCCACCAATCCGCTGCCCAAGACTCTTGCCTTACAGAAAGGACAGTATCGCGTTGCCCAGAAGGATGACCTAACCGACGCCATCTGGATGGACGCAAAGCCAGTGTTGACACTTTCCAACTACCACGGGCCAATGGATGAAGGCATTGCGCAAGGAAGAAATGTAAACGGACAGCAAGGCCCAGTTGGGGTGCCACACATCTTGCAGGACTACCAGACCAACATTAAGGGCGTGGACCTATGCGATCCGATAATAAGCTATCATCTGATGAACCACAGATCGAATGGTGACGTGCACAATGCGTACATTGTTGCAAAGACAGGATCGGTGGCCTGGTTGTCAAGACTTCATTGAGGACCTGGCCATGGTCCTGACTAGAGAAGTCAGTTCAGCCCTCGCAGTACCCCTGGTTGCTGCTCCAGAACGCCATGCTGCCCTGCATGATTTTATTTTATGTTTTGGGGTTTTATCGGCACTTTCAGCCTGTAAGGCTATATCGTGCCATAAAGTTCAATCTAAATAACTCAAACTTTAAGTCAGTATTAAAACCTTGAAAGTATCAACACATGTGAGTTTGGCGATAAAACAATGGTCAAAAATGGTAGAGTCAAGTAGATATGAATAAAACATGGTCAGTCGATGCTGAAATGATCAATAGATTGCTGCCCTGCATGAGATCGTCTCCATGTACCAGACATACAAAACCTGCAGGGAGTGCTCATTTAAGAGGTCATGCCCCACGCAAGACGTGGCGTGACAAATTATGGATGTCGTCAGTGCAGAAAGCCTGTCCATCAGACCGGAGATTGTGTGGCACATCACATCAGAAGGCACATTCTGCAGTGAATCACATTGGACATATCATGTGGAGATCGAGCCCCATGATAAACTTTCAGTGTCACCTGGGATATTGCACACTTACAGGATTTGTTTTTTAAATTTCGGAATATGTATAAATGTATAGATCGGGTCTATAGAAGTGATGCAACTCGACGAAAACGATCTGGATTGGTGGAGTCGGTGTCGTATATTATCTGTCAAGTCCCTCCAGTCCCACTTATCCTTCTTTTGCCATGGTTCCCCATTGTAAGTCAAGACCGGTTAGATATATGCATCAGTGGGTGCTGGCCTTTTCTAAATCGTAGTGGTTCGACTGCTTAACTTCCCTTCGGAGGCCCAGGGTCTATTCCTTGTTTTCTTGTTCGAAGACGCAACTTTAGAACAAGTCGGAGAATTGTTATGACAACTGGACATTGATCGAGATAAAGACCCTAGCTGAAATAGCGGAATGCTAAACTTTCAGGACGAAAAAGAGAGTTGATTGCAAGGTGAGTAACAACTGTGAGCGATAATAGGGCTTCTGCCCAATGGCGACTGACTGTTTGGCAACTCGAGTGCTGAGTCCTCTAATATTTCTTATGGCCGTTCTTATAATATAGTCATAGACCTAATTAATGTGCATAATTCTGAAATCACATGTTCATTTTATATGTAACTCCGCAGTTAACTGTGAAAAAGAAAACACTGAAATCTAAACTCACAAATATGATTTTAATCTTTAATTGCAGATTGGAGTTCTTGTGACAGGAACACTACACAAACTGTGCATGATGTGTCAGCACCTGAGTATTGTATGGAGCTACCCGACACAACAGGGTATAAGGATGCTCACAACGACATGAAGATGTCAAAATTTACTGCAACAAGATGCGAAGCCTATCTAAACCAATATGGTAAAACAATAGATGAGAAGAGCAAATCAATGTATAAAGAGAGGTAAGGATTTGTTTTAATATTAAATCTTTAACATTTCATTATTATATATGAAAACAGCATTAAACATTCAATGTTTTATATTTTTTAATGTATGTAAGACTTATTTAAATATTGTTTAGGAAAGGAATTTAACATACAAAAAATGACAAAATTATATCACAATTTTACATTTGTATCATTGCAGATACTTGAGGTATCTACGTTTAACACCTGAAATACAAGGCAAAGTTCACATAGCAGCACTTGTATGGGCAGAGATGAAAAAAACTACTTCATACAAGGTTGATGCTACTATTGAAAAGGATGGTGTCATCTTGGAAGTACAGTGTAAATGTGGTGCGGGTCAGGGACCTACAGCCCATTGCAAGCATGTGGTTACTGTACGTCATGTGTTCACTTGTTTTTCTGCCTCTGGAACAGTCCTGACTGAAGTAACATGCACACAGGTAACTAAATATGCCTGTATTGCAAATATATGTTGAACGAAATGTCCTTTTAAATGAATGTGCTGATTCATCTAATCAATTGAGTGAAGTTGCTAGATACAGGGTTAAAAAACTGTACTATATAAGTTCAGACCTGGTAAGCTTTTCCATCTTATTTTATCTATACTTCAGGTTCTTCAGACCTTTCACAGAGCCAAGCCATTTAAGGGGTCACCTCTTAAGGCTAACGCTGTGCATAAACTGCGGGTAAAGGAACACCAGCCTGTTCATTTCGATCCACGACCGACAGCCCTCCAGAGACGGACTGAAGCCCCGGAAACCAGACGCAATGTGACCATCAACTTTTGTTCTCAGGTTAGTTTCCAATAATAAATTAATATTTACTTCTTCAATAATGCTGACTGTACCAACCCTCCTAATCTTTGTGATGATAGAAATGTATCCTTAGCAATGCAAAATATGATTTATAGTTTCTTTAATTTGTAACATGCTTACTTGTTAACACTGCATGGTTATACCTTACTTCTTACTCCAGGTTTACACCAAATGAAGAAAATGTTGTTTTCTAAGTGCAACTTAGGTAATTAAAACACAGTAAAATTTTTTTTACCAAATGCTCTGCTTCCAAATGTTCCCCCAGATCCGAGGGAAACCGTTGGGCTGCCAGCCAGGCTCGCAGATGCTATCCTGGAAAATCAGCTCCCAACGCCCATAAGGCCTGAACGTCTGTTACATTGGCTTCAGGGGTTCCATAGACCTTTATAAATCGTGTATTGGGCTTGTTATACACCCCCCGCCCAAAAAAGAAAAAAAATACTGGCTAGAACCTATAGACTACACAATGACACAGGCTGTAGGATTTCCATCCACTATGAACCGAGCATACAGTCGAGTCGAGGAATCGACGAAGTGGCTACTGCTTGGAGACCTGCTTTCCACTTTTGTTTCAGCCTCTTGGCTCGGCACTGCTGGCCCGGTGCTTTATGGCGTCGCCCAAAAAGTTCTGCAATGACCTCCTCCAGGGCCTCTTGCGGTCAGGCACGACAAGACCTGCCTGCTTCAGGGTCTCTTTTCGACAGACTATCTGGCGACGCACTGTCAGGCACGACAAGACCTGGTGCGGTGAGATGTCTGGCCAAGCCGGCCATGGATGATGCCTTCTTAAAAGGCATAATCGGTGAGTAGGCAACGCATGGTTATACTGTCATTACCCGACACCATTGTATCAAACCTAACAATGTAACGTATGACCCAATCGCCTACCGTACAGATACGTTTATCGTAGTTACTAAGCAGAGCTGGGTGTAAACTTAGGATAGACTGATAACTATTTGGTACTCGTTATAAGCTTATATATATACACTTTAATAAGAATATGACGATATATATACACTTTAATAAGAAGAATATGACGAACAAGTACCCTCTTTTCAGATAGTATTATGGAGCGCTTCGCCGGCCTAGGCGATGCAACGGTCAAGGGGCTCCCGAGGCAGAAACTCGACAACGCCAGCAAAGTCGATCCTTAGTAATCTGTATATATATATATACATCACATTTAGTTGTATAGGCATGGACCAGCTAGATCCAATAAACTTCTTTGATTGAGTGATGCACTTGGTTTGCGTTCATGCATACATTAATTGCCAGATATCAGTACTGTAGCGTTTTTACACGCTCATTTAAAACCCAGATTATCGCTCACAGTTTTAGTCGAGTAAAAACTGAGCGAAGAGTTTTGTCTGTCCGCCATTAGAGAAAATATAAGAGCACATGTAGAGCCTAATCTATCTTTAGTGTGTGCCATCTCCCCAAGCTGGTCGAAAATTGTATAGACGTCTACAGAGGGCAGTGAGCATGAGCATGAACGGTTAGAATGTACTTGTGTAGTATTTTCGGGG